>JAUYWH010000009.1:16755304-16821570 GCA_034779795.1 Ctenopoma multispine | reverse complement strand
TATACGTTATTAAACTATCTTTCCAGGCTAAGCGATATTCATCTGAGTTTGTGGAGCGCCACCTCCTTTCCAGCTTTTTAAAATGTTTTTAAAAAGAAAAAAAAGGGAATTAACTTATTAACTTGTTGTTTTTATTGAGAACCTCTTTCCTCCCCTGTAGTTCTGGGTGATTTCTGGTCATCAGCCGGTTCAGCATGCACACTCGATTCCAGCTTATGCAACCTGCCCTCGTACTGTAGACTTCCCTGTCTGATATTAGTTGTTCGTTATTGACTTTTGATTAGGGGAAAAGAGGAAAAACTCATTTTCGGTGGGTCACCGGTTGACTTCCGAGATGAACAACAAATTTGACATGGAGGCTGCAGTTGTTTACAGGCAAGAGAATTGAAACCTGATCGATATCGTTGATTAGACTATTTTTACTTGCTTTTCTATTTTTGGTGCAGACTAATTCAGTTGCTGACAGATAACGTATTGACGCTGGGCTTCAATATTATTTAGAGGAACCCATAAGTCAATTTCACTGTGAGGACTGAATTGAGAGCTCCACATGGGACATGGTTCAGACATGACAGAGTCCCCGCTGTTTTAAACACTGAATTTGGGGGCCGAGTCTATTTTAAGTAGAGGTAATTTAATAGTCCATGTAGACATTGAACAGAGACAAAAGACAAAATTTTTATACAACACCTTTCAAAACTATGACTTGATGCGGCCCTGGAAGGCGAATTGGCGGCCTTGAGATAAAGCAGGCACTTTTGTTTACACAAGATTTGGTTTGACTTTCAGGAGTGTCTCCGTTCTTGTTCCTATATTTAGGAAGTACCCACTGAGCCGTTGATGGATTTGTCTAGTTTCAGATCCATCTCCCAAATTGCACAGTGTTCCTGTTTGGATGGATGAGGCTCGGATCTTTCCACCAGTTGACCAGGATCCTGCACAGCTCCAGCTTCACTTTGTCCTGTTGCATGTGGCTCTGTGTGCTGTAGCAGGTCAATACCTCTGACAGTCAGTGTTTTGTGATGAGCTGTGCTGTGCAGCCGGTTTGTAGGTATACTGGGTGTGTTCTGTAAGAGAAAACAGATGAAGCATGAAAGAAAAGTTCTCAAGCTGAGATATTGGGAACATAATGTGGCAGCCATATCATTTAAACTAACGATTAGATTATTGATTAATTGTAAATGTTTCTGCTTCTTTTTAAGCAAAAGTACCAAACAGTCTCTCTTTTCCAGTCAATCTGAACATTTGGTAATTATCCTTAGTAATCTGTTTTTAATTAGTAAAGTCAATATCTTTGGGTTCTGGACTGTTGGTTGAATAAAACGTATGTTATTCTAGATTTTCAGAAATTCTAATGAATTTCTATAGATTAAATAGCTGTTTACAATGATCCTGGATTATATTTGTTTTTAATCTATTTAATGTCATGTTTAGCCTGACTATTTTTATTTAGGTTTATGTTTTCCCACTTGCTAGACATCCTTTCTTAGTCAGACCATTTACTGTCAGTTTGTACATGAATATTGAATAACTCTCTGTGATCCTAATTTGTTTCTTTTTATTTAATTCAGCCATAGAATATCCTGGTGCACATACTGCTTTTGTTGTATTTATTCCAAATATATTTTATAAGTTGTTACTTCAGATGTTTCTCTTTGCAAAATAACAAATGAATACACAGATCCACTGAAATATTTAAATAGAACTTCACCAGACAACAGAAGTGTGATTGTAGTGCTGCCGTGTGGGTTTTAAAACTCCAGTCAGATGGAGACTAAAGTGAAAGTCCATTATGTTGGCCTGAGCGGCTCAAAATATGGAAACTATCGATTGGATTTCTCTGCACTGCTAATTAAAGATGGTCCACTATTTGTAAAAAGTCAACCCAATTATCAAATGAGCACATGAGGCTGGGCGCTGTTTGCTGGCATGAGGGCTGACTGTCTTTTGGAGGGGACTTTTTTTCCATCCGTTATTCCAGTATTGTTGCAACTTTTCACAGTCATTTTTTCCTCTTGTACATGTTTTTTCTATTTTTCCAAATGTAATGCTTAATTTAATGATGCATTCACTCATTTGTCCTGTTTGCAGTTTTATTTGTTTGTTTGTTGTGGCTCCAAAATGGTACTTGAGTGTGTATCGGTGGTCTGGTTGAGGAGGAAGCCCCCGTGGAGCTGGGTGACCTGTGTCCCCGAGCCCCAGTGTGAAGTGTTCTCTCTACCCATATTTCTGCTCAGTGGGCAGCAACATGTGACCTGGACACGTAGAGGATGAGGCCTGATGCCCCCCAGCATCAACTGTCCCTCAACCTCTTGGTGTGTGTGTGTGTGTGTGTGTGTGTGTGTGTGTGTGTGTGTGTGTGTGTGTGTGGCTTTGGTTATGTGTGTATTCATTCTTGTGTTTTATGGAAAGATGAGGCCAGCAACACACAGAAAGACCAGGCCAAGTCAAGTGATACTGCCCACACTAAAGCCTATACATAGCAACACAGACGGGCCCGCAGGATGAGTACAATGTGTTTTGGTTAAATACAGAGACAACCCAGCCCCGCAGACACAAAGCGAGGGACTGTAAAAGACACGATAGTTGTGGATTTTTAAATTTAACTTTCCAGTTCAAATAAATCATCATGGAATAAAAAGCCATCTTGATGTTGGGGGGAATCAGGGTGCAAGGATAAAAAGATAAATGAAAAACTACAGCTGGATTGAAGCGGTTTATGGTTCGTCAACAGACTTTAAAGATGGAAAAACAAAGACAAATAATTTTCCATATATGTACTGTGGACGTACTGAGAACACAGTGAAAAACTGTCTCCCTTTTATTCCACCAGTCCACAATTTAGCCCAGAATGACCACATCACATAATGATCTCAGTTCTGGGAGGAAACTAAAGAAACCAACACAAACCACAGATTTCCCTGGATCTTAAATGCAGCTCGTCTATTTGTAGAACCCGACAAGAACAACTGTAGTCACTGAAAACTGAACCCAAACCTTTTGATAAGGCATTGTCTGGACTGCCACTCGGTAGTCAATGTTATCTTTTTCAGCATTTTTCCTGGATCCAGGACCCTTGTTATATTTTGTTGTTTCTTGCTGGGTATGAGGACTATATTTGGCTCTCCAGTGCTCTACCAATAGTACTTGTGTCACATGGCAGTCACAAAGTGCTCAGTAATTATAACCTAGCAAGGTTTCTGCAAGGAAGGCTGACTAAAAATACTCCCACATTGTTGCAATGATGGAGCAAAAGCTGAGGTTTTTGGAGGTTTTGACTGTGTCTGTTCACTGGAGAAGCGTGTGTGCGTTTTAAGTCATCAAGTCTGATGCCTTTCTCCTTGGTTCTAGAGACTAAATGAAAGACAAATGTAATTAGTTGTGTGATTTTTTTTTTTTTTCTTGAACCATCATTTTTATGTCATCATTTTATTTTATGTGACTTCAAAGCCAAGTCTGCAGGTTTTTTCATGTTGCTGAGATGATTTCAGATAAGCATTTTTTGTTGTTGTACGATAATCTGCGTGTTATCTTTTTTTTTAAACCAAAATATTCCCTTACATTCACTAATACACTGCATCTTCTTCTGTAGCTGAAACACATGTCAATTAATTGTTGGTTTTGGTAATCCGTTAAACTAAACTAAAACCTAGTTTCCTGGTTTTGACTTCTTAGTTGTTTCTCAGCTTTTTTTGCATAGTAATCGTAATCTTTATATATATTAATATTTTTGTTTATAAATTTATGATGAGTATGTTTATCAAAATCTTGATAATTTTTTTTGTCGAAAGAAAAACAAATTGCTTGTGTGTTTTTTCTTTATTTATTACTTCAGTCTTTTCAGTTTTTGTGTGAAATATTTAGTTTTACTTTTTAGGGCCTTTTAAAAAAATATTCAAGAGTGGCGGAACTTAGACTTTGATGAAAGTGCTCCACTTTATTGACAAATTATAATTACAATATTTTTTTGTATTAACAGATCAAAAGGGAAAAGCAAAAAACAAAACACTGCGATAGAGCTGTGACCAAAATTTCACCGTCATAACGATGCATATTGAGTGTTAGCACCAACTCACATAACACATAATAAGGAGGTTTCCTGACTGTAAACTGGGTTCATTTCTGCAGATGTGCTGCAATGGCAACTGTTATCTCCTCCCATCTTTGTGATTCTTTGCCATATGGTGTGCTGCAGGCAAAAGCCTCTTGTTACTTCTGAGTCTGACATTTGTTTTGAGCACTCAACTGTACTTTTGTGGCTCTCATCTGTTTCGTAGTTGTCACATAACCTCTGTGTCCTGTGTTCGAGTCCGGCTGGGAACCTTTGCTACGTGTTGTACCCCCTTCCCTTCTTTCAAGTTTGAACTCCTCCTTTGAGACATTTTTTATTACAGCACACAATACATATCATCCTATCGCACAGCCCCAGTGCAAGATATGAAGAATATGAGCATTTATCAAAGCGTTGTTTTATAGAGCTGCATCTAGTGGTCATAAACTTTGTCAGGATGTCTGTAAGCTTCAGGTTTAGTGTCTAGGCAGGTTAAGGTTCAGGATGAGTTTAAGGTCGAAAAGGTGCTTCAGTTCATGGTTGCAGCCTGGTCAAAAAGTAACAGCCATCTAAAGTTCAGGTTACAAGTTAAAGATGAGGTGTGGAATTATACACACTGAATCAGACCTCTGATCAGTCTGGGACGATGACTTGGCACAAATACTGCAACTTGTCTGTTTAATGAGTACAGTACTATACAGTGCTGTAATAAATAGGCTTTTTTGTGTGATCCAATTACCTAACTATCCAACCGATTATCTGTTCATGAGTGTGACCAGCATGTAGTTTCTGTACACTGTATAGATTTTATGCTGAAACTTTATTTTGTAGAAAGCGTAAAATGTGGTTATGGATGTCCATTTAAAAGGCTCCTTTCTTCCTCTACGTACTGTCCATGTTGTTTATTCAGTAGATGCATCTTCTGTGTATGCACATGAACTGTGAGAAAGTCTTGGCTTTTAGAAATAGCCTTCCTTCTCCTTTTGAGTGGTCTGAATGTGGCAGAAATAAAGTTGGTGTGATTGTTGTCAGAGCACATGAGCAGTGTCTTTGTTACCTAATAGTTCATAAAAGAGCATTTATTCTCAATTATTCAACACTCAATGGGGGTGCTACTTGTAAGGACTGAATTCGACATCAGCTGTCCCAGGCTGAAACCATACAGAAATCCAAAGCCTGACTATGAATCTTGTGTGCATCAGGTTTCTTGTATCCGTTTTGACTTGTCTTATAACTTCCTGAAGCCACAGATGGTTTGAGAAATGAGGGATGGTAAGATATTTGGTCCACATCTGTGCCCTACATACCAGAATCCCTCACCAACTTCAGTTATAGGCTGGTATCTCTGCTCTTCAAGAAATACCTGACACACCCCGATCTCTGTTGCTGAATGTGTTACTTACTTTGCTCTAGTTTGTTTAAAATGGCATATTGTCGGGTCACTAGCATGACTGTGACCTGCACTACTCCTTAGTTTAGGTTTAATGCAGGAATAAATTGGAAACTTGATTAATGGGTTCATGTATTTGCTTACATAATAAATTGTTTGGTTTATGTAACATCATAAAATAGTCGCATCACAAAATTTCTATTACATTTAGCCACAGTCCAATGTCCAGTGACTAATTAAAATATGCTGAGTTTACTATAACTATAAATAAAACTTAGTAGACCAACTAATTAACTAATTCGGCTGTTGTAGCAAAACATTTTACAAATACAGAGATGTTTTGCAATGTTTGTGACTTCTAAAGGTAAAGGTAGCTTTTTGAGAGATTAGATTAATTTTTGCATTGACCCCATTAATTTCTAACACTGGTTTTGTTTTCTGTTGCCCTGTAGTAAGTCATGTACACATCACTCACATCATTGTAACTGCCTTTTACTTAGCAGTGTATTAATAGTGTTTGGAGCCTATATGCACCCTGGCTTTGTCATGATGTGATTGAGACCATCCACGGGCCTGTGTGACCGTGTGTCCCCAGCCTCGGTGTCCTTAGTCTGCCTGCTGTGCTGCAGAGAGCAGCTGCTGCTGCTCCTGCTGCTGTTACTGCTGCTGCACATGCTCTCGGTAGTGAAGAGATGGCAACAGCAAGCTGTCTAACCTCCACAACAACCGCCTTATGTAATCACTCTGGCTAGAGACAGACCAAAATAGCCCAGACTGAGCAGCCCTGCCCTCTTGTGGCGACTGGCTGCCTTAACAGGGGCCTGCTGAGCCTCTACAGGGGGTCAGACATGATGGCTGCCTCTTGCACCCTTCACTGTAGCACACAAACAGCTTCCCTTCAAGACAGAGACTGATTAACTGACATTAAACTATTTTATATAATAACAGTGAAAAATTTCTCTTTCCAGTTTCCTGGACAGAATTGACTCTGTAAGACAGAGCGACTACACACCAACAGACCAGGTGAGTCCACCTGTTCATCTGCTTCATCGCAGGGCTGTAAATCAAGATCTGTTTTGTAATCATTTTTCCTGATCTCTCTCCTCGGTTGTCATGTTTTACAGGACCTGCTACGCTGCCGAGTGTTAACTTCAGGGATTTTTGAGACGAGGTTCCAAGTAGACAAAGTGAACTTTCAGTAAGTTTTTTTTCTTGTTATTTTACTTTTTCCTAAGCTAAATTAAAGAAATGCTCCATCCATGCAGACGATTAATGGAGAACCTGATCTTTACCACTTTTTATCATTATGATAGTGAACATGTGTTAAATTACATTCTGTTAAAAAACATTAAATTTCATGTAGATCCTGAACCCTGCAGAAACCCTAGAAAAACTCTCCCACGTGAAAATCAGTGTCGTCGAATCCTTCCACCTCATTCATTCACTTAAACCCTAAAGAAAATGAAAGAAATATATACACGTCCCATTGATGGAAATGGTTTTCACTCCTGTCCACATCCGGTGTGACATTCTTTCCTATGCAGCAAGTTTTCCTAAATCTGCTACTCGGTCTTCAAAAGCAGGCTCTCCGGGCGTTTTCCAGTTTCTGCGAATTATGTGCTTTTTGAAAACACTTCTTTGTCTCCTTTGTGCATCACTATTGCTCCAAACATCCTAGTTTTTAGTGTGATTGCGATATTTACCCAGGCCTCGTGTTAAAAGCCTGAAATGTCATAAGTTCGTACCCTGTAACAGCAGCGTGTCCTTGAACAAAAACACTGAACCCCAGCCTCCTCTGTGGCTGGAAGCTGAGGAAAACAACGTCATCCGAGTGCCTAAAATGTAAATTAAATCCTCTGCGGTCGACTGGTGTGATTTCTGTGACAGTTGTTCAAAGTTGTTGATCATTGGCTGCAGTTATAAGAACAGCTGATGGAGGGTCGAGTAAATGTTTTGTAACTTCTTTGATGATGTCAGAAGAGGTGACCCATTTCCACAGTTGCACACACAACAGACTTATTCTACCATCTGAAACAGGCCTTTGTATCAAATGATATCATGCTGAATGATTGATAAAAAAAAAACACGACTCTCCTTTGGGTGTGTAGTTTTTATTATTCAGCGTTGATGACTTGCATCCAGCCACGGTCACGGAGGGTGCAGGGTTTGTACTCTGTTCTTCTGTTCATATTATCCCTTCACTCATTGTTTATTCATGTGTTTCATTAAGAGCCACGGACTCTTCTTTGCAAACCAGACCTGAGATTAGGATTAGATTTAGCTTTTTGCGATGATCCAAATGACTGTATCTCCATGTGAATAATTGTTAAAATAAAAGCAGGTTTACCACATGTGAACACATGGGGGCAGCAGCAGGTGCATTGTTGTGTCTGACACAATATTTTGTCTCCTCCACAGTATGTTTGATGTTGGGGGCCAGAGAGATGAAAGGAGAAAATGGATCCAGTGCTTTAACGGTGAGACTTTGTCTTTTTCTTCTTGTTTGTCAACAACACATCTCACCTGAATGCTTCATTAACAATTCTTCTTCTTTGGTTATTACAGCTTAGCTGCGTAACAAAATTACATTACACTAAATCATATTTAAGGTCTTTCTAGTAGTAAGTTAAGTGTGAGAAGTAGGACACATTGTCACCTGCTTACAGTGAAGTATAAACGAGCTACTTTTAAGTGATCATATCATTTATCACGTCTGCCCAGAGAAGTAGTCCCTCAGAACAACAGTCTAATATATTTACAATGTATACTGTAGATATGCATGAAATTATAGAAAGTTGGCTGAAAGGAAAACACACTTATGCTGCAGGACTTTCTGCTGCTGGTAGGCGTCTGAAATTATATAATAAGGATAATTTAGTACAACTACCATTACATGAGATCTTTTTCTCTACATGAGACATCACAGGACTGGAGCATTTGTGTTGTCTTTCATCATAGTATGTGCTTTTGTCAAGTTTGTATTGGAGCTTTTTACCTTCATAATTACTTATCATAATTTATATGCATTGTTCCTGTCAAATAAATAAACAATGATATAAAGATAAATAATTCCACATTTAGTCTTTTTTTCATCATCAAACATCAAATAATCAATAATTATTATACTTAATAATTATTCATTAAACTGCTGTATTTAATGTGTGCTGCTGATTTTCTTAAAACATTTTTAAGTCAAAATAAGTTTCATGAATAACTTTGTAAAGGTCTGTGAAAGCATTTTAGAGTCATTTTTGTGTTTATCTCTCACTTGAGTCCAAAGTTGCCAACTTGGAGGTTTGATGAATTCAGGCTCTGACGTAGTGTCTCTGCTTACAGACGTCACTGCTATCATCTTCGTGGTAGCCAGCAGCAGCTACAACATGGTAATAAGGGAAGACAATAACACCAACCGGCTACGGGAAGCTCTGGACCTCTTCCGCAGTATTTGGAACAACAGGTGAGTCCGAAACTTTAATGAAGTTTGGGATTTTTATTCTAGAGCCACATGTTGTTTCACCTTCTCAGGTAAATGTTTATCTGTCAGTTTTGTCTACAGAAGATTTATCCAGGTTAATTCTACCTTTCTTAAACCAATCCTGAGACGAGCGACACATTTTGGTGATGCGATTCCTAAGGACAATAAGATATTGGCTTTTGTATTGATGTGTAGTATTAAGGTGCAAACTCTGTACTTGTATAATTAATGTGATCTTAATCCAAACGATTGCATGTTAATCGATCTGCCTCCCTTTATCTATGTCCACATGTACTGTAAACATAAACAGATTTGTTTAATGTAGAGATGAAAATTTGACCCCTGTGAGCTAATATTTCTTCTTGAATGGACATTTGTGGGTTTGTTTTTCAGATGGTTACGCACTATATCAGTCATATTATTCCTGAACAAGCAGGACATGCTGGCTGAGAAAGTATTAGCTGGGAAATCCAAAATTGAAGACTACTTTCCTGAATATGCTCGTTACACCATACCAAATGAAGGTTGGTGATCCACTAAATACCCACATCCTCATTCCCTTCTTACTTTATTACACGTGTTAACTGATAATCGTCTGTTCTTTCAGCAACTCCTGAACCTGGTGAAGACCCAAGAGTGACGAGAGCTAAGTTCTTCATCCGAGATGAGTTTCTTGTAAGTAGAACTATGTACTGACTGCAGAGGAGTTACGAGGACACTATTTTTAATAATATATTGATAATTTTATCAATCCTAAGTGTTTTTCTGCCCAGCTGAGCTACTTTTTCTTTCCTTAGTCAGGAAAAAATGTGATTATCTGGTCATAACTTTGAATGCAGACAAGATCCTTTTCTAAAGGTACTGTTTCCATCACAGATGACCACCCGTCAACATGAAGTCAAAGAAAATATTTAAAGTTCTTATAACTGCAGAACTTGCCTGAGAATTATCACGTTTCTAAGATTTCTTCATCATCAGTGTGATTCATTAACAGTTCTCAGTACAGCCGTTTGTGGAGCAAACAGGAAATGCTAACAGCACGTTTGGCACATTAATTTTATAAATCAAAATGTGAACAAAAACACAATTAACACTCGGCTTATACGCACTGCCTGGGCTGCTTTTTGTCAATGAAATCTATCACAGGCAGTAAATGACGGTGAGGTGCTGAAATGACAGACAGGATGTGGTTTAATTTTACCTAGGGAAACTGTAAGAGCTTCTATTATGAAATCCGTAATGTTCGCCCCGTGTCTTTCCCCTCAGCGGATCAGCACTGCGAGTGGCGACGGCAGACACTACTGCTACCCCCACTTCACCTGCGCCGTGGACACAGAGAACATCCGGCGGGTGTTCAACGACTGCCGGGACATCATCCAGAGAATGCACCTGCGGCAGTACGAACTCTTGTGATGGGTGACTCCTCCATCAACCGTCTGTGTTTTTTCTCCACCATTCTGCATCCTTGACGAACCCTTCCTCCTCGTCCTCCTCTTCCCTTACTCCGCTCCCCTCGTCCCTGAAAGAAACCCCGAACGACCCCTGACCACCCCTCCTGTCGAGGACTATGAAGTACTACTGAAGTGTGTCAAATCCTCTTCCTCTTCTTAACTTCTTAGCTTTTTGTACTTCTTTTTTCCCTCTCTGAGACAGATTCATCCCCATTTTGCTGATGTAAAAGGAAAAACTGGGGAACAAAGTTGTTGCGTGCCGCTTCTATTTTTTCTGTTTTTCTTTTATTCCTTCCTTTTGAATGCCTTGATTTTTGTCATTCCACTAAGCCTTGGGCTACCTCCTTTTTCTTTTTTCCCCCTCGTATCCTTCTCTTTTTTTGGACCTGGGCTGGTGGTTGTGGAAACGTAAAACACGCCTACAGGACCTCAGTGTAGAGGCTGTGTGTGTCTGTGTGTGTGTCTGTAATGAAGAGAAGGAGGAATGCCATGTGAGCAAGCGTGTGTGTGTGTTTATGTTTGTATGTCACACGCCGGTTTACTCTGGCTTCACCACAACGACCTTCGCCCCCTTTATTATTAATTTTTGCCCCGTCACCCCTTCCGACCTGCTTCTTCTCTCCGCGACTGGACGCCGAAGAACCAGGAGAGGGCGGAGGGGAAACAGAGTGGATGAAGAGATAAATGCACTTTGCATCAGGTTCCTTAATAATTTTTGTTGTTGTTGTTTTTTCTTCAGAGGAAGCATACACACAATGTAGCATCACAATATGTATTACCCCGTCACGATGTCAGCTTGCCGAGCTGCAGGGTGGACCGAGCAGCCGAGAGACATGTGGAGCGAAAGATTAAAGAGGGGAGGGGGCAGGAAATTTGACGACGATGTGACAAAGGTTTTAAATGAAGGAAAAGGGACTAGGCTCTGTGCACCTTAGCCCTGCTGCCTCCACGGACTCAGACCTGCTGCCTCCACGGACTCAGACCCGCCTCCTTTTTCCACACAAACCATCCTTTTAGCTTAGAGGGGCGGGGGGGGGAGGGTGGGAGGGAGATGGGGAGAAAAATGTATTGTTCTTTTTTTTGTTCTTGTTTTTGTTAACTTGTACACTGTGCAAGGTTGAATTATCCTGTACAGACTGTAAAATGTAATATTATTTTGTACAACTTAATTGAAAGAAAAACAAATCTACTTGTAGATCTTTGTGCCTTGTTATGGCTGTACCTGTAAATGAGCTCAGATGTAAGTATGTTTTCGACTGCGCTGTACAGCTTGATGTCAAACTCTATCGGCAGCGGAAGACTGCGGGTAGGGGACTTTCTCTGTAGAGTTTAGTTTTTTCTGGTTTATAAAAAAAAGAAATGCTGTTTAGTAAAAAATAAAAAATAGGGAAAAAATCCTAAAAACCTGTATACATTATGCAAATTAACCACTTACCTGCAGTGAAGACCAGATGTTGCAGCGCCATGCCTTTTTTTTTTTGTTCGTTTTCTTTTATTGGTTTTCTTTTTCCTCCTTTTATTCTTTTAAAATTTCACAGCTTTAAACATTGAAAATCCATTGAAAGTGTCCAAATTGCAACCTGGTGTTGTTTTAATAGGAACCAACGTTTTTTCGATATGAAGTGTGTCTGAGATCTGTACTGATGTGCGTGCCTGTGCGCATGTGTACATAAAACATAGATTCACAGACGTGTGTGTGTGCGCGCGCGCATGTGTATACAAGGGTGAGTGTGTTTTGTGTAAAATTTTATAAATGTATGTACATGTAAATTTATAGGTCTATATAAATATATATGTACAATTATACATGTTTAATTATGTGTGTGCCTAGGTGTACTTACCTATGTATGTATACGGTAAATATGTATACATACACACATAGGAAAGCATGTTTAGAATGGAGATGAATAAATGAGAGTGTGCAATATTAGTAATTCTTTGGTCCTTTGGAGCCATAACAAATGGCACAGGCACTATGAATGTGTGAGCAGCACCCAACAAGACAAGCTCTTCTCCTTGTACAAACAGCATCAGCCTTTTCTTCTGCTACAGTACACATCTATCCCCAAAAGAGTGAACTGACTGGAGGTGCAAAAACCTTGTTTGGCCTGGGAGGATGATTTAAATGACATTTTTATTTTCTTTAAATAAAGAGGCACATTAGAGGACTTTGCTTTATTTCCATCTTGGTGTCCATATTTGTGTTTGTTTGTCGATGACGTGATGGTGTTTATGAGTTCATGATTTAAACTCATTTGCAGTGGTGGAAATTAACTAATTAACTACATATATTTAGTACTGCACTTAAAGGTTGACTTCGCCAGTTTTCAGTTGCCTGTATTAAAATATGTTTTTGCTTCTGGATCTTCCAAACGGCATCATCTGGAGTTCGTGTGATATCTTCTGGAGGAGCAGGTTGACCAAGACTATAACCTCTGTAGAACTGGCAACCAGGTGACATATTAATCTAAACTGGAGAACTCTTTCAGCTAAATTTCCTGGTGCAGAAGAAATCTAAAAACAATATACAATATTTGTACAATATCTGAAAACTAATACAATAGGAATTGAAATTTGACGAAGTCGCCCTTTAAGTACAGTTTGACGGTATTTCTACTTTACTTGTATTCCCTTACATTTATTTTCTAACTAACGTTAGTTATGCTACAGAGTCTGATTAGTAATAGAAAATACAGTAATAATACTGATCCATGGTGTGAAAGTCAAACTATCCAGCAATAGATAAAGTAAATCATATTTCTGATTATTAGATTAAATAATATGATCATCAAATAGGCGTATAAGATTTTTAAATCCATTCTTACCTGCTGCAACACTGAAGTGATTAGTAATTATAATCCAATAAAATATACGTTAATGTGAACAGTCAGGCTGCATGAGGAGTACCTTTGGTACTTCAAGCATGTTCTGAGCTAATACTTTTACATAAGTAACATTTTGAATGCAGGACTTGAAACCGAGCGTTTCCACACTGTGGTACTGTTACTTTTACTTAAGTAAATGATCTGAATACTTCTTCCACCACTGCTCAGTTGCCAGTTTATTAGGTACACCTATCTGAAACGTAATCCTGTCTCAGGAACGTGATTGTGTTCAGTTTAGTTTAAACTGTTTTAGATTCACCTTCTTAATCACTTTGGAGACTACAGCTGAACTGTACTGCGTTATACGGAGGTGTTTCTCTTATTTTTATTTTAGTAAAAGCAGCAACAGTAAAAATACCTGTCAGTATAATGCAGTTAAATCAGCACGTCTCTGAAACAGTTTAAGAATGTAATCAGACCTGTACCTAATAAACTGGAAACTGAGACATGATGAGGGGTCAGGGAAAGTCTTGGAGTGAACCTGGAATATTGTCTTCATCTCTCTGCTTTTGAAAAGAAAAAAGAAACAAAAACATCTTGAACCTGTCGACTTGTAGCTTAAATATTTACTAATTGCATCAAAAAGCGACACAGCTTACTGGATACTGAGTCATAGCTGCCTCCGATTTACACCATAAAACTCTGAGACGCACCTTGAGATTCAGATTTATTATGTACAGTTCATCAGAAACGCTTAAACAGTTTGGCAAAAAACCCTCACAAACATTTGGCACAGAGAGTCAGCAATAAGTATATTAAGATACGCATCATAAAAACGACGAGAATCTCTGCTCAGACATTAACAACAGGAACGCGATGGTGCGTGTGAGATGGTGAGCGTGTTTACATCAGGTCACGGTTAAACATCAGAGTGAGGAGACATAAAGCACCGACGTACGCCCGTCTTCACCACCTCACATCAGGCCGGAGAGAGTATTTACACAGTGGACGTGTTTGATAACTCAGACAGTGAAAGTGTTGTAAAAGTCAGTGGTGATTACTTTTGTGATTAAACACTTCTTCATGCCTCATTCTCCTGATGCAAAAAAAAAAAAAAAAAGCTCCACCCGTCTGCTACTTCCAAATAAAGGTACAACAAACGCCACTGGTGATCTGTAACAACAATTTGGCCCCATGTCTGCTTCGTCACCACCAGCTACAACCACATTATTATTAGCGTCAATATCAGACGTGATAAACTTTGAGTCCTTTAAAGACATAAAATATATATATTCAGGTCCGTCACAGTGCCACAAAACGTTTGGACACACAAATCGAGGTTTTATGAACAGGCGTCGCACCTCCATCAAGTATTCACTAACGCCATGGCTCTGTCCCGGAACGTGGTGCACTCTGGGTAGCGTAGTTCACAGAGACTTGTGCTTCCCCAGCAGGCAGAGGCTGAGGCACTGCAGCAGGCCCTTCATCCACAGGCAGTGGGCGAGGATCAGCAGCAGCAGGCAGGCGCCGGCCGAGCAGTAGACGCCGATCACCGTGCTCTCCTCCGGCAGGAAACACTTGGACAGAGTGTAGCTGCTGGGTGACACCGATGCCTGAGAGGAGGGCGAGAAGGGGTGGAGGAGTGCGGGTTAGAGGTGACAGTCAGCAGAGATGGCTGCTTTGAGCCCCTTTAGCCACTGAGGGGCCCACTCACCAGAAAGTCCAGTGCAATAATAAGCAGTATGGGTGTTAACGTTTTGATTTCTGACCCACAGATTGGTTCAGACCTCAGTTTTTCTTTTGTTTTTCTTTAGTTTATTGTGCAGTTTGTTATTAAATCACCAACCATTTGTAACAGGAAACAGCATTAGGCCACAGGTGCTTTCTAAACACCTACAGCGTGCACTGTTTCTCCACTGTTACACCCATAACAAACAGTAACAGACAAACCCTGTTGTCTGTTACTGGGGGAAAATAAATAATACTTCAGACAATTCTAGAGCTCTTCGTCCACAAAAGCCATAAGGAAAGTGAAATATCTGAACAACATGAATAATTAAGATCTTTCCAGAATGAAAATGGAGAGTTTCTTCTTTAAGTGTCAGCAGCAACAAAGCAGCAGCCTGTGACTTAATCATTGTAATATGATTACCTGATATGAATATGAATAATCACTTCAAATTGAACAATAAATTGAAAACTGAACAGTCTTTGTGTGTAACAAATACATTAGTTAAGTTAGTGATTGATAGTAGCAATTTTGTCGGTTTTGATTTAGTAGTAATTTGTAATTCTCTTTTAGACTTTGATTTTTCACTTGCTTTTCTTGTGTTGATGGAAGTCGGTGTTTTGCTGCTGGAAATGGAATTTCCCGGAGGAACCTTCCCGAGGGATTAATAAAGTTTCTTATCTATCTATCTATTAAGGTCTATCCAAGCATTTTCAGAATAAGGACGACTCCTGAGAAACACATGTATTATTTCACATTTTCAGCAGAGAAGTCTGTGTTTGTTCTCACCAGGATGAAGCTGGGGTTGTTCCTGTTCCTCCAGCTGAACGACGGCACGCTGATTTCTGGGTACTTGTTGTCATGGAGAACCTCACATCCGCTGTGGGTGTGTCCGCTCAGGATGAGGCGCGGTTTAAACCACTGCAGCAGCTGAGGAGAGAAACCCAAAATCCAGCTCAGAGGCCGGTTGCTGCTGCCTTACATCATCAGTTTCATCATCGTCACCATCTGCCGTTTCTGGATTTCTGACAGCGGACTTATCTGCCGTATTCTAATTGGATGAAACCGCTTGATGTTTTGGAGAAAGACGAGGAGGTGTGATGAGACTGCGGAGCACTCACCCTCTGAGAGGCCTCCTTGGACAACACGTCGTACTTCTCTCTGAACAGCAGGTGTCGCTCTTCAGGTGGTGCAGCATCTTGTCCTGTGCAGCTGGCGTCGCTCACCCTGTACAGTGGATAGTGCTGCAGAGCAGAGCACACATGATTATGGTTTTATTGATTATTTTTAATCATTAAATTATGTTTGCATGTGATGTTGATCAGAGAAGATAATCGGATTAGGGAACAGCAATATAGCAGCAGTAAAACCTAAATAACACACTCCTTTATTAATAAAGGAGTACATCAGTTGAAACAGCAGAATCATTAACCATCAATTTGTTTGCAGTAATTATTTGAAATTGAAATTGAAATTAAGGAAAAATACAAATTATTTCCTGGTTAATACTTCTCAAATGTGAGGATTTTCTGCTTTTAGTTTGAAAATCATTCAGTTTGTAGTGACCTATTGACCCCCTGTGCCAGAGCCGTAGTTTGAGGTTAACATTTCTACAACACTACAGAGACACAGAGTCACAAAGATTCATTAATTACGAAACACAAAAATGGTGCAAAGTGACCACAAGGAGAAACACGGTTACCTCACAAGGATGAGGAACGAACACACACACGACACTCACAAAAAAAACTGTTCTGCAGGTTGACCACAAAGAGATACACAACTGCATCACAGAGACACTAAACAAACACAAAGAGACGTAAAATTATCATGTAGAGACACATGGATGAACACAAAGAGACAAACTGGGATCATAGGGACACAGAAGTGTGCAGAGACACAAAATGACTTGACAAAAGTGACCACAAAAAAAAATTACTCAACAGAAACACAAGTCGAACACAAAGACACAAAAACCACAAAAATACTGTAAAGTGACCACAAAGAAAAAGACAGTTACGTCACAGAGATGCAGAGCAAGTACAAAGTGACACAACACTATGTCATAGAGAAAAAAACACACAAACTGACAGAAACACAAGCCAAACACAAGGACACAAACAGAATTACTTTACAGACACATACATGCAAAACGCAGACAAAGAGGCATAAAAGAAGCTGGTAGATGGATGAACATGTGAAAGAGTCACAAACTGACACTGTAGAGATACAAACACGCAACGAAATAAAAAGCTAAGAAAACATAAGCAGCAAAAATAATATCAGAAAGAAAGACTTTTCACAAGATTTTTTTAATGTGCAGATTTACCCGAGCACACCTGAGCAGAGAGGACAGTTTACCTGTAGCATGATGGGGGATGCGGGAGGATAGAGCTGCGAGCCTTCACAGTTGTCCGTCACTCCGCTGCCGGACTGTGAGTTCTGCAGAGGAGACAACATAAAGAATTCATCAGCTGCCTGCTCAAACATCAGCCAACATTTCCACTGCTCTGCTTGTGTTTTGAATGTGGAACAACAATGAAAACAGCTTCGGATGGAAAAGCAGTCCGAGGTGTATTTTTCTCCTCCTCTCTCCCTTGACATAAGTCGTTCTCATTTCCTGAGTGTGGTCGATTTTCTCCCACCTGAAGAGAACAGTTGAGGTCTCTGGAGAGTTTGATCAACTCCTTCTCCACCGACTGGCAGATGGGACAGCCGTCACCGTGCAGGGCCACGCTGTTTACCAGCAGAAAACTGAAGAGACGGGAAACAGAGGAGCTTCAGTGGGGCTGCAGAGAATTTTTGGTTTCTTTTGATCCAGTTTTATGAGTCTTAATTATTAAGTCTGCTGCACTGACTTTTGTGGGTTTAAACGTGGACTGGTGAGCAGCACAAAAAAAAAGTTTATTTGTTTGGTTGGAGTTACAGAAGAAAATGTCTCTTACGTTTAAATCTCTATCTGGTTCTGGTTCTTATGGTGTTTGTTGTTTATAGTGGCGTCAGATCTAGAGTCATTTATAACATTTAGAAGTATGCTGGAGCCCTCACACTGCACTTCTTAAAACGAGCGTCAAAAAAATACTACAGTCGTCTGAGGAATTTTCTACAAATGGGTTTTTCAAGTCGCTTCACCTGAATGAAGAAAAACTAAACTAGTGTTTTGAAAATGTAATATTTTAGTTGTAAAATAACTTTTTTACTGTGCTTTCTTTCTTGTATGTTCTTTATACATCAGTACAGTATGTATTCTTTAACACCTACCTCAGAGCACGACATCTCTGAATATTTAAAAGCGCTTTTTTTGGTGCAGACTGACTCAGGGGATTAAACCTGTGACAACCTGTCAGGCTGCTGAGTCACATGTTCGTGTTCATTGCATCCTCCCCATCACTCACTTGACTCCCTTCTTGGTGACGATCCTGGTGGACGAAGCGTTGAAAACCTTCTCGAAGCGCTGCAGCTTGAACCAGTCCATCCTGCAGGGGAGACACAACAGCGGTCGTCACAGCGTGCCAAAACCTGCACTGTTACGTAAGAGCTGCCGCACGAGTCAAATCACAGCACACATGAGCCACTGCGTGTCTACATAATCCCACATTTCTGAATCGCAAGCATCAAATACTGGACTGTGGGATTATATTGTGCATTTACTTTCACCGCTGCTCTCCCCTGAGAAATCTGCTTCCAACAGAAACAGGGGATGGGATGCATTAAACGCAGCATCTCTGCAGTACAAGGGAAAACAGAAATCTGTAGAAATCCTAATGACTTTAAATTTACCCAAAAACACAAAAAAATCACCTCGTTTGAATTATTTAAATGAGTAGTTCTGTGGTGTAGTGTGTCAAAATGAATGAATGTGAAGAGTTGAAAGATGATCAATAATGTAGAAGAGAGACATTTTTTTGGAACATTATCTTTTCCGTTATGATTTTTTATTTCTTTTTGTACAATATTGTTCCAGGATTCAAACTGAGAAGGTAAAAGCAGTGAGTCATTGGCTGAATCTGTATCATTTAGAAGGGTCACACACAAAAAGTTAGGGCTTCTAAAAGCTGTTTCAGATCCATCTACACAGTGTCAGAACTAGTTCTTCATATTATCAGAGCGAGTTCACATCCGAGGTGTGTCAGCTGCATGTGAGGAGGAAATAAAGAGAGGTGTGGACCGAACTGAATAACGACTGACGGCTTTAGACAGAATCAAAAACACTAACACCATGATGTGATATTTCTTTTCCAAACCCGAGTACCAGCAGCCAAACAGTTTGCTAGTGGTGGTTCCAGGGTCAAGATTAGACGTTCTCGATCACAAATACACCGTTTTATTCATTTTTTAACTGTGTATTTGTCAGTGGGGAACTTTCAGCCACAGATGAACAACAGGTTTAGTGATCTATTGAGTATCTACAGCAGCAGGACGGTGTATGTGGGACTGACTCGAAAATAAACCAGTGTTTGTTCTTGTTAATGAAGGAACATGTCACCTAGTGCGACTGCGTGACTCATGGATGTGTTTTAATAGTTCTGGACAACAATGAAGCTCTATGGCACAGAGACGCACAAAGCTTCAGCAGTAAACAGGCTGGATTTGGTGTTTCGTCGGGGTTTGTTGACAGTGAAGAAATAATTAAAATAAAAACACCTCACACAGTACAACCCTGGCTGCATTCAGCCCACATGTCAGTTAACTGAACGTCCTCCTGATTGGCTCATGATCAAATGTTTCCTTGAAGGTTATGTAAAAGTCCTTTTGTTCTAAAGGTTTCCTTCTCTGGAGAGTAACAGTATGATGCCTCTATAATTTTTTTTTGCCGGCTGATAAGTGTCTACTCTATTTACACAAACTGCCCAAACTGTAAAGAAATGTCTGCGAGTCACGCTGAGGTGCTCTGAGTGACAAAGTCCTTCTCTTATCTGGAATCTTTCCTTAACCCCACTTAATGCTGACAAACCAGACAATGAAACAACAAGACTGCGCAGCGTTTACTTACTCGTAATGGAAGCCGATGTCATGGTTTCCAACCAGTACGACCAGTTCTGTGTCAGTGGAGTGTCTGAACATCCTGTGGAAGCGGCGCACGTCGTCCTCCCAGTGCTGCAGGGGGGGGGGGGACAGCAACAACAACAACACAGTTGAACGAAAGAGGGAAAACAAAACTCCCCTGGGGAGCTCGTGAGAGTTAATGGGATCTCTGAGGGTCGCCCGGCAGCCCCCCATGGGCGTCTGAGCTTTGACTCAGACTCCAGATCCAACTCCGCACCCGCAGGCACCGAAGCGGCACACGGGAGGCCTCTGTGGAGGCCTCTGTGGGTTCAACGTGAGGTTGTTCACACGGATGTGACTCCCTGAAATTAAACAATGTGTGTGAATCGATAGGTTGATCGTCATTTATCACGTTTACCATCATATTTGGGGAAGTTTTGAAGCTGGCATCAAAAACGATCAGTAATTAGAAAATATTTTGATTTTTTTGTCTTTTACATCAAAATGTTGGTCTGATTGAAGAAATAACTTTTTTTTTATTTACTGATTAAATAAAAAAAAAGTTATTATACTTTTCTAGTATTTTTTTTTCTTCTGTAAATATAAAGCTTTAAAATCTCCCTGAGGAAACGTTATAATAATCCTTCAATGACACAAGTTGTTTTAATGATATTTTGGCATCTGGTATATGGAATATAATAAAATAACTATCTAATCTATAGTTGCAGACAAACAAGATATTTCAATTCACAGTCTTGGATTCTTCCTCTGAGAAAAGCAAAAAAGATGCCAAAACAAGTGTGAGAATGGAAAAGGAAGCAGAGCACAGTGGATATTTTACACTCTGCGAGCTCCAGTCCCTTTTTTAATGAGGCTTTCTTTCTGTGCTGCACTTCCTCACCACTCGCTCTTTCTTTTTTGATGGATCCCATTTGACAATCCAATAATAGACGCGTGAGAAATCCCAGGGGATTTTTTTTTAGATGCTAAAGCATCATGGATGTCATGTACCTTGGAGGGCTGAGAGGCTGCAGCTGTCGGGTGTTCTCCTCTAAACCTGCAGCCTCTCGGGCCTGGATGGTAGGAGATGAGGGTGATGGAGATGATGATGGAGATGATGATGACCGGAGAGCACTGGCCTCTGCTCCTCATCCACATACCGTTTTCTCACACCACCACCACCAATCATGAGCACCGTGCGTGTGCAGACAAAGCAACGCAGGAGAAAATGGGAGCTCTACGTTACCTTCTGGGAGCTCCACTTGCCTTCGTCGAAGATATCCCCGAGAATAAACACTATTTCGGGCCTGAGCAGCCACAGCGCGGTCTGGAAAGCCCTCTCCATCTGCCATTCCCTGCGCGTTTTGGACACAGAAGCCAGCGTTATCTGCTGCTTTTTGTTTGTTTGTTTACGAGTCGTACCTGCTGCGCCCGCACGGATGCGCAGAGAGGAAGTGATTTGCAAATGGAAATGAAGGAGATTACCTCCTCAGCTTGTCGAACCAGTGTCCACCGACGGCTCCCAGGAGGTGGGTGTCTGACAGCACCATAGCGCGGACCGGTGGGTCCGTCGGCCGGCCGTCGATGCCCTCTCCGCCCCGTGCATGGTTGATCTTCGGCCAGCCGCACTTGAAGATAGTCGGGAAGTAGATGAGGTACTCGCAGAAGAAAAAAGCACCGCCGAGCACCAGAATCAGCACCGCCGCAACCATCCATCTGATGCTGAACCTCGGCATCTCTTTGTTATTCGGCGTTTGGGATGCCCTGAACTGGCGCACTGGTGGTGGTGGTGGAGGTGGTGATGGAGCGGTCCATGAGGCATGTTCACCTCTTCCAGCCCCGGCTGTTCAGGTCTCCAGCCGCCGGATGCTCATGGCAAGTTCGCCCCCTGCGTGAACAAGCTCCGCGTCGAGTCCGGTTGATTCACAATTCGGGCTTCAGGTGACGGAGCAGAAACCTGCCGCCGCTCCGCAACGAGCTCATCTGAGTTCTCCACCGTCAAGCTGGAAACACCACTTCCTGCGGAGGCTTTTCAAAATAAAACGACGAGCTGCCACAATAAGGAGCAGTCACCCAGCCGGGGGAGGCTGATGGCCGCCCACGCTAAGCCTGGGTCTGGTGGGGGTCTCTTCTTTTTCAGAGAGAGTTCTGGGGGGATTGCTGGGTTTCTATTTTTATAACTCCATGACTTTAACAAGTGAAGTGTCTTGATGTGATTCTACCTAAATTTAGAACTAAAATATTTCTAGAACTAAATTTGGGAAGTAAATGTTTCTCCCAACATAAAAGTAACAGACAATGTACTGTATACTTAAGTGCAGTATTCTTTTATTACCAATGCATGTATTCAAATATTCTAATTGAGTACATGTTGGAGGTACTTGCACTTCAAGATAAATGTTACTTTTACTCCACTAAAATTATGTCCAACTTTAGTTTAATTAGGATTTCTCACACACACAAAAATATATAATGACATAAATATGACAGTTAACCTACTTTACAAACTGTTAAATATAATATGTAAGATGAATTTACTCATGTTCACACAATCTTTAAATATATTTCCTTTAATCAGTAAATGTTTTCTTTTAATCACAGTTTTCATTTGAGATGTGACCAATTTAAATCAACCTAAAAGTAAATTCAACTCACTTCCTGTACTTCTACTGCTAACAGCTGCTGGCTTGACTGCCATGTTTTATTTTGTTGTGTGTGTGTGTGTGTGTGTGTGAGAGAAGGAGAAGCAGTGAGGAGGTGACAGAGCAGAGACTAAAAACAAATTAAATTTAGTTATATAAAAGTTATTTAAAAGCCAAGTTAATCTTGAAATGATAAAACTACTCTATTAGTAAAAGTGGTCATTGATCGGTAAACCTGGCATCTGTCCACACAAATTCCAACAGTGGGAAAGAAGCTTACAACTATGGGACAAATGAGATTAAGTGATTAGGGGCAGAAATCTAATCAGCAGACGTCTGCTTATCTGAGCAGCTCTGTCAGCTATGAAACTAAAACCAGGGAACAGTGTGATTCACAGAGGAAACAGCTCAAATGAAACTGCTTTAATTTTAGCCTCACAGTGGAGCTACCTGCTGAACCAGTTGGTCTGCAAGAGTCATGCGCGCTTACTCAGAAATGCAAACAAAAGGGCAAACTTTCACCCTTCCCCTGTTTGCTCTGGCATTTTACGGTGTGATTTCACTCGTGCTGAGTGTGGAGGCTGCAGGAGTGAAAAGTAAAACACCACACCGACATGTGACAGTGAGGTTAAAAAGGAAGACATCTTGGTTCTCAGACGCTCGACTTGTTTGTGGTTGTGACTGAGTATTTTTATCTCTAAAAAGAAAAAGGGTTGATACTCCGAACACTACCTCCCTCCAGATGTGTACTCTGGCTCTGCTCTACTGACGACAGACTTCTAGGATATAAAGAGCATTTACTTATGGTTTTAAACTGCACTTTACCCCTTTAACAGATTATCTTTCTGCTTTAAAACACGAGACAGGCTCAAAGACATTCACTTATGCAACAGGCTGAACGCCTGACGTGAAGCAAAACAATTCAAAGTTCCTAATGCTACAACTATCAGGCCTCTGTACACACTTCTTTCATTCCTGGATTTTAGAAATATTAAAGCAATGATTCAAAACTTCACCCCAGTCCCCTTCTCCAAAGGACTTTTGACACCAAACATACACTATATTGTCGAGAGTATTGGGACGCCTGCCTTTACACATGAATGGCTTCAACTCTTCTGGGAAGGCTGTCCACAAGGTTTAGAAGTGTGTTTACGGGAATATTTGTCCATCCTTCCAGGAGAGTATTTGTGAGGTCAGACACTGGTGTTGGACGAGAAGACTCTGCTCACAGTCTCCAATTCATCCCAAAGGTCTCCTGTCAGGCTGAAGTCAGGGCTTCCTTGACTACAAACTCACTTATCCATGTCCTTATGGACCTAAGGTATACATTTCATTTGAGAAATCACCAAGAAGCTGAAGTCGTGTACCGCTCCCTTTGCAGAGAAGGTTAAATGGGAGAAAGAACAAAGTCTTTCGCTCGCTCTAATCTGCAAACTCATCCAACCACATTTCATTCATGTTCAATTCATTGGTCCGTCTCCAGATACTCGTTAGAAGCAGCTTGTGCAGATGTTCTGCAACACGTCAGAGGGAAAAACGTTAAGTGTCTGGAACCTGGTTAGGGTTCTTTCCTCAGACTCGGGTTATTAAAGCATGAGATATTTACTTGTTAGCATTTGTCTGAATATTTTAATATATGTAAATTCACATAACTCTAAAGTTGTATCACTTAAGATAACAGGAAATGTCCTCATTGATAGTGTCATAGTTTTTCATGCAATTTTTAAAAATAATAATAATAAAAACATACATTTTAACATGTTAGGATTTCCTGTAATGTCGAGCTATTCCTTTAATTTGACAAATCAAACAGGTACGTAAAAAAAGTCTTTTATCAGTTTCTATGTTACAATAGGATCTCCATATGCACAGTTTTTCTCAATACCCAAATTGAACCAGTTGCCTTTTCCTCCTTTGTAAGCACTGGTGACTATTCTCGCCCATCCATGTTCTCCCTGAAACCAAAGCAAATAACGTAAAATATTATTTTTTCTAGATGCCACTGGGCTTGTGAATAAAAATAAGGTTGTTCTACTTAAACATGAGTAGCAGAGTGGTTAAAAGACAGAGCTGATTTATTCCATACTGGAGTTTTTGCAGCCAGAATGTGGTGCAGAGGATAAGAGAGAAAGAAACCAACCCAAAACTCCCCCCAGGAGTTTCTGACGACCCAGTGCTCAGTCCCATCCTCTGCCACGCCCCAACCAGCCACAGACACGATGTGATTTGGTAAAGAGAGCACGTGAAACTCTGAGAAGATCCCTCCAGAATATGCCTCCAGGCTTTCGGTGGCCATCAGGGCACAACTGAAGAACAGAGAGGGGAGTTCCTGAAGTCATCCAACCAGATGCAGCCACATGTGAAACATTTCTGTCTTTCTGTTGTCTTGTCACATTTATTTATCACTAATGGCTCATAACTGAGATTTCTATGGTCGTGCTTTCAGCTGTGAAAGCAGGGCTTAAATTTGTAGCGTGCCTTAAATGTGTCTCGTGCAGTTTTCAGTTTTGTAGATGCAGTCAGATGTTCTCAAACGTCAGGACCTGCTGTATTAACCAAGCGTGCAAGGACACTGTATAAGAACGTTAACTTAACAAGAGCAAAAACAAAATCCACAAGGAAACGGTTAAGAAGGGAATTATATGACTAGTGAAGTGACCTGTAAAATCTGAAATAGACATGGACTGAGCAATGATGAAGGGAGAGAAGTGGGGAATATTAAATGCATGTGACAAGTGCAGCCAGTAATAATGTTATATATTGATGAAGGTGGGAAGCAATAACCGAGTGTAAAGTCAATATAATATGTGAAAGTGGCGGAGGAGGGATTAAATGAGATTAAAACAGATACTGAACAAAATAACAGTGGAACAGTGGAGGTAAAATGAAAAAGTCAATCAGAAGTACAGTGATGTCACTGAGTAAACATACAGAGACAATAACACATAGAACATACCACAAATACCTAAGAGGACATACAGTGTAAATCATGCGGATGGAAGCAAATATAAAAGTTTCTCATATACACACTCACCACTATGAAAGGACATGAACAGTAAACCTAGAATTACATCTGGTATCCAATTAAGTATTAATATAAAATATTATTTCATATTTCTCTTAGTCTGGTTTTAACCACAGTTCAGATGTTTACAGTAGGGCACCTGCTTCTCCCTAAAGGGGCTTTGAATAACATTCAGTTAAAACAGTTTTATTTAGAAAATTCTCATTTTTATTCCCTAAGCTACAATCATAATCACAAACTCGAATTTTCAATGTCGGGTTTTTGACAGGCTCACAAAAAAAGGGTGTGAAGTAATTTCTGAGAAAAGTCCCTATTTTAGTGCTTCCTGTACAATTTAAATTACAAAGTTTCATTCAGCATGTCTGCAGGCATCAGAAAAGCAAACATAATGCTTTGAATGCATAAGTAGCAATTCAAGTATAAAGCTAACCAGACCTTCACCAAAAGAACAGAAACTATAAAGGCAGAAAAAGATAAATAAAATAAACAATAAATTGTTAAGTGATCAAACGTTTTGTTGGGTTTATTAAAACGGACACGATGAAAGACGTCTGCATGTACAGCAGATTGTTTTCAGTACGTTGAGGCTTTAAATTCTCATGACTTACTGTGTTTCATGACTGATGTTGGTGAAATAAAAGTACTCTTAGTGTTTTATGGATGTTTAAATATGCATCTACTAATAAAACCTTCACTATGATTAAGAATCGCTCTGTGAAAAGCTGAATCTCTTCCTCCATGTGGAGGATGTACAGTAGGTGGATGACTCATTACAAATCACTTGGGAGGATTATTTAATCTACCTGATGGGTCCGTTGGTGTAAATTTCAGCTTTCATCTTGTCCCTTCCAGAAACTTCTCCGTAGTCACCCACTTTCCACACGGTGTAGTTCTTCACAGTGGCACACGATTCAAAGGAGCATGTACCACACTGGTTGAACAGCTCACACTCTGTGGACACCAGCAGAAACAAAATGTAGATAGTTACAACATAACAGAAACATACACCTCTTTAAATATAATAATAAATGCATGTTCTGAACTAGCTCCCACATTGAGCAGTGAAACTGGCCTCTGATGTTAGATGATACAGACTCTGGGACACAGATCCAAAACAAGATCATTTCTGCAAGGATCCATCGTTCTGCTCAGGGATATGTTAGAAAGGATCTTCTCCAAACTACTGGTGCAAAACCGCTCATCCTCTTTCTAGAACGGGATGCTGCCTTGTGGAAGACCCGCTTCGGGTATCAACGGGTCTTAACGACCGACTTCAGATGCCTGTTCTCCTCCTTTTCGGCTTCTTTTGAGGTGGGGGTGTTTTCTGCACCTTCTAACAAATTGACTTTAAGAGCTGACAAAACAAGATAGAAACCGTAGATTTGTTTACTTTGGTTTTTGGCTTGGTAGTTGTTGCAGGTCTCGTCGGGAATGCCGCTCTCGTGCGCATAGGCGTAGACTCCGAGGTGATCTCCTCCATAACAGGAGCCCGCCCTCCCGCAGTCAATCACATTCTGGACTGACAGGTAGGCCAGCGGCCACGATCCTCCACGCTTGATGTTAATACGATCTTGGACAAAAGGAAAACAAATATTAGTTGAAGGGATCTTTTTTTGATGGAAGCTCTGCTGCCACACTAACATGTTATAAACACTGTACAATTTAACATCTGTATGATATGATGCAAACATACTGTGGGAATAAACTGTGAAATAAACATAAATACAGTCTATATTACACTAGTCCCATTTTCTATCCATCGCTCTCATTTTAACTTGTTTCTTTCCTCCTCCGTTCCTCCTTCCCCACATTGTCATGGTTACCAGCTAGTGCACTGGTGGATCCCATGGCCCAGCAGGAACCACAGTACTGGGGGATGTGTTGGTTCCTTGTGACGCTCACATAATTCTTCCCATTGATGTTCCTCCAGTCCCAGGAGAGAGGAAGGTCCGACACATTGTCACGCTCATGCGGCCGGGCCTGCGTCCTGAAATAAGTAAAGGATGAAGCTTTTATCCACCTATAAACATCCAAATCTGATTTATTCGCTTGCCTTGTTTTTCGTACACTGTGAACATAGTTTGTGACTTTGTGTTGTTGTTAGAACTTAGTGAACCACCTGAACAATCATCACACACCTGCTGTTTATTAAATGTTGTTTCTTTGTCACCTGTGTCTGAAGTTGGTATCCGAATCGAATCTTTCCTAATCGGAAGTTAAGGGGAAAGTTAAGGGTTACCACACTTTTCAGAACAGACTTTCGCGATTTGACTAATCAAATCCGATCTAGATTAACAAAGAGACTTTAAAGAATTATTACAACCTAGTTTCATTTATTTCATGTGGAGATCAAAGCTGTTCTAGGAGACCATCAAGGAGCAAAATAAAGATAAAACGTTTTAAAAACTTGTTTCAGATTTGTGTCGATCTGTGACGTCACTTAAGTTTCCCTGAACTTCTCCCTTAACGATCGAGTCAGATGGCGACTTCATCGTCGTTTAAGTGTTTGGTTTTTTAATCTTTTGATGAGTAAAGTTACTCCTAATCTGTAATGATATTTCATACAATTACAGCAGACTAACAGTTAAATCAACATACAATGAAAATACCCAAGTAAAGTACAACCTACCTCAAATGTTTAAGTACAGTAACGGTACTCGAGTAATGTACTTCGTTAGACTGCCACTACAGCTATAAAGTTATATTACTACACAGACTCGTTTAATAATAAACGAATAAAGGGTTAAGAATACTCAGTGAACGCTGAGACATTACTGTTTTTGTTAGAAACACACAAACAGTAACTTAATGTCTAATCTCCAAATCAAAGCTCGGGAGTAACGTTACTTCGCTCAGATGTAAACAACAACCTAAAACCATTCAGCTACGCTCGTTGTCAGTAAAAATCGACACGTCCTGGTCACTTACTTCACGGAGGCAGGTCTATCGTCTCGGATGGGTTTGTAACAAGGCTCGGAGAAAAATATCGAAGAGCTAATCTGCAACCAAAACGACGCGAAACAAAACAGCAGCGGCGCAGTTTTTGAAGCCGCCATGTTGGCGGGTCTCCTTCCTCTGACGCACGCTCAGAGCGCCCCCTGTCGGTCAGGACGACAACGTCATCTTTCATCGACGAGAACTGGCACAGCAGGTTGTTGTGAAGCGGTTCCAGGATGACATGCTTGACAGTTCTCCTCCAGCTAATATGGGTTGGTTTGTTTAGCCTACATGACGCTGTCTTGTGTCTGTGAAACAAACGTGCCATAAATATCCAAAAGGGGCCACAAAAAGACACAAACTCTACATCAATGGTACCAACACGGTTATTTTCAATTGACACATGGACACTGATGTACCCCCATACTATCACAGATGCTGGCTATTGCCCCTTTTGTCTGTCTCTTTTTTTAGTCTGACCCAAATCCGACATCTGTTTTTCCCTAATTTGGATGAGTAGTGTGGCAGTGTTTCGACACAGAACTGATGTGTGGCTTCTTCCTTCAGACTGCATTTCTGGATGCAGCAGCGGACTGCATCAGGCGAGGGTTCATGGGGCTCTGTTCATCACAGCAGCACGATGGTTTCTCATGTAACACCAAAGGTCACGAAGAAAGTGGTTTCTTCCACTAGTGACCTTTGCACACTGAGATTACTCTGAAGTCGTCAAACCTTTTCACAATATTATACTGGAGATGCTGAAAGACTTCAATTCTGTGCAATTGTGCATTGAGAAATATATATTTTTTGTGTATTTTGGCACAAAGCTTGCAGAGACTGAGACTGTTATAACCAAACTTGATCCCCTCACCTGCTACCAATAAAAAATAATGTCATTCTTACCAATAATGTTTCTTAAATGTGTATTTACCTCTGTACCAACGTCTTCATCTTCTTCATAAAACTCTAAATTTGCTTATGTTTACAAAATAAAAGTTACTTTGGTCCATAAAAACACTGGAAAATTTACAAATAACTTTCACTTCACTCCCATATTTTCCTTCCATTTTACTGTGTTTGTATTTTCAAGAAGGTTTTGAAGTATTTATATATTTTAATCATTAATATTTATAAATATGCTGATAGTCTTTGCTTCAGCCAATTTCTTTCTGTGTCTCGCCACATAGATCAATAAAGAATATCTACTAAATCAAAACAGGTGTCAGAGCAGTGCAGCTTTTGCAGGCGCAGCAGGAAACTTTTACATAACACACTCAGTTCCCAGGTACAATCACATTACACCTAATGCAGTGTCTGATGATTTGTTGAGTTATCATTGATAATATGCAGCTCTTAACAAGGTTATATTACAGGATGACGCTCAACTTCAATCAAGGCTTGTTTTTGTGAGGGGGAAGCACTATTGTTTGTGCTTTTAATGATTAAAACTAGAATCAGATTAGAAGTGCATTAGGCACCTAATAAACCCTCAACAGGAACACTAGATAAAACACTCACCAGTTGTTGTTTGTTGTCTAATCCCTCTCCAGTTTCTGGTCTTCCTCCTGATGAAGAGCGGTTCATGCAAAAGATATTCAGCAGTAAGAGGAAAGGATGTTTGTCTGTTGACATCAGTGTAAACTGGCAAAAATAGGCTCTAAAAATACTGAAAATGCTTTCTGCTGAGTCCCAACCAATGTTGGACTGAAATGATAGAAAATACCAAACAAACCATTTCACCCCCACAGATGTGTTATACTCAGAAATCTTTACCGCGAGGATTCTAAAATACACTTTGTACTAGCACAGAGTATTTAAGGGTGAACAAATGCTTACATTGGATCAGAGAATTGTAGGAAATAACCGTAAAGGTCCAGCACTAACCAGCGCTTTGTCACAAAGTCGACTAAATAGTGAATCATGACTGTGAACATCAGATTATTATGATATATGTGACAGTAGGGAAGGAAAGGTTGAGTGTTCCCAGAAGGAGTCGCTAACCTCAAACTAATTTATTACTCTGGGTTTAAAGCTTCTGAAACATGTACCAAACAAAGCTAACCTCAGTCACTAGATCAAAAGTTCAGATAATACTGGAGTGAACATCTGTAATTCTGGGATGAAAAGTCGCCCAACTCCTGCTTCATTTTAATCACAGACGCTCTCGGTTTTCCTCCCCGTCAAGTCACTTACTCTGTGTTTCCTCTGACAGCAGACGCCGCCTGCTCCTCCTAAGAAACCCATCATGTTATAAAAGATTGACGCTGTTGTCTGCTGCAGCACAACACAGAAGTGATGTCTCCGTGACCTTTGGCCTTAGGTCATGATTGCTGTGTTAAAAGCCAAACTCTCCCCTGCTTTGGGACCTCTTCAGGAGCACAAACACTCCTCAATAATGCATGGCTTTACAGCCTGAGGCAGGACTTCAATCTGAGTGCTGTAAATCTTTCAGGATGTAATGTAGTGTTACAAACAACCCAGGGGTAAAAGAAGACATCCTTCAACATATCAGTTCATTATGATGAGGACGATGTCCTGGGTATGTGCATTAACACGGGCATCCTCCTGCCTGCTAATGCTAAGATAGATAATAAAATCTGATGACACCACTAAACAGATCTTCAGTCATCAGGTAATGAAAGCCATTATTCCGCTTCACTTCGCAATAATAAAGTAACTTCTTACATCCAGACTTCTCAGTTAAATAATTTTAGCTGTGTCCACTTGTCTTAGCTTTTAAGAGTCACGTATCACATCTGTACCTGAAGCTCTGATTGCTCTTTGCGATTAGTAGGAAAGTCTTTGCAAGTGAAGTTCACTGAAAGAGGTTTGATTTCCTCCTTATCTAAATCCTCGCTGACTTTTGGTGATCCTCTGACATTTCATCCAGCACCACCAGCAGGTCAAATGTTCAGATTTATGGTTTTAAGTTTATTCCATACTTTTATGACTAATTATCTGGAAAACTAATGATCTTCCCTACCTTGCTTGTAATGTGTACATAGTAATAAACATATTTAGTACTACTTAAATACAACCTCACAGAGTTTACATATTTTTTAGCCGTCATGTTTTAAACAGTTTATAAGAATTGCCTTGTTTGAAGCCTGATTAGCACATACAGTAAATGTGCATGTTTATACAATAAAGCTCATGTAGTTTATAGAGTGAAAAACTCACAAAATAAAGCAGGAGGTTAATTCACATGTGTGCAGTTAAAACATGACTATAACCCAAACTGGAGTTACAAGGTTTGTCATAAGGCAACACAGATATAAGTCTATCTGTGTAAATTCCTAAAGAGGCAATCTGCCCGCAGCCACCACAGAAAGACACTAAAAAGCCCACTTAAGCAGAGGCACCTTCAGAGTGTATGGAAAGTGCATCCATGTAAATATTGAACATGCACAGAGTTTGGATTTCACTCATGGATCGATATTGAAGCAATCTGGACGTTAATCTCATTTGCACTTCTGTTTTTCTTCTTGGCAAATGCTGCTGCAGACTGACAGCACAGCACCATCAGCAAAATCGCAACCAATTCAGAATTTAGGGAAATTTTCTGTGCTCACATGTATTTTTAGGCTTGTTGAAACTGCTGTTAGAGAAAACAAATACACATTTTTCTATCTTTTTCTTTTTTTAAGTATCTTTCTGACAGATTGAACTGAAAAGACAAAGTATGGCGGTGTAGTCTTTAGCACTGTCACCTCACAGCAAGAAGGACCGGAGGTTCAAATCCACAGATCATGGTGTGGTTAGGTGTGGAGACGAACTAGCATGGCTAGTGAACTAACAGCAAGACTCCACAGACTTGTAAGTCAAACCATGTGGTCGTGCAGCTGAGTTGTCCGCTTTCTCAAATCGTTGACCGACCTGATGACTCCATGTTGAAATAGAGGTGTAAAACACACAGTATCTTCATCTGAGGAATAAATCCCCTAGTAGGGTTAAGCTCAGGGCTCTTTGCAGGACGGTTTTTGCATCCTCTTAGGATGACTTGTATAAGCCTTTCCTGATCCTCAGATTTTGGCTTTAACACCAATATGTGGTCAAAATGTAGTTAATAACCTGCAGAACCAATACCGCTTATCATCACCCTTTGAGCTGAAACTGTTCTTCTGCATAGCTATTTTGAGACTCGCTGTCGCCACCTTTATGTTATTACACATACATTTTTGACGCGATGCCAACTGCAGAAGAATCTGACCCGAACCTCCACTGTGTCTTGTGCGAAACTGTATCCATTTGGTCCGAGGGCGTATCGATAACTCCCTCTCAAGAACTGAATGAATAATGGATCAAACACAGATGTTACTTAAGATTCACATCCATCTGAGGGATTAGATCAGCAGGTCCCCGACGTCAAACTGCAAAAACAAATCAAGGCCTGACATGTTTTGAGGTTGGTTATTGATCAATGCTGGCTGCAGTTCAAGATCCCCGTGGTGACTCTGACTGCTCCCACTCGACCACTGTGGCACAGGGTCCAGACAGTCTGGATCTCCAGGACAGAGGTTGGCAGCGAGCATGTTGGTCTCTTGAAGTCAGCTTTTCCTTCTGCAGCATTTAACTATTTATTTTTCTTTCTTTCATAAGCTGAATCCCTTTTGGTGATCGGTCCAAAGGGTGATTCATCACATCACAAACAGGACCTTTGCTGCTTTAAGTGCCCTCTTTTTTTTCCACGTGGAGGGTCATTTGGCTCAGTCCTGACGACTCTCATAATGCCTTGCTCCCCTCCTGCCTAATGCACTTAGGAGGAAACAACAGCATGGATCATTTTCTTGTCAATATAGTCGTTAAACATAAAAGTGTGATTGACTGATTGGTTTAATTCTTATGTTAATGCTACAGTTAAAACGAGTAAACATGATGTCAGCACTCCCGAGCTTGTTTCTGTATGCAGTTTATTTTATAATAGTGGTAAATAACCTTAAGTGAAGTTTTAAGTGTTTCTGATATCTGGGAAATAAAGGGAAGCTACATTAGTTCATATAGTCCCTCCACTACATTATAATTGTAGTCGTTTGAATTATGTGAACATTCCTATGAAATATCTGGATTACTGCTCCTTCAATGATATTTGCAGTAACCAGAACTTTATCTGTAATGTCATGTTAATGAGCTTTCACTTTATACATTTGGGGTTAATGACTAAAAAGTACTTGCCTAATAAAGTACTCTCGTACAAGATGTACCTGCTCTACAATTTACTTTAAGAACAAGAGTACTTTTCTTTCTGAGCAAGAAAGAGACAAGTTTTTTAAATGAGAAGGTAGTTATTTGTAGGCTGAGTCACTTTCTGTGGAACAACAACAGCTGGCACTGAGTAGTGGTGGAAAAAGTCCTCAAAACACCAACAAGTACTTCTACCAGGACAATGCTTTTGTAATAAAAATACACAAATCATCTTATACATGTGTGCATTTTGAAGGGGACTTTTGAACATACGTAAACAGATCTGGGCAGATTGCAGCTGAGGCTGGAGTCATGCTGTGTGTTTACTCACCAGACAATTGGATTAAATGTAATCAGAGAAGATGTTTTAGCTGCAGCCTTCCTGATTATTTCCAGAACTGAAAACATTTTGGTTAAATTCTGCCTCTAAGGGAAAATGTGACAGATGTGCAGCAGCTTTGTGCAGGCTGAGTTCACACCATCAGGCGTCACTGTTTCTCTCTGATAACTAGCTGTGCAGCAGACCTGAGCAGAAGTGTTAAATCCATGGAAACCCTCTGGAGATGCTGGTTCTTCTTTAATACGGATCATCCATACACATAGATAAGAAATAAAACTATTTTTGTGTGACATAAATGTTTGTATTTGTGAGACGTTATATTTTAGCACTCGTGGTATTTCCATCCATCTCCATGTCCCACCTCTTGCTTCCAATTATCTCAAAGGGCTGGACCGGCTGCCGGGCGGAGACTTATGATTGGCTGGATCAGGTGTCAGTGACAGGCTCGTCCTGTAGCCTCCTGGTAGTGAGTACAGTGCACACACCAGAAGTCAGAAAGTCAAATTTCAGCAAGGGGAGAAACGGAGAAGGGTAGATTTACCCGGTTGTTGTGAGCTCTCTTATCACGCTTCGTGGTAATGTAATGTAATTTGACGCTTTAATATTTTAAATGTTAATCGTTTATGAGGTTTGTATTTCAAAAAAGTAGTTTAATTAGGGTTAATTGGACTTGAAAACTTGTTGGCTCCTCTCCCCGCTGTACAGCTGTGCGGCGTCACCATGACTTTAACGCATTTCACCAACTGAACTATGATGGTGACATCTCCTACCGGTTGCGTACCTGCTGTGCTGAACCATGACACCCGCGCAGTCCGTCACCGTGGAATAATCCACCGGAGTCCAGGTGTCCAGCTCCGGGAGAGCTGATGTCGCCGCCCGGAGGAGCGCACCAGTTTGATGCCAGCTGGGATTTGACGGAGCTGAGGAGTTTGGGATGCGAGAGAGACATTAGAGAAACGATACTGGGCGACTTTCACGTGGGTTCAACGCGGGCTGCATAGAGCCATGGCCTCTCAGGTGGTGTGCGGACTGGTCTTCAGGTTGCTGCTGCCGGTGTGTCTTGCAGCTGGTGAGTTTTTTGTTTTACGTTTTAATGGATATGTGTGTGCGCTGATTAATCAGCTAATAACCTATATGAAGTCACTATTATCCCAAAAAAGTTTATGATACCCAATAATTGCTTTTAAGGGTGCATTTATTTTTCTTTTTTTATAAGGAAAACCTTTGTACACCGATGAGAATCTCTGTGATTAATACATAAAAATCTGATAGTACACACCTGAAGTATTTGTGTATGCAGGATGTTAAGAGCAGCAAGCTGATTTATGGTTGTGTGAAAAGTCAATTGACCTCTCTGATGATTTGTGATTGACCTCACAATGCTTGGAGGTCATTTCATCCCCTCCTCACTGCTCTAACTGACCCCCCCACCAACAAAAGACATAGACTGCACAGAGTGACACGCCATCAATATACAGTGTATAAATTACAAACCAGAGCCACGTTACACCAGCACTGTTCTTCACCTGCCGCCTTTTACTGGGTTTAGTTAAGGGAACACAGCTGACAGCAGAGCATCCAGTCACAGCGGAGAGTGGATTAGACAACATTTAGTAGCCACAGCATGTAACGTGTGTGTGTCAGTTTATATCTGCGTAGATAAACAAGTGAGACTAACATTAGGTGCACTTTTCACAGTATGTTGCTGTAAGATTCTCCTCTGTTTTATTATGTTGGAGCAACACAGAAAACTTAAGTTCAGTGCACAGAGGCTGCACAAACAAGTAAATGACACAACGTACTGTAGTCAGTGTAAATACATGTCACTGTACTTTTTCAGTTTTACAAATCAGTATCTTTGGTTTCCTTTGTGGTTTCTGAGTTTGCTTAATGACTATTAATAAGTCAGTGTTGTTATTGATTGTTTATCTACAGACTGGACATTCGGTAATATTAATATTATTTATTAAGATCTTTTATCATTTTCTCAGTGTTGTAGCTTCGGATTTTCAGTTTCAGTCAGTGGTACTTCTGTGGTACTTTTGTAACATTGTCAAGTAGAGGGCTCTGCACAGATGAATTTATTGTTGCTGCGTTGTTGAATGTTTTAATTTGATTCAGTTTTTTGCTCTGCAGATTTATAAGATGGTTCACATTCAAACTTGGCAGCTTTTATGTACTTAGTAGTTGCAGGCACTCTGGAGAAGTCTCATTTTTAAAGCACAGGTAGACAGTCAAAGGCAGATTTGTGCAGAAGAAGCTTGTGGTATGATCACACCTTGGACGCAGACTCTATTAAATGCAGTTTACTTTATGTTTTAAGCTGTAATTCTGTGGTAGACCACGAATGAGAATGGTTATTGTAACTGTGGTGTCTGGGTAAGACTTATTACACTGAGGTATTTCTGAAGCTAACAGCATGCTTTCTATAGATAAGACTCACTCAGTACCACCCTAATGCATCACTTGACAGCCCAACGCCCCCTTTTATTTCCAAAAAGCAATTGTGAGGCCTTGCATTGTCTCCATTAATTCGTGGAAAGTCGTTTTAACAGTATGAATTAATAATGCAGGTTGTGAGGGAGAGAAGAATTGCCTTCCCTTTTATCGTAAACATACCTTTTAATATTTTATGTTTTTTTTTTAAGTGCAAATGAGCGCTTGCCATTCACCGTAGCTGTACACAAGAACTGACAGAGAGGAGGAAATGTAAAGTGGAACATATAGAGGAACAGATGATGTTAGGTATGAGCAGATGCTTCTCTGTCATTAGATCTGCAGCTGATTCTACTTTACCTATTGCGTAATCTTAACTAAAACTAATAAATTGATGTCATGTAGATCAATAACCCTTATTTTAATGCTGATAACATTTTTTTCATCTTTTACACTTAGATAAAATTTTACCCAACATTGTATAGTTTTGGCTTTGATGCCACATGTTTTATGATACAATAGGACAATAAAGTACTTTTTGGGCTCTTATAGCTGAATAAACAACACAGCAGATGTTATCTGACTCCAAACACCTACAGTTTCATTACTGTATGTTCAGTAGCGTAGTATGTTACAGATCGTTGCTTTTCTCGTGTCCTAGTGAAAGACTTGTCTGCTGACGTTACACAGTCTGTGTTTCCTGTGAGTCATCTGACAGCACCTCTATTGAAACGGACAGAACTGCTGGGCCCGTGTGTACACAGTCCCACTACCACACACACATTTGTACACAGCTACAGTTTCGCTGATCAAACAGGCCGCTGTTTATGTGTTTACCGGCAGAGTTTGGAGTGTGAACATGATTATGAGCGTGCAGTTTCCCAAATGTCTGCTCTGATATCGGACATGTGGTATAAATGTACAGCCAGATCAACTGTGTCGAGTGGTGCACAGGTCGCAGCGGAGTAAAACATAACAAAGACTGCGTAGAAGCGGCCGTGGAGATGCAGAAATTCAGCTGCTTGGAGCATCACTGCAACCATGATGCTTGTTTCTGTTTTTGAGTTTGAATTTAATAAGACAAAATCAATTTCTGCTACCGCATCATTCCATGGATGGATCAGTTGGCACTATCACAGAGAAGCTGCTGTAGAAATAATGCTTTTAATGTGCTGAAATTAGTTATCAGATGTGATAATAACATGGACTAACAGCCTATTCTAATATTAAATGTCTATAAATACATAGGAACAAAAATCTAAAATATATACATATAACATATAATAATCCAACAAGCACTGCACCCAGGCTACAAGAGAAGTAGTGTATTTTTAAAAGAAAGATTTGTGGTCTCATTGTTGTAAGTAGCTAAATATCTTATAATGATAAATATATTTGTTATGTAACTGTTAACCCATATCCGAAACACTAAATTAGTGTACCTCTGTTTATTTTATTTAACTTTATTTTAACAGGAAAAGCTCATTAGAAATAACAATCTCTTTTGCACACTGACCAAGCTAACCAGCTAATTTCTCATTAGCTAACATGCATTAAATTAAAGTTAAATTTAAATTAAATCTTTGTAAGGAAAAAAAAAGTTTTCATTTTAAAAAACTTGAACTTTAATTCAAGCACTAAAGTAAAAGTAGTAAAAAATCAAGTTATTATATTTGAATTTCCAAAATAGCCTTAGGTGGGCTGCTGTGATCATCGTTTTTAGCTTAGCTAATAGCTTTAGCTAATATTGGCAAATTGGCAGTAGAAGTTACAGTAAGTCAATATATTCACTTTATGCTTTATACATATCTACTTGTACTTTAGTTATATTCTAGCTATAGTATTTTCTAGTAATGGCAATCAGAGTGGTCACTGCTTAGTAGTTAAGTTAGCTACTGTAAGGCGATAGCTCGTAATGTTGTTAGCTAGCGAGCTAACGATGAATAGCTGCTGTGGTCAGCTAGCTAACAAATTGAAATATTTCTGAATTAAAGGAACTAGGAGCTGCAATGATTAGTTAATTCATCAATGAGTAAACTGACAGGAATTAATTGGAAACAATTGTTATATTTTTTTCATGCAAAAATTGCTAAATCTTAGTTTGAAGTAAAGCCTGAGAAAGTAGTTGATCAACTAATCTGCAGCAATTTTGATTATTCATTTTAGAGATTTTTATTAACCAAAATTTCTGAACATTTTCTTGTTTCAGCTTCTCAAATGGAAGTAAATGGCTTTCTGGGTAACATTGGATAGCATTATGAAGTCTTAAAACGTCTTAAACCATTTTATGGACATTAATTGAGAAAATAATTAGCAGATTAATAGTTGCAACCATAGTTTTCAACTGAGCAAATAATGAAAAGTTAACTTGATATCTTGGGGTTGATGTTTGACCTAATAGCTCTGTTATGTCTATTGTAAAACTTATACTTACCCAGCTTTTTACTTTGACTTAAAAAAGTTAAAGTCTGTTTCATGTTTCATTGCTCTGATGAAAACACAGCGGTGGTATAGCCTTGATGTGGTATGCTCTGTATTATTTTCTTCAGAGTGGTTTAAATTCCTCTGATATCTCCCAGTGCTTGGCCTGACCAGGCAGTACTCCACCTTATCTTCCATCACCACATTCATGTTTTTGAACTCAAACTCTGAAGTCAGTTGGCCTTGACTTCATTTTTAAGGCTTATTTGCTTCTTTTATGTGTGTGTCTGTAATAATATTGCATAGTGTGTCTGTAATAATAGCTTTTACTGGGAAACACAAAAGCCCGATTCACCCGTGAATGAAGATTTTTTTTTTTCTGCTGTAATCTGATGTCTGAAAACAACAGCAGTTTATTTTCATTCCCCGTGTAAAAATCCTCAGATGGTGAGTCATACAGTGAAGGCAAATGGTCAGGAAGACTGCGGTCAAGTGTCTGCAGGCTAGCAGCTGGAGCAGAGCCATGCAGAAAGAGATTATCTTGATCTCCACATAGTATAGATATAAAAAGACTACCTTGAATTGGTGACTCAGAGCTGATAAATATTTTGGAGTAACATTCAGAGTGCCTTCTGGGTCAGAAAATGCAGGTTAAGAGCTTATTTTATATGACATTTAACAAAATGATGTGGGTGGGGATAGAAATGGTGCAGAGTTAGACCAAAAATTAAGATTATGAGTCATTCCCTCCTCTATTCACCCAAGATGCTCTAACCTACTTTTTGAAAACATTTTAACATTAATGATAAACTGCTTTTTTTCTGTCAATAAACTTGTGGTTAATCCGTCAGATATGTCACGCATTCATGTGTACTTGAAATTTAATTGCTAAGATACTCTACTGATGTTGTAGATGATTGCCATTTATAACATTTATTAAGTAGGTTTGAAGATTTATTAAGTAGTTTTCATTTGTCTGTATCGGAGCATAGGGAAACCTATGAGGTTCACCTACTGGCTCTAGCAAGGGGAACAGAGGCAAGTCAGATGTCAATGAATAGGTCCATTGAGTGTGCAAAGATAAATAAAGCACTGTTTTCAGCAGTTAAGTGTAATTTTTCAGTAGTTCAAGACCAGTAGTTGTTCAGACGGGCTGATCTCTGTGACTCAGACAGTAATTTATGCAGCTGACCAGATTGTGAACTCCGCTTGTTGATTTAACTGCAGAGAGAAATTTGGGAGGTCAGTTTGTGTGTCATCATTTTATACAAAGTCATCATGTGCGTTCCTGCTTGCTGCACCATTGATTGGCCTAAAAATGTTAAAAGAAATGTAAGAATAGATGCGTGTTATCACATATTTTGTGCATACTTGGAATTACAACTTGACTTGGGTTGTATGTTGGCTTTAGTGTTGAAATGAGTAAGTGTTTGCCCCAGTCTGGTTCATTTTGGACGCGTTAATTGACGTTCCGTCAGCAGGTGGTGTGAGCTGTTTAACTGGTGAAAGCCCCAGTCAGGCTAGATGTTCAGTCTGACTCTGGGGAAATGAGGTGCGTTAAGGATCAATACATCAATTAATGGTTTTTGGAAGTCACATTTGCACTTAAGCATTTTAACTTTCATCATGAGCGCAAAACACTTCCTTTATATGCACTGACAGGGTGTGTATGCACGTCTGTGTGTAGGGGAAGTGTTTGGGGAAATGGTGAGTGCGTGGAGTCGTATTATCCAGCGTTATGGGTAGTGACACATCCTAAATACTGTAACAAGCTTAACTGAAATCAAAGATGAGTAGAGCTGCAATTATGTGACTGACTCATCTCCGTTATCTTCTTAGGTAAATGATGAATCGTTTGGTCTATTAAATGTCATATAAGAATAAAAAAGTGTCCATGTCACACGGTCTTTAACCAGAACAACTGTTAATTATCACTAAAAAGAGGCAATTAATTACTGACAATTTTTTGTCTAAAAGAGAGAAAATATAAAGTGTAAGATAAATATTCCCTAAAAAGAAAAAAGATCCTCTTCAATATCGTGAACACCATCATCCTTTTAGCCTTTTATTAAATGCATAAATAAACAAAATTAAACAAAAATGAAATGCAGGCTTTGCAGTGAAAATATTACACAAAGTTCAAATTAAACAGTCACAAAGGCAAAAACAAACACTGGGGTGTTTTCTCACGTGCCATTTCACAGTCCTGCCGCATGTGGCTGTGTTTTATGTAACGTTTTGGCAACTTAAAGTTATTTTCCTACTTTCAGAACAGTGGGGTACATCGCGGATTGTAGGTGTGTGTGTGTGATGCAGCTTCGTTCTGCAGATTTTAATAAAAAAAAAACGTTATACAGTTACAATAACGCTCACAATCCATGAAATCGAAATGAAATCTGATACAAAGCTGCACTTTGTGAGGCATTAAACAGATCTGACCGCAGGCAGCTCAGTCAGTTAATTCTCTCTCTTAACACCCAAGGACGACTGTGTGATTATTTTACTTCAAAACAAACATCAGCTCTGTGAATGACTGAATTAAGCTCAGGCTTAATTTTTTTTGTGAGACAGACCAGATGAACAGATAATGAGGCTTGTGAGTGTGAAGTTTGGTTAGAGGAATGTTGGGGCTTTTTATTGCCGTGAGCAGCTTTTCTGCACCAGGGACATTTTAATGAGTTTCACCACATGTTTCTCTCAAATCTGTGTTTAGTTGATCTCGGTGAGCGAGCGCTTTGTAACTTCTGCCAGCTTCTGCATTTATTTACTGTAAGAAGTGTAACGTCATGCAGTATACATAATGCAGCGATAAATATCCACTTGCTTTACTGATATTTAACTGCATTTTTTTGTTTGTTCATTGTGATTTAAAGGTGGTTCGTAGCCGTACCAATTGAATCTGTGCTTGTGTCTTTGTCTCTGCAGCTTGCCTGTTCAGGTACAATGCCCTGTCCTTCTTCTACCTCATCTATCTCCTGCTTATTCCACTCTTCGCGGAGCCCACAAGCACGACGATGCAGGGTAAGATCACTCTCTTTCAAACTTTGCACATTCAGTGACTTTGGTATCGTGCATCGCCCGGAGAGTCTTGACAAAAAAAGCTCAAAAGCCTCCAATTTAAACTGCAATATTGTTCTCTGTAATCCAAACCAGTCTTTCAGTCAGGGGACTTGGATTTCCTTGAGATGAGGATAGATTTGGCACACAGCTCAGTTCATGAAAGGTAATATCGGTTAGTGAGTCCATCTGTAATAATAAAAATGATCCATAGCCAGATTTGAGATAGAAAGCTGTGATCCATCAGGGCTATGTCTGCATGATAAAAGTTAACATTATAGGCTTACGTTTGGTTTATTTGCACAAGTAATGTTCATATAAATCATGAGAGGTGGCTCATCACCTGAGGTATCAAAGGGGGGTTATAAAAGTTGCCCCACTGACTCTTTATGTGGTTTTTATTTACCATAATCTGGAACAATTTAATGAAGATGAGTGGTTGCAGTAATGCTTTGGTATTCTGGTTTGTAGAAGACTTCTATAACGTCACTCGATGCTGGTGAGCTAACGCCCTGTGCAACAGGTGTTCCTCCCGTAAAGACATATAAATAACAATGAACGTCTGAGGTTTATCAGAAGTGACTGAGATGACTCTTCTTCTTAATGTGGGATTGTGTCCAGGCACGCCTTACTGCACTCCGCTCACCGCAAAATACTAAACTGCACACCTCTCAGACCTCTCATGATGAGTTTCTGTAGGAGACCGCATGCAGTGTTTAATAATACATAAACGTATATTGGTGGAGGGAACAACATCGAGTCCGCCTCTGCTCGTCTCCAGCTGAAATAACAATCAGGAAGTAAAGGAGGGAGAGAGGAAGATGGGAGGAGGGAGTAGAGAAAGTGGACCACTTACACTCTCATCAATAGTTAAAGAGAGAAGTCTTCTAGTAAAACTGAATGTTTTGTATCTGAAGGCTGCTGAATTCATGCCTCAACAGTTAAGTTAGGTTTTTTAATTTTGACGAAAATGTTTTATCAACCCAAAACCTAAAGTGAGGCTGTAGCCACAATATGCTGTCCCCAAATTATATTAGATTAATTACTGTAGATTAAATACTCTTTACAATCATTGAATCTTCTGAATATTTTCCCAGTTATTAACTAGTTGTTTAGTCTACAAATGTCAAAACACACACATTATAGAGTCCAAGTTAAATCCTCACATTACACGAGCATGAACCAAGACATGAAAACGAATTTCGCAACCATGTTAGAGTTTACAGCACACAGCGGGAGAAAAGAATTGAAGCGATTACTTTTGGTTACACTTAATTTACACAACATTTTGCTTATCTTACTTTCACAATAAGTACGTCTCCCACACAGTGGTTACACACTTTCAGATTTCTATCCTTTACACCTTGCAGTAACTTTGCAGATTCTGGTTTATAAAAATATTCCAACACTCTTACTACAGCTACTGGTGATATTATTTACGCTTCTGGTCTAATGTCTGTTGTTTACTGTGGTTTATTTGTGAGTTATTTGTCCCACATGTGATATCAAAGTCAATGAGTAAGGGACACGTAATACTTTTCATTTGTTTTCTGATCTATCTTTGTGAGGATTTGTGTTGGGACCCTGTTAAAATGAGATGATACAACTCAAGGTGTTTCTGTGAATCTATTCATTTTCCTGGAGTCATTTTGTTAGATATGAATGTACTGAAGTTTGCATTTAAAGTTGCATTTAGTGTTTTTTTTCTAGGATGTGCTGATCTTATCTTTATGTAACATTTATCCAGGTGTTATTGGAGTGTAAAGAAGCAAAAACACAAAGGAAGTGGAGTAAATTAGCATGGGCGTCAGATAGTGTGAGATATTTGTCATGCGTAACACCTGTTAGGACATGAATCCCATCTGTCTGCTTCATCTGTCTGTCATCACAGAGGAGGACCGCAGGCTGACAGTTATGAGGAAGTTGAAGAGAGCAGCATCTTAGTAATAGGATTATTTTGGACTGGTTATAAAACAAGTGAAATCTATTATCAATTCAGAATAAACATGTTGTTGAAGGTACAGTAAATATCAGATTAGACCAATTATTAAAGGGAAAAGTATTTAATTTTGCTGAGGAGGACTGTGATAACACTACATTCAGAATACACACTGACAGTGCAAACTTAATAAAATACACCTTTTTTATAATTTTTTTTAGAAAAGATATGTTTTAAAATGTTTTTTAGAGGGATTGAACTAATCCAGCGCTTTGTTTTGATGGTCTGTTTCTTTTTATGTGTTCAAAGTTAAGACATGTGGCACTCAGAAACGTAAATGTTAACTCAAACCAAATGTTAGACATGAATAATTCATTTGGAGTATTTTTGTTTGGCTGTGCAATAGGCCATCACTATACAAGACTCCAGTCCTAACTGGAGACAAACAGTGTCTTACACAACTTGTTGTTGTTGTTTGTTATTTACTTGCTAATGCCATCATTGTAGTATTAGGCTCCACTTCCCCTTGAAGTCATTAAATTCTCAGTGGAGGTGAACAGAATCTGAACGGCTGCTCTCATGTGGGTTGCAGCATTTTAAGAGCCTTTGCAGTTAGGTGCGATATAGCTTGTTGAATTGGTACTGACATGACAGTTTCCCTCAAGGGAGTCTTTTAGTGCTGTTGTATGAATTTGTATAAATATTTGATGTTATGGGTGATTTATCAGGTTTATGTTTTGGCCAGTAGACTTCCAACAGAGGTTGTCTGGCTTTAACGCATTAAAACACATTGTCATCATCACCTTTTTCTCTTGTGTTAATGCAAACTGCTCTGAAATAGTTTTGGTGAGGTTGTCGTTTGGCACAACCATGTGGCTAAATAATATTTTAATGCTAACAAATGGATCTGTTTCTCTGACTGATTACGGGAAAAGAACAAACTGTTAAATCTGAACAATGTCTTCTGTTTTGTATGAATTTTAAAAGAACTCATGGGATGGTGTGTCGAGACTGAACTATGGAGTGAAGCAAAAATGCTAATTCAGGATAAGCATCAGGAAATAGAGACAGATGGCTGTCACACACACAAAAAAAGCTCTGTAAAACTCCAATATCCAGAGCGTTTTGGACACAGGAGCTTGCTAACAGTTTGCATATGTCATATTTACAAGCATTCCTTTGCAACTTTGTGAAAGCCAGGGGGATTACAATGGGATATTAGCACAAATTGTTTTTACTTTAACATTTAATAACCCTTCCGTGGTGCTGGGAGGTGAGGTTATTTCTCCTCAGGTTAGCCCGAGGCTCAGCAGTAGCACTTCACCTTAGCCAGGATACTGTGCCATACTATAGTAAAACTGTTATGTGTTCCCCGCAAAGATGCAGTAAATTTAATGAGATGGAGATGTTTTCCTGTGAATAACGAGTGGACGAAACTGTGCAGATATGTACGATGATTTAATCTTTTAGGGCTGGCAGCACAGCGAGGGACATCGCTGTTATTTCCTCATCAAAGAAGCAGAGTCTCATCAAGCATGTTCTTCCCAGAGGATTTTTATTTTTATAATAACAGGGTGTCAAAGAACTCCTACTGTAGAGAACTATCACTATAACAACTCCTGAAATTATCCCAAATACCTTTAGGTGCACTGTAAAATGGCAATGTGTTGAACAGCTGTGCTAGCTCCCCAGAGTGCTCTCATCCATGTCTCCCAAGATCACTAATTTCCCACTGACAGCTGTATCTGTACCTGTATTTAAACAAGACACTGAGTCAGTCACACCTACATGTTATGCAATTTACAGCTACTCAAGCCGAAAAACAACAGATCAAGTATAAAGCCTGGCTTTGCCCTCTTTTGATGATGAGTTAGAGAGTTAGAAAACTAGTCGTGTGGTCCACCAGAGTGTTTATTTATATATTAAAAATAAACAACTTTTTTCTATGATAGTGTTGCCAGTTCGTAACTAGGAAATGTATCGTGAACCACAGAAAATCCACCTTGGCTCCTCTCTCAGCCACTTTTTTTTACCAAAACATTCAAAACAGTTGCTCACCTGAATGTGATTCATTTTCACTTTCAGTTCATAGTCACTTTTAATACAGGACCAAATTTTTATCCGTGTGTTAGACAAGGTTCTTTGCGGCTTAAAAAAGAAACCAGCAAAAAGACTCTGTGTTTCAGTGCAGCATTAACATGTGGAAATCCTTAAGCTGAGTGGTGGTGGTGGTGGTAGTGGTGAACTCACTGTGGCTGTTCTCCCTCTCCAGGCCACACAGGACGTCTGCTGCAGTCCCTCTGCTTCACCAGTATGTCCTTCCTGCTGCTCCACATCATCTATCAGATTACAGTCAACAGCCTCCTGGCTGGGAACTCCATCACCTCCGACTTCAACTGTAAGTACACTGAAGCCTTTATAGTTCAGCCCAGTACACAAGACATGAGTCCTAACTGGGGACAAACAATATCTTAAGAAACCTGTTGTTGTTGTTTGTACACTGCAGTTTCTGTAGTCATGACTCTGAAGGTTGTGGGGTTTTACACGTACACGCACCTCAGATGTCAAGAATACACATAGAAAGACTTTTTTTGTTTTTTGCTTTTGCAAACTTTTCAACAGACATACAAAAAGTGATGTGTATGTTTATAGAAAACTTAACAGTTGAACATCATCCCTTTTTAAATTAATGTTCTGTCGTATGACAGCTGCAGCTCAGTCTAACAGAAATTGCCTACTGCATTCGTATAACATTTTAGAGAAAAGTGTCTGGATTACCTTTACTAGCAACAATTTTAGCACTGCAGTATGTGTTATATACATAAAAAAAGAGGGTGGGCAGTGTGGGGGATGGACACACAAAGCTCAGGACACCAGATACTGCGGTTGGCGCCCTGTGACCAGGTGTGGTTATGTTTGGGCTAAATCACTTTGCAGTAGCTTGTCATATTAGGAAATATACTTATTAACACTGTTGCAGAGAGGTAGTGGCTGCTTAGCTTCAGTCTGCCCAAAGGTTGGATACAAGGGGAAACAATCATTGTAAAGTAAATTGTGTTTGAACAACACATTCAAAGACGTCACCTTTAGCTCTAGTGTTTTTTCTTGTTTTTTTGACAACTTCTTGAGTTCATAGTTAATTGTGACACTAATTTAACTATTCACTATTTCTGTGAGTACATTAAGTTTAAGTCCTCAAAGGAGGTCATCAACCTTTGAATTCATCCCTCAAACCCCTGAAAGCTGTCATGGATTTCTTAAAGCCTTCGTCTTCTTCAAAACAATTCACTCTTTCTGAGCAAGTGAGATCTCTACTTGTTGGTGCATGTTCACTCATGACAGACTGTGTGCACATGTGTCACATTCATCACACTAGCTGGTTTTTTTACTTACACTCTGACCTGATCCATTGATGAAGTGTCACAGAGTTGTATATCACCAGATTTTTTCAGCCCGAGGGATGAAAGCTAGGTGATGACATGCCCCATTCTACAGGGGTACTGTAGATAAAATATGCTCTCTAATAATTTTATAATCTCCTGAAGTATTCTCATTCTTATTGCATTTTGTTTCCTTATGAAGATTTAAGAATCCAACACATTCCTCTGTGTAATTAGTTTCCTTCTGCCATATGGGTGACTTAGAAAAAAGATTCCTGCTGCCAGTAAAGCAAACACTTTAAGCTACTAACTCAGCGTTGGGGAGGTGTTAATAGTTGGCCTTGGGGATCTCATGAAACTATGTATCAAACTGTTAAAATCTGAATGTGTCTAGATGGGACAGACCTTGACCTTGTGTTCTAATGACTCGTTCTTTCTAATGAAAATAGTTTGCTTTCCACCGTCGTAGAACAGCCAACTTTGCTCAGAAGGCAGAACGAAGCTTATCGCCTCAGGCAAAAACACAGAGCCGTTCAGAGAGGGTAGACTAAATATTCACTGAAGGAAATGTTTATTACTGAGGTCTCAAGGGTTGCAGTTTTTGGCAGATCAAACTGTGGTGAGATGGGACCATAAATTCTATCCATATACTCTAACTAATGTAGGTATTATCCATCTGTCTATTGATGTGTCGATTTAAATAGTATTTACTTGCATTAAGAGTATTGTAAATTGTGAAAGAAATTAATGTGTTCTGTTTGTACTTAGAAAAGTTCAACTTTCATATCTGTCAACAAACCAACTTATTGATATGTTAATAGTTCTTTTACATACGTACGTGTCCAGAAGTCCATTACCAGCAAATATTCTGATTGCTAACATGTTTTTCAATTTAAAAGGCTAACTGGTCATTAGAAAACACTTTTGCAACTATGTTGACACAGCTGAAAACACGTCTGTTTTAGTGAAACACAAGGAATTTCATAAGTGACCCAAATCTTATCTACCCAAATCGGCAGTGTATATATATCAGAACATACTGATTAACGTGTTGAAATGACATGACATGAACACATGTCAGAATTCCACAACAAGCATCTTTAAGGGATTCGTTCTAGTGTTTTTAAAAATGTTTCCTTTTTGTCCACCATTTGTTCTTCCTCTTTGTTGCTTATTCCCCTGGGCCATAGACCTCCATTGTTGTCCAAGCACTATTAAAAACACATGAATGAACCCCACTCATGCACTGGATGACATGTTCCTACCCTGAGTACAAACTGTGTAGTCAGTCCCAACTTCCTCCACTGTCCTGAAAACATTCTCCCAAAAATATCTAGATTTCTCCTGTTTAAATAATGTTAACTAAAAATGGCCGGATGATTTAGGAGTTTTTATATCATATTTTACTGTAAATTCCTGAGGTGTTTTTAGCCATGTAAGCCACATTGCTTGAGGGATACTGATATTCATCTGTCAGTTTGTTCAGCACTTTGGTTCAGACTGAAATAGCTAAATAACTGTTAAATTAATGAAATTAATTTCAGAAAATTCATGTTCCACAGAGGACGAATCCTACTGAATTTAGTGAAACCCTGTTTTTTCCGTAGTACCACTGGCAGTACCACATCCTTGGGAAATATCTCAACATCTGCTTGATTGGCACTAAAATTTGTGAAGTGATTCTCTGACTTCTGCTCTCGAGGCTGACATTTGTCGTCTTTAGTGACGTATCTCTACTACAGAATGAACTTATTATTTTGGTGATACTCTCGTTTTATCTAAAACCACCATTATGTCTCAAACTTTCATACTGTAAACGTACTGTATCTGCAAAACTGACATTCCTATCAGGCTCGTCTGCACTTTTTGCACATTTTGGGCATATTTGAAAAAGAACGTTGAACTAATGATTGCTGCTAAACATGAGCATTTTAGCATTATCACTGAGAGCATGTTTTAATGGATGGGTAGATATGCTGCACTATTATACTGCATTAAATGATTTTGGACACGTTCTTGTGCAGTTTTACATCCTCAGGTGGGACAAAAACAAAATATGCTGCAGAATGTCACCAGATTTATGTCAAATAAATACCACATTTGTAACAATCCTCCTAATAATAATCAATCATCAGCCGTCTGGTTTAGCACAATTTGATGCTGTTTTGTTCAAGGGCCTCGAATGCACACTAAGGACTACGGTTATCTGTAAGTTTGTTGTTTTCAGATGTTAGATAATTCAGCTCCACTGGCATTTGAATGAATAACATTACCTGCATCATTTAACAACAGAGTCCCCGGATGAGCACTGGGTTGCTAAACATTACTTTATAGTGAACAGCTGGTGGACACTGACATCATTTAACAGTTAATGAGCCGCAGGTAGGAGAATATAACTTTACACACTCATGATGAAGAAAAAAAAAGTTTATATGGAGCTGAAAGACAGTAAAAGTTTACGTTTTAAACTACATAAGAAAGCAGATAACTTTAGAACACAATATTTTACCTACTCATACAAGTGTACTCCAACTACTTCCCAAAGTGGCTGTCATCCTATTTCTATTTTTGTACTATATATACAACAGGAAGTCAGACATTACTTTTTGTCATCTTGATCCACCCCCCACATTCTGAAAAAATGCCTTATCTCAGGTTTCTATATCTGGTATTTAGCCCCTTGACACCCTTTTCCTTTTGGCAGCAAAGTATAAACAGGGAGTTCTCCTTTGCGGTGAGGCAGTTATCCTCCCCTTGCTGGATAACTTCATATAATTTCCTCTATTCACTGTAGCCAAATACACCATTAAAGCAGTAAACTGAGTGCAGAATGAATGAGAAAACTTTCCAGAAAAGCTAACACCTCCAGCTGTTAGAGCAGGTCAATGACTGGTCAGCAGATGAACCGGAGCCGGCTTCCTTTGGAGTCATCTGTCATTCCTCTGTGCTGACTCAACATGGTGAGAACTGCATTTACAAACACTTGTAAGAGTTTGCATTAGGCGCCAAGCGGCACCAGATGGGCGGAGCTCGCTGCGTTTTAGATAATGTCAACTAAACTGTCAAATATGGACAGAAACCACACTGACTTTCAGATGCTTTCCTGTTATGGTCTCAACATTTTTGCCATGCATTGTCCTTTGTGGCAACCCCCGCCCATCTGGCCACTAAGAAGGATAAAACAAACCATAACAGAAGGAGTTGTAGGTTGGGCTGGGCTCATATCTGATGGCCTTTGGTATTTTACCAGTTCACCACAGTCTTCATTAAGGCTTGCATACGGCATTGACCTTTAATAAATTCCCCTCAGCATTCAGATAGTTTGCTAATAGTTCTGACATACTGTTGACACTGCATATTACCAGTCTGTGTAGGAGAGGCCAACTGGATTAGGCCCCAGAGATAGAAGAGAGAGTGCACAGAAATGTTGTGCTGAGAGCTTAACAGCCCAGCAAGTACAAAGGATGTTTTATGATGTTCACATAAAGTCTGAGGACAGGTGGTTTTGGTGTCCAGCTGAGTTGGAAAACAGCCACGCCCCGACAGGCAGAACATCTCACACTCTTTTCCAGAAAGGCTTCATGCTGAGTTTCACACAATATTCCTCTCTCCTGCTTGTGGATCAGACTGACCTCGTTTTATCTCTGGCATTCTTTGTGTGTGACGTCACACGCAGGGAGGATTTCCTTCAGGATGGGATGGGGTTTCTCTTATATATCTATAGGTTCAGTTAGAGCGAAGTTTGGTGTTGCAGGTGTTTGGGCATGTGACAACATGAGTTTCTCTGAATTTGAGAATTAAAATTCGACATTAAGTAAATGTTACAATTTCCGTTTTGTACAATTGAGAAGCTGTTTGTTGTTTTGTTAATTTATAGATCTAACATTTTTCATCACTGAGCAGATAATGGGAGTAGACGTGTGGAGGTGGACAGATTCTTCTAGTGTCTTATCGTTTCACTTGGGTGTCAGAGGTTGTCAGGGATACTGTAAGTCATGTGGACTCATCCCTCCTATCACAGATGTTTTGTTTGATTTCTCAACTGTGTCTGTTGCTACACTCCTACTGATAGGACAATCTTCTCTTTCACATCTAACCCAGCTAGAATTTAGTTTATTTGTTCATCAATCCATTGAGGAAAAATTCAAAGGACTTTCCTATCACATGTCAGCTTCTGTCAGGCCTAGAGGATTGTGGGCACGCAACATCTGTGATAGTGAAGCAGTTTTAATAGCTTTTTGTCACTGGTGAGTAATAAAGAAACACTGGGATTTGTGCTGACAGTCCGTTATAGTTTGAGCCACCTTTAGTAGAATTCACTTCTGTTTCCTGTTTATTACAAAGTGTCTGATAGTGTGAGTCAGTCCTCTTCTGTACACTTGGTATGTGTTTGTCATTTACAAAAAAACCCTTAGGATGATCTTTATTTTTATGTATTGCCAGTTGCTCTTTGTTATTAATTAAGAATTACTCCCAACATGTCAAAGCAGCAGTAGCTGCACACAGGTGACACAACAGATGAAGTCAGTCTAAACAATTCTTTCGTCTGTTGTCTGTTTTGATTTTGTCTGACGAATGCTGTGCTCTAAGATGTGTTTAACATCTCTCTCTTCACTGGCCTCTCAACAAACCAGAAACGTTAGCACCTACTTAATACCCTTATACACCTATAAAACAGTTGGATACATCAATATGTCACTGAGTCGATATCCTTAGGCCATAAACTGACGCTCTGTTTTCTCTAGCTGTGGAACAAAGGCCAATAAACCTTCCAAAAATGTTCTCAGAGTGTGAATTGAATACCTGGAAATTTCTCTCTGACTGCTGGAGTGACGTTCAGGAACACTTCATCCAGTCTAAGCAACATAGTTTACATGAACAGTTTTTCTTGTTTGTTATGAAGGTCATACCAACAGTGACCACAGGCAGATTCATTATTTTCCATTTCTCCTTGATTAGTGAGTTTTGCTAGATTTTTTTTTGTGTAATGATACCTAAAGGATTCTGCAGAACATGGTGGAACGTAGAGGATGGTAGAAGAACAGCGCAGAGGAAGAGAGAGGGCTTTAGCCTTGTTACGTTATTAGCTGTTGATACAGTGGATAAAGTAGAAATAAACTTAACACACCATTATTTCTTTAATGTCTGGGATATAAAGGGGGTTTAAAAGATGTTGAAATTAATTTTTTTGCCAAAGTATCAATATTCACTAAACAACTTTGTATGTCTCTGTCCAGGTTCTACGTGGGAGAAATCCATAAGACAAATTGGCTTTGAGAGGTAAGAGGATATATTAAGCCTTTCTCCAGTAAATGCACTCATTAAACTAAGTTGTACTAATAATGAGAATGTTATATATTTTGACATTTTGCAATGACGTGATTTATGACTCCTGATAACCATGCGGCATAAAATACGCAAGTGTGTATTTTTGTTTAACTGTGCATTAATAGTTCTCCCAGTTATGCAAGTCAGAGTTTTTTCAAGCAGTGATAGGACTCTGCTCAGTGACTGATATGATGATCACAATGATAACCTCTATAGAACGAAATAACGACGATAATGGTTAATGCTGCTTTTCTTAAAAACAAACAAAAAAATCCTTTAAAGAAAGCAATTTAATTTCATCTGTTAAACATAATGTCACACATACATGTGCTCCTTGTCTTCTGCTCTTTTTACAGGTAGGCAGTTGCATTGTCTGTGCAGAGTGTCCTAAATATAGCAACATAATAACGTTAAACACCACTTTTTGTATTTAACCACACCTGACAGTGTATATAAATGCTCCTAATCTGTCTTTGTGTGGATTCATGATGAACGCTAAACCCAGTTACATCTGACAATCAGTTGACAGGCCTATTTTTCAAAGCTTTTGCCGCTCTGTCTGTCTCCTCACATCCCCATGATCGTATTAGATGTGGTTTTCTAAGTACGGGAATGTCCAAACTCAGCCACGTCCTTTTTCCAGTACTCAACAGCCCTCAGAGGATAGTATACTGTAAGTGGCGGAAGTAGAGCCATAAACATTTTATCCCGCCTGCATTTACCTGTTTGTGTTGAGGCTCATATACAGTATATACAATATTTACAGGTGCATTTGCTGCACAAGCAGATGCCCTCTCGATTTTACTTCCTCCGTGGAGGAAATTGTTGAGCTCAAGTGAGATGTAGTTGAGTCTGAAGAGAAGTCACAGCTGTCGCGTGACTTTTCACGGAGAAATCCTTCAGTTTCCTCAAGTCTGACCTTTTCAAGTGCTTCATAAATACCAAATAGTTAGATGGCGTAGGACATTTTTTATGCTCTTTATTTTGTAGTTGCCGCTGCAGCCTGAAGAAAACAGGTTTTAGCACTGCTAATGCTGTTGTAATTTTCTCACACGGAAAGCAGGAGAAAATGGGAGTCACTGAAATTGTTGGCTCAGCCTTGTCTGGTTCAGACGGTTTCCATTTCTATGATCCACATGAGGATGCACAAAGCTTCACAACAATAAAGAACATGGAAACTGACGTCCTTGATTAGATTAAACTCGCCAACAGCAGCCAAAGGTGCAGTTATCTATCTGTGTCCGCGTTTTCTATCGTGCTGACTGGTACTGTTTTCAACTTGTTAACTTTGTATCCATTCAAGGCCACAGTGAGATTGGTTCTGTCTCAAATGACAAGTTGTTTTTTTAACTTGATCCAAACATTTGGTCAGCATTTTTCTGCAGCCTGCACCACAGAGTCACCAGTATGTTTTGTTTATTGTAAACAGTTTAATTACTCTTGGAGCTCAGCATGAAACAAAAACGTTTTAGTGGCAAACACAGGATGCAGTATGATTGCTGTAAAACCAATATAGAAATGGGTTTGGATGATAAAAGGGAGTTTTAAAGGTTTTGAAACATGTTAGCCATTCCAAGGACAATTTTTATTTGCTTTAATTGTAAATGCAATCATGACACCTCATAAAACATGTCCTCAGGCAGCACAAATACATCACAGCGATGCCTGAATTAGCTGTAGCAGTCATGGCAACAGCTGGTTGTCACGGTTTAGTTTCCTGTTTGAATAAACCTGTTGGTATTTAGTTAGAGGTGAGCAGATTAACAAATAACAAATGTTACAGAATCTTTGTTTGCCCAGGGAGATAAAGCTACAAGACTTGAAAGAGTCCTACTAATGAAAAATACACACATGTAGACCAAAACTGTGATAAATATAATGTATTTTCAGCGCGTGTGCACTGTTTGTGCTCACCACATAAAGAATGATCCCAACTTAACACATGAAAAATATAAGCTAGTAGGCCGTCAGTCATTTTAACTTTAAATGTAATTTGTAAGGGAGTGAACATGTTTTTCATTAAAATGGGTGGTACTCCTTATAAAAGCCCAGGCGTTCAACACCACACATATTAAAAGAACAGTTGAGTAACAGAACGATCCAGATTCCCATGCATTCATAAGAACAGGTGGTGTTTTGTGAAACATATAATTGCTGCTATAATACCTGTTCTCATGAGTGCAGGCGCAGTTCCAGTCGGTACGAACACAGTCAGCGGGGAAATAATCCTTAGCGACAACTTATGCGTGCATGATTGTTAAACTAATTTTGGCTTTTTAAAAAGGTCACAGACACATGAAAGATTTGAAAAGACGATGGGAAAAGGCCAAATTCAAACAGGACAGCACAACTCATTTGTTGACAAGTGAACTAAACAAGCAATCACAAGTCTCGGATCTTCTCAGACAAACCGTTTCATATTAGGAGTAATTTCATTTGTATTCTGTCCAGTTTTCTATAATTATCTCGTGATCCTAGCCTGCGAGATGTCTTCCGATTACATTCTTGGAGATATTGGGATACATCTGTACAAGCATCTGCTTTCTGTCAGTGTGCTTCTTTCATTTTCTGTTTGTCCCAAGTGTGATTGGCGCAGATGCGGGGAACGGCATCCGAGTGTTCATCCCTGACATCGGCATGTTCATGGTCAGCTTGGCCATCTGGCTGCTGTGTCGCAGTCTGGTCCAGAAGAGGCCACCTGAGGACATGGCCCAGTACAACGCCGACTTCGAAGCAGAGGAACAAGTGGGTACCAGTGTATTTGACTTTTACTTTATCTCACTGTCTTTCTGTATATTAACCTTTCCATCTATCTAAATTATTAGAAAACATTTATTACTATTACGTTTTTGTGTGACCCTCAAATATACTTAAATGAAACTGTGAACGATCAGAAAACTTAAAATGAATAAATATTTTAATTGCTAAGTAATATTTATTTACATTAACTGCATTTTACACCAACAAGGAGGTTAATACTATGAGGACGTTCTATGGTGCACCAGAGTTTGAGAACTAACTGACTTACTGATTAATAGACTAATTGTTTCTTTCCTATTTTATTGAATTCTGTGCATATTGTCATTTTGGTCATTTTATGGTCATTTTCTCCAGACATCTCAGCTGACCACAAAAGCCAATGTAAACATCTTCACACTAACTGATTTTAAATGTATATAAACAAAAAGCACTTCCTTGTTACTACCTGCATAATTGATCCAATTTAGGTTTTACTGTGATCAGTTGTTCAGCTCCAACATGGTAAATAAAGCCGTGAGCAGAGTGGAAAGTTGATGACAACCCCCATCCCCTGGCAAGTCCTCCATCCTCTTTACAACTCAGTGTTAATTAAATCCACATTCACTTTCACTTTGACTGTGCTGCTCATGCTGGCACAGCTGGCATTGCTCCCCATCACTGAGAAACACCAGAGATTCATCTATTGTTGTCGGCCTTTTATTTGAGCCCTCTGAGCTGAAATCAGCATTTGATTCAGAACAGGAGTTCTACCATCTGCTACTTCATTTTTCTTTATAAATCACAGTTATTGGCACGTTTGTTATGTTTCTCTTGTATTAAGATGGTTGAAGTAGGACACATAGTTGGTTTGATTGTGCGGCCAAGGAAAAACTAGACTAGATCTCAAGCCAACATGTGGTTTAGAGGAAAACATTAGCCAAGAACTGATAATAATCTGAAACAGCACACAGACTACATTTATGTTTAAATATGCTGTATTACCTATAATAGCGTCATACACATATTGTATGGATCGTTACAGTGGTACCTGTTGGAAATGGTTTTCAGCACCATGGAGAGCTCTGACCTCCAAACTCCACCATCCATCACTTAATACTAAAATTAGTTTGTTTACAATCTGCTTCCAAGGAGGAGGAGGAGAAGTTGAGCCTGGACAACAGCATCCTGCTAGAAGAAGACTTTGAAGCGGGTTACGAGGCAGAGGAGGACGAGGATGACGAGGAAATGTATGACGAGGAGGAAGAGATGGAGGAGGAGGACGAGGAGGAAGCGAAGGAGAGCACCAAGATGAAGATCCTGCGGCTTGTTGCAAAAGTTGCGTCCAAAGTAAAGGAGATAATTGGGAACTTGATCACCACTGCAGGGAAGGTGGTGGTTACCATCTTGTTGGGGACGACAGGTGAGTGTGTATCTGAAGTGTCATTATGTTTTGCATTCACCCCTGACTTATTAGCTGATTTCTAATGTGAGTATCTATTGTTTCAGTTTATTTATTTATATTTCAGGCTACATTGACATTTAAAGTAAATGTCAATGTAGCTTTAGTGGCGGAGGTCGTCTTTCTTAACAGGTCAAGAAAGTGATATTAGCGTGTTCCTCACTTTTTAGAATCACCAGGGAACATGTATGGTGGCTGTGAGAGCTCAACATGTTAAAATGTAAGAAAACAAAATGATTACAAATTAAGAAACCATCTTACAACACATGCACCGTCTAGAAAAATTATTAAAAAATGAGAAATCACAATCAAATAGGCCACAGCAACACAGACAGGTTAACAGCAGATCAGAATAACAGTATGTTTAAAAATCAGACACAACAAGAGTGTCCTCTCCCAGCTGTGTTCATGTGGTCTACAGGTGATAGAGTTTGGAAACTATGAGAAAAACCTTCAGAAGCATTGTTAAGCAGCGTGTTTTCAGTCAGAGTAGTCCTCCATGCATCAGTTGTGGATTAGATTATATTAAACCTCAGCCCCTCTGGGTTTTTATCCCTTTTCTGTGTTTGCAGGCATCATGCTGCCTTCTTTGACCTCGGCTGTTTACTTCTTCACCTTCCTGTTCCTGTGCACCTGGTGGTCCCTCTGTCGGACCTTCAACACACTCATCTTCAGCTGCATGTGTGTCCTGATGGCCATCTTCAGCGCCGGACACATCATCATCCTCTACCTCTACCAGTTCCAGTTCTTCCAGGAGTCCATCCCAATAAACGACACCTACATCAGGTCTGAGAAAATCACTGAATCACTGTATGTTACCTAGTTTTAAATTAATGCATTTTTTTATTATTTAAACTAGGTGCAGTATTGAATCTTTGCTTGTTTGAGATGCTGTAGATTAAACTGTAACTGCAGACTAAACTTTATTGGTACACTTTATTGCTGCTCTTCACACAGAGGGAGATGAATCAGACCTTAGCAACAAAATACAGTCTCCCAAACAACAGTGAGCTAAAGTTAAACTCACCAGGATCCGCTGTCTCTCTCGTGACTTTGATGGATTTTAGAAATTGCGTTTCTCTAGTTAAATAACACATGCTCATACCAATACTGTCTGCCTCCTTCTAATAGTGTGAAAATGCATGACGTGATGACAGAGCCCAGCAGCCAGAGCTCCTTTGACTCTGTGATATTTATTGCGCCCAAGGCACATTTGTTTAAACATTAATAAATATTTACTATTGTTACAAACAAGAAGGCAAAGAATGGCAAACCCAGCTGCAGGAGAGATATATCAAACTCCTACTCACCACACATCGATGTCAGAGGCAGAGCTTTTAGGCTTTTCACTACAACCAGTGTTGTTTTATTATGCATGAGAAAGGAGACAATCAGCTGTCTGTGGCTGAAGTGGTGAAACATTGTGGTTGGAGTAAAGCCACAGTGTTGCACATCTTGCAAACATTAGTTAGTTAGTCACAGTTGTAATGGATGCAGACTCGGTAGCAGCGGCTGCTTCACTAAGCTCATTGATGGACAACCTGGAATGCAAAGAAAGCTGTTTATTCACTATGTCACATGTCATGGCAGATCCCTCTTTTCTGCCATAACAGAACATTTACCCATAAAAATAGTGATAAATACTGTCAAATATCTTCCTTAAATTGTCGATTTAGTTAGATAGATACTTTATTAATGCCAGAGGGAAACTCCGTAGCTGCAGTAGCCCTTAAGATCTTAACTTTTGTCTTTTATCTTTCTCCACTGAGACAGTGTGGCAGTAATGTAAAAATGGAGAATGTCTGTGTAGCTGTGGTGTCTGTGCCCTTGGTAATTCAAGGTTTTATTGATGTCATGGTTTCTCAATTGAAAGCTCTGCTGCTGTGTGTTAGGACCGTGGCTATTTACAGCTACGTATAGCTGAAGCTGCCTTGGACAAAACGTGTGTCCTCCACACCCGTCTCCTGTGTCAAATGCCAGATAAGGTGTGATGATAGTATTGCGCTGATGGGTTTCTCTTTAGGAACTCATTAGAATTAATAGACCGTCCACAGTGTTGGTGATAGTTTATTCAAACTGTGCACGCTGTTCCTCAAGTAGGGGTTAGGACACCCCGGTGGGATCCAATATACAGTAAATCTGAGGGGTGAAAAATGTTTAAAGGAATAGAAATAAATCTGTTGTGGAACATTTATATATAGAGTAAAATCATTTCCTTTTCTTGTGTCTTTAAAGTTGTAAAGTATCTAATCCTTTAGGTTAAATAAGATACTGTGTACTTTTACCCTGCCCATTCTCTAAATGCTTAAAGTTAGTAAATTAACAGATACTTAATTGTTTTTGGGCTCTAAAAGCAGGAAACATAAATTTTACCAAAATAAAGGAAAATTATTACACACATACTTCTTTGCTTTATTACTATCATGTATTTTTCTTTATTTAGTTTGAAGCAGTGAGTGGGGGATTTTTTTTTAAACAGTGAACATCTCAGTCTAGAGAAAAGTCCATTTGTGTATTTGAAGGCCTAAACTGGGAAAGTTTGTCATGGCTCTGATTCTTTTTAATAGTCTTTACACGAACAGGCCAACTATTGGCTCATGTGCAGACTCGTCATATGTTCATGTTGACTTTCCACAGCGTTTAGGTATTTCTGTCTTCCACTGTCTAAAAATGATAAAAGTAACATGTAACATCTGCTCGGGAGCATGTTTCCCCTCTGCATCAGAGGGAAAAACTTACGGCTGTAAATATGTGCTGCTCCTGCTGGACAATGGGCCACCGCAGTGCCTGGCCTAATTGTGCTTGTTGACAGTGACTCAGCCTTGCTGTGGGGCCAGTGCTGAGTGAGACTGTTGAGAGGCCTGGCTTCCACTCTCCTTCCTGCCTCACCGCCTTACAATGGAAGTACCCAGTCATGTGACCAGCGGGCTTCCCCAGCTGTAAGAAGGAACTGTTCAGGAAGTGTGATGGGGTCAAAGGGCGGCGTTGACTCCTCCACATGGCTTAAAAGAAAAGACTCAGGAGGCCTCTAACAAACTCTGTGCGTTTGTCACTCTTTGAACGGAAGGTTCACTGAGGTTCCTGTTGAGAACACAACCTTTGTTCTGCTCAGAGGAAAAGCTCTGAATCATGACACATCCTCTGTGGTACAGACCGATTTGAACATGTAGTATCCGTGCATTTTCCAGATTCCAAGGTTAGAGCTGATTGTCTAGTCAACCGTTCAAGTCGTTAACAAGTAACAGTGGTGGAAACAGTATCAGAACTTTTACTTAAGTTCTCCAAGTTGTGGAAAGTCCTAAAAAGCTGTGCATTGCTGGCAGTAATATTACATGCTAGTTTCAGAGACGTAGAGACTCGTACGCTCACATTTACGCCACAGTGACTGTTCATGTGACCTCTGTCAGATCCAAATCTTCAGCCTTCTTCTTTACCTATGTCCTTATCCTGTCCGGTCTATGCAGTGTATTCGGCATCTCCCCCATCGTTCAAAGCAACTGCTCCTACACATGGAAACTGTCTGTGCACCCGGAGCGAAAGTGGTACCACTACGTGAATCCCATCATGCTGTTGATTCTCTACTACACCCTGGCCACGCTCATTCGCCTCTGGCTACAGGAGCCGATCGACCAGCTGATGGTGAGGACAGCCGACACATATATGCAATTGCATGATTAGAAAAAAATACTGCACGGAGTTCTATATGTTATATTTACTAGTTTTCTGTGATGTTTAGGACAAATATAAAATGTTATTCTATGTGATATTAACGTGGTCTTAAATGTCTCAAATTTAACCCAACAGAAACCATTTGTTGTAGAAGTAGTAGTTCTACTTTTTTAATGTATTGATTTAAGTTTCTGACATCTTGTCGTACTTCAGTGGTCAAAACTGGATATATTTCCATGAATGTTAGTGATAAAATGTTTTAGCTATCGAGAATATGTTTTTCAGCAACCTGGAAGTTGAGTCATGGCAACTATACTCTGAGGAAAGTTGGTAGAAACCAACAAATGTATCCTCCAGGTTGGTTTTACTTTAACAGGATAGATTTTATGGTCTCCAGCTAACTTTCCTCAGACTGAAGAAGCTACTTGGATGAGTCAAATAAATAGTTAAATATAGAAAGTAATGGGAATGAGGTAACAATGGCATTAAATGTAGAAGGAGCGTGTACTCTCCACACAGAGTTTCTGATGCAGACTGACTTTTAAAGTTTAGTTTTTCATTCAGTTTTTACTGTCACTGTCTCCAACTCATCACAACGAACAGCAGATATGTGTAAATTAATAACAGAACTGTAGCCATAAAGTGTAATTTATAACTGAATAATGTGGGTTGATTATTTTTTTACATTCTTGAATTCTACTCACAAACAGCATGTGATTCAACAGATATTTATATATTCATGAGGAATAAGCTACTGCTTGAGAAACGATGAATGCAGGCGGTCCGTTGGTGTCAAGCTGAGAGATGTTTAGTTGAATTCAGCATATGACACCTCCGTACTGCTTCCTCCAGACAGAGAACTGAAATAGATCCAGATTGAATTAAATGAGCAGCCACGTGGCCTTAAGATCAGAAACTGTGCTGATGAAACATTGTAGGATAATGCGCTGGATTTGTTCAGGTGTTATCTGAGACACTGTTTACCTAATAGCTCACTACAACATTTCATACTAGAAAGTATAATTGCATCAACTCTGATCTTCATTTAGATTTATTTTACCTGATGGATATAATTAAAAGAATTTTCTTTTCATTTTTTAATTCTGCCTTGAAGCAATAGCTTGCTGTAATTATTCCTCCTGTCTAACATGTTTCCAGCGAAAGTGATAAATCAAGTCGGAAGTAATCAAATCAGTGCAGTCGTCTTCTAAATTTTGAGTCTGTCGGGGCAATTTTTCTTCTTGTTGATTTTGTGGTCAGTGTTTCTGTGCTGAGATGCAGTGAAGTGTTATGCACAGGGAGAAATAACTTAAGGTAAACAGATACACTTTGTGTGTATTTGTGTGTCTTTGGCAATAGTTTTAACTGTACGTTACACTGAAAGTTAAAATTGGCTTTTTAAATTGCTAGTATAATCAGGAGGAATGATTACAGAAGGCAAAAACTGTGTCAGTGTGGGCTGATTTGTAAAAATGTTCTTTAATAAAGTCCAAATGTCAGTTTCCAGGATATTTAAAATCTATTTTCTGTTAGTTAAATATTACATTGCACACTATTTAAGTTGTCACTTGAATTTGATGGAACTTAATAATTCCAATAAAAGTTTTTAATACATAAAGTCAGACAAATACAATGATAAACATCTGACACGACTTGAGATGGACAGGGAGTGGACAAAAAGCTTATTAACAGGATAAATACTATATTCTTTTTTATAAATAATTAAATTTACCTTAAAAAGCACTTCAAGGAAGCCGATGAGATCAGCAGTACCACAGTATGTTAACTTCATAAACTCTCTCTGATGTAGTGGAACTACTGCGGTTCTCAATGAAATACTATAAAACTTGTGAAATGGTGAAGACCCGCGCTCCTGAATTCAACCCCTCTTCCTTCACCTCAGAGCTTGTGGCTTAGCTTCTGTAATGGAGTTATAGATTAGTGTTTTTATAGAGGAGTCAATACGTCCCTGTAAACCTGCAGGGCCGTATGCATTATTGATCCCTCCACAGAGGGGTGTGTGCTTGTCTTTTCACCTACGCTTACACTTTAGAAGATGATAATAATAAAACATGATTATGACATAAATCAGCGGCCGACAGTTTTGTTCGTTATTGGAGATAATGATGGACTTCATCATCAAGAAAAATCTGGGTGCAATGTTACACTTTGAATCCTTGATTCGTGTTTATTCTGCAGTAATTCACAGATTACACAGATTCATTAAGACTGTAAAAACAGAATAATTCAGTCCAGTTTTAATAAAACGTTCCAAAGAAACTAAACACAAGGAATCTGTACACAGACATGACATGCAAAAAGTAGAATTCACACAGTAGCATCAACATAATAATTTAGTTATGGAGCAAATATTTTTAATGTGCAGTTTGTGCTTGATGAAAAATCCAAAAGTCTTGGAAAAATGTATTTAGGTTTTAAACCAGTTAAAGACACAGATATGTAAAGGTAACAATTAATAATGAAATTCTTGTATGAATACATGAAGGAATTTTACCAAGTGAATTCCAACATTCAAGAAAAACACGTGTTGAAGCATTTTTAAATGTACTAACACTCATAATTCCTAAAACATGCAAAGGTGCATTGAAAACAGTTGTAAAAATGTCTTAATGGGTGAGATAAATACTTTTATGTAGTTATTCCCATCATGTTGCAGCATCTGGAAACTGCAGGGATCGCTCTGTTGTGAGTACCATGCAGAAATCAATGTTAAGAAATGTGCAGTAAAACTCTGTTTAAATGTCATCATACTCTTATTCAGATACTGCTCTCTTACATTGTGAAACGGCGTCCAGTAGAAGCTGATTAAAACCGCTTGACAGTGTCATCTGTGCTGCACAATAGTGGACTGAGCTCAAAGTCCAGTGTGGGAAAACATACATCATCCAAACTTGTCTATCTATGTTTTTTCAGGACGACAAGGACGGAGATATGTGTGAGGAGGAGGATCTGGCTGAAAACGGAGCAAATAACTCAGCCAACAGGAAGAGGCAGCTGTGGTGGGAAACACGCCAGGGCACCGATGAGAAAAACGTACGTTAGGGGTTGATGACACGTGATTGACAAAGTGGTCGTGAAGTGATCAACATAACACACTATATAACAATCAATACAAATAGATGCTGAAGAAGCACGTGTGAGTATGTTAGAATCCAAACAGCCTTGACGACATCTTCAAGTTGTGTTTTTTTTTTTCTTCAACTTCTGTTGTATTTGGCCACTAAAAACCCAGTTAACAACTGACAGCTGATGGGTAATGTTGGCCTGCGACACTTTGATTCAGTTGACTTATTTAAACAGTAATACAATAGGATGGAAAAATCCTGTAATGTTTAAAGACAACAGGAAACTAACAGTTTATTAAACTGTAATAATGTTCAGGATTATTCCATCAGGCTGTAGCCGTTGATTGTTTTCACAATCTTACGTCTGCTTTTAGCCGAGCTTTCACCTTTGTAATAAACTCATCCCTGGAAAGATTTCAGCTGGGAATGCACGCACACTCTCTCATACACACTGACCTTGTTCCCATATCAAGGACTGTAGTCTGCCTCCACTGGCCACCTCCTGAGGTTTAAAAGCTTTTAGGATGTACAGACACGGATGAGTGATGGGCTCGATTTACAGAGTAGTGGTGCTCAGCTTTGTTCCTGCTTATCAGCGACTATAAAGAACACAGAGGCCTTTGACTTCAGCAGCTCATCGATAACACACCTTGCCTTGTATGCTCTTTTTCTCCTCCTAGCTCCTCTCCACCCAGGATGGCATCAGTACAACTGAGGTGGGGGCTTAAATCTGTGCATCTTACCCCTACCCCACCCCTTTCATCCTCCAGTCTTGTTGCAAGAAAACGGAAAAAACTGCAAAGTGCTTTACACACTGCACTCTCATAAACCGGAGTTAGATGTGTTTCAGTTCCCCCGGAGCGACATTAAATTAATACTAAATCTCCAGTTTAAACCACAGCTTAACCCTGGCGTCAAACTGCCTGTAACAGCACAGTGTTCCAGTTCAGAGCATAAAAAAACGATAAGTCCAAAAAATTCAGTTGAAAATCTGTGATTAATGTTAGCGACTGCAGCTTAGTTTTGTAGGGTAGTCATCTATGAACCTGAGGGTTGGTGGTTTGATTCCCTGTTCTCCTGATTCCTGGCCATGTGTTTTAGTGTCCCTGAACAAGACACTGAACCTCGAAACCCTGGTGCCAGCTGCCTGTCCACATGAATTATTGTTTTATTTTTATTATTATACAGTATACAGTTTTTTTTCTTGAAACATGTAAAGAATAAGTTTATAGTCAGACCCATTTCAGCTTGTTACCGAACTTATATGCAGAAACAGAGCTGTTATTCACTTTAAAATCAAAGAACGTGCAGTGTGAAAAGTAAAAAAAAAATCCTTTTATTGCCCTAAAAACCAAACGTCAAACAAACGGCACTCACGTAGTTACTCCTGTTCGCCTTTGTGGGGCAGAATGTTGTAAACTAGTGCAATCACATAACGAATCTGTTCCTCAGTTAGAGAAATATTATTTGTAATTTCTATCCGTGATTTACAGGCCGTGCCCACCTCAAACGGGACATCCTTTGACTTCGTCACAGCCGACAATGGGCCAGTTCGTCTGGACTTGTACTCCACCCCCAAGTACAAAATGGACCAGCCCAATGATGAAACAGGTGAGCCGTTCTGTTTAACTTCTGTGGTCTGGTCGTTCCTTACAAATTTCCTTCGGTAATATGCCTCTGTTGGTTTTAGCATTCATATGCTTAATAAATGATTTTTAAGACACTATAATGCAGTTGCAAGAATATCTAAGTGTTTTTATATATATCAACAAATCCTCCTGTGGGCATCCATTAGTAGACACCACAGCATAAACAGATCCTTTAGACGATATAGTAAAATGCAGTTTAATAATATGTGTTCTATACTTTTCCCTTATAGCTCCCTACACCTACGTTATTGTGTGTTATAAATCATTTATTACACATTAGTATACTGCTTATAAATGTTAAATGTAAAGTGTCTGTAAAGTTTAAATAAATGAAATGGCAATTCCAAAAAAAATAATTTAAAACTAATATTTTGCAGATCAGTGAACAGTTTTTATTTCCTTTTTTTAGGATATAATTATAATCGCTGTACATTTAAAGGTAGCTGAGTGAGGAATGTTGTCACATACTCACAGGGACAGTTGTGTTGTTCATTTACTTGAGTATTGTCCATAAGTACAATTGACAATGTTACCTGTTTGGTAAACTATCCAAAATAACTAAGTTACAATAGTTAGGACATTAAAATGCTGCTTATTTGGGCGTGAAGTATTTTTTTCTATTTCCTTTGTTTATTTGGTCCACTATTGTTTTACCAGCACATTTTTAAACTGTGGTGTTACTGTCGTATTACTGTCTCAACTCTTTCTTTGCACTTTTATTTTTCACTTTGTTGCCTCTGAATTTACAGAATGGTCCTAAAGGGGCACTTTACTGATTTTATTTGTCACACTCAATATACAGTAGTAGTCATGGGGGAACTGTGAACACAGCTGTTTAATGTCTTCTGCAGATGTCGAGGAGCTTTATGAAGTCTGAGCAAATTACTCGGGGGACATCAAAGCGTCTGCCAAATGACTAAATGTCAATGTACATGTTGTTTTGGGCTTTGGAGACTACTACTACTATTAACATTTAACCCTCAGGCATCACTAGGGACAAATTTTTGCTCTTCATCTGGCTGTCATTTTGTCTGTGTTAATGCATATGTCATAGTTTCTTGTAACAAAGTC
>JAUYWH010000009.1:16695968-16755204 GCA_034779795.1 Ctenopoma multispine | reverse complement strand
TAAAATTCTGAAAATTATTGAATGTTTGTTAGTTTTGAGCAGGGCTGAAGTAGTTTAAGTGAATTATGCAAAAAAAAATCAGAAAAAAATATTAATCTTTCATATTTTTATAACAGTTTGTAGGAGGAGGACATTTTTGTCCCTAATGATATAAGAGGGTAGTAAATTAAACTGACGCCTGAGGGTTAAACAAAAAGCCTTCATTACAAACTGATTTTTTAGAATTCAGGATCTAGGCCCTTTTTGTGCCATTCTTTCAAAAATCTTTCATCACTTGGCCCCAACGTTATATACTGGGAGTGCCTAACTTAGAGCACTGTTCCTGTGTTCCACCAGAGAAAAAGGATGAGAGCGTGTATGAAGTGTGCTTGCCCCCGGAGGATTCAATGTTGGAGGGTGGCGAGGAGAAGTCTGAGGGAGGAGAAGAAGGGAAGAAGAAAAGAGGAGTCGGTGCGATGGTCAAAGTCTTCCACTTCATCATGAAACAGAGCTACGTCTGTGCTCTTATAGCCATGATGGTGAGTAAAGTGGCTCACGGGTGGCGTAAGGTAGCAGCCAACAGGGGCTCATTTAAGGTGCAGTTTGCATCATGTATTTTTATCTGTGATTTTAAAACTGAGGGTAAACAAACTGTTGCAAAAATTACTCTTTAGGTAGATTCGCCTGCGAAACTCAACCTCAGAATCTACTTTGGACAAGACGTTGTTGTAACGTTTGTGCAAAGTTCACTTTGAGATCAGATTGAGATTCATAACCAGAGATTTTGAACTCCATAGGCCTGCTGGAAAATGCTGTTGTAGTTAGTAAATACCAAACACTCCCAGCTCCATGATCAGCTTAGATGGAAATGGACATGCCCTTGAGCTTCAGTGGAACTGCTGGCTGATCAACAGGAGGAAACTGTGGTTGTACTGGGCAGCTTCTACTGCTGAATGTGTGTTGGAGTATTACTAAAAAGACCATCTGTTCTCAGTTTAAACATTCCTGGATGAGTCATAGTTAAAAAATCGACTTACAGCAGTTACTTAGTTTGACTTTGATTGTAATTTGTTAAGACACTGATGCTGTATGTTATTATCTGCTTATTTCTTTGAATGCTGTTCAAAAATACCAATGACACATAACAGTGTTTATGCTTTTCTGAGTACATGAAATGGATTTAATGTTTTTAGCAAATGATGCGTTATTACCTAATTGACACATTTCACGTTTAAATATCGCTTTTTCTCATGAGGGCATGTTTGTGCTGTTTGTTTATGTAAACTAAGGGTTCAAATAACTATTTACAGCCAAAAACGTTGAGATTGATTCCAACATTTAAGATCCAGTATTTTTCCACCATGATTCAGTATTTACGCAAACACATTTTTACTTCCAGCTGTGTGGAAATTTATACATTTACACTTTCATTTTGAGAGATAGGGATACAATAATGTTTTATTTTATAGTTAATTATAATTTGCTTCCTGGAAATACAAGTTTAGGTTTTATTTTTTGGAATACACAAACACAAACAAAAATATTTAAAAAAACAAAAAATGCAAACACACTCGCATGGCAAAATAAATATAAGGGTAATAAATATAGTACAATAAAAAAGTAAATAAACAATGTGATGTTCTTACATGAATTCCATAATTTTTCCAGACTTGAACCCAATTTATACCACTTTTTATACCACTTGTCTTTTTGCTGGTCTGCTTTTCAAAATAAAATAATGCTTAATATTCAAACGCATCCAAGTCAAAACTCACCTTTATTTTTACATTGAAACTATATTTTTTGGCCAATGACATTACAGTAATAAGGACAAATGTTATTACTATTGTTTGTTAGCTATCGCTGAATTTTTTTCCCCCTCAAATCAACATGAGGACAAAACCAAAGTAAATGCATCATATGCTTCACATCATCCCCATAAAATTCACACATCTTAACGGTTTCCAGTCCATTAATTTGTTGGACCTAGTACAAACGTTTTAATTGAAAATACAGACACACATTGAACGATTGTCTTCAAGGAAGTAATATATTAAACATATCTTCACATTAATGTTAGAAAGAATTTTGACATTTTATTTTTTAAGAAAGAGATTATACATTTGCCTGTTTCTCATTGTGCCATTTTTTTTTATTGGTTGACATAAAAGTAATTTTCCTTCATTCTTTCAGACCATTTGTTTTTATGTGTTTCATTGCAGCAATGATCAATATTCCAAACAAATGTTCCATAAATGTCACAAAATGCATCATAAGAATTATAAAGAATTTAATCAAATACATAATTTAATAAAATTAAAATGACAATAATCATACTTTCACGTAATAATAAAAATTACGATTTTTGTTTGTTGTGATTAGAAGCAGATGATTAATATAATAATTATTAGAACTGCACAATTCAAGTATTTAAATGTTACAATGAGATTTTTACATGTTATGATTTTTATAGTGTGCACATCTCTCTTTGACTGTGCAAAAATACACACTGATTTCATACAAAGCATTATGGGAATTGCAGGTCACAAGGTTATTACACAACTATTGCAATGAAACACAACAGGACGGAACAGGTTTATTTTTCAGTCAATATTTGTGTGCGTGTTTTAGACTTGCAGAAACCCAAACAACTGTATACTATGATTGCGTATTTCTGCATAACATAGTTATGGTATAATCCATTTTGTGCTTCTTTCAGTCACTTGAGTGAACACATATTAGAAACAGCCATGTTTCAGGCCACAAATATTTGTCCTTCATCAACAGCGAAGTTGGAGCATTTACTTTGAATTGTGGTTTGTTTTCTTCAGGCGTGGAGCATCACGTACGTCAGCTGGCTGACATTTGTCTTCCTCATGTGGTCTTGCATTCTGTGGATGGTGAGGGATCGGAGACATTATGCAATGGTGTCTTCGCCCTTTATGGTGGCTTACGGCAACCTGCTGATAGTCCTACAGTATATCTGGACCTTTGAGAACATGGATCCAGTCCCCGGGTTGTTCGTCAAGAAGAACAACCCTTTCCACTCACTTTCCTCCAAGGTTTGGCAGCTAAAATTTAAAACCAAACAATGTTCTTGATTTTGACCTTTGCCATGTATTTCTATATTTTTTAAATCCATAAGACTTTATACTGATCTTTTCAGAGTCGTCATACAATGTGCTACTGAAGGAGACGATCAGATTTGTAGTACTTTGACATATTTTGATATATTCATATCTCAGACTTCAATGTTGGCAGCTACTGAACCTGTGTCTTTTATTATCCTCACTACTGCAATTATATTTCACACCTGGGTCAAACGTTTTAAAGTTGTGTGCAACACGTCTGAAAGTTTATACAGTTCAGTTTAAGTTTAGAAACTCGCTTCTGATTTACATATCTGCTAGTGTTGTTTTGGCCACCCGCATTGTGCTCTCTGTGTGTTATTTATTAGTTCATCTGTTCTTGCTGTTCGTCTGTTTGTCAAAACATCTTATTTATTGCGTGTAGGTCCTGTGTCTGCTGAGCTTCTGGCTGCTACTGAGACAAACACTTACAGAGAGATGGGAAAAACAAAAGGAAGACAGCGCTGGTCTCTCAGAGGTGCATGTGGAAGATCAGAAGAAGGAGGGTAAGCACTGGACTCTTATTTGTATAAATTACTGTAGATATAACGTATAGTGTAAATTACATTATCAGTAAATGGAACCTATTAATCAGGTATAGTTGGAGTAGTGTGGCTTTAGTGTGACTGGTGAGTTTTGTCATTGATGCATATTATTCTGATTGATTTGTGGATGGTGGATAAAACCAGAGTTTCCTTTTTTTATAGGAAAACTATAATTATTTTATTCATCATTTACTTGGCGTTTTAAGGATCTTCACCTCCCAGTATGTTCCAAAAACACTTCAAATCTTAATTTATGTTAGATATAGAGGCAAAATTTGTTTAGTGGACGGTGTCTACTGTATATGATCTCTATTTAAGTTTAAAACAATTTTTACTTTTACAACAATTTCCCAGAGGGGATCAAAAAAAGTTTGTCATTGAACTTATGTAACATTTGTTACATTACATGATGACTTAGTCATCATTAGCAGTATGTAAATATTTAATATGGTTTATAACCTAGTGTAAAGTCATTATAAGCAAATAAATTGTGAACATAACATAACTCATCCATAACTGGCTGCTGTATAAACAGAATGACATTATAGTAAAGCACAGTTATACCAATATATATGTCTTCATGGGCAAAGATATTATTTTGACAAATGCTGTACATTAATAGACACGTTAAAAAGACCTTATAATTGTGTGTTGCTACCTTATAGTATGCTTAAATTGCTTATTGACTGTGTCTATAAGAGGTTTGGTCGAACTAGCAAGAGTACTGAATTGCTATAAAACAGTAGTTGTCTCTTGATTTAGATCTGTGTGAATCCATGTTCTGATTTGTGTTAGAAACTATTTAATGTGTTATGAACTTAAAGAATTCTGGAAAGGTTTTTGGAAAGGTCTAGTTTTCTATTACTGCTGTACTTGTCTTGCATAGCATATTTTGTATTTTAATTATTATTATATTTTGTATGTAGGTATGGTAATGTTCGCATATATCTCTGTGAATGGTATTTTGTGTTTTAGTGAAACATTTCATTTTCAGACATGACATAAATATTACCAAGTCTTCAAGGTTTTTCTGGGTCTTTAAATCTGGAAACATGAGAACCTTTTTTGTAATTTTAGATTTAAAATCTGACATCTGTTGACCGATGTAGTCACAGGAGAGTTAGTCCGTTTTAGTCACAGTTTGGTGCAGTTTTCTGATTTGCTGTTGTGTTTTATAGAGGAGGAGGACTCTGAGGAGGGAGGGGAACAGGACACCATGCACGTTCTGGGCAGCATGGTCATGGCTATGCTGGTCAAATACTGGATCTACATCTGTGGGGGCATGTTCTTCGTCGTCAGCTTTGAGGGGACGATCGTCATGTATAAGATCATCTACATGATGATGTTCCTCTCCTGTGTGGCGCTCTACCAGGTAACACGCTGAAGAACACCGGACTATTCATTTATTAACTGTTTGAGAGCATTATTAGCATCATTAGAAGCATTGTTAACAAACTAAAAGATTTTTCTTACTCATACGCTCACTTCTTCTAATCTAAATTTGTATTATTAATATTTCATATTCTCAGTGAGCCATACACTGTTTTCTTAGTGTGCATACATTTGCTCTTCTTTAAGCAGTTTAAGGAGATACAGGTTGAGTACCTGAATTAGTAAAGCAAATGTGAAATATTAATTTTGTGGAATCATTTGTCAGCAGAGGACATTGTTTCACTTCGGAGTAGGTCACAGAAAATACTGGGCTGAAGTATATATGGTACTATGGTACTAAGCGTACCTCTAAATGTTTCCTTCTGGGATTTTGGTTGTTTTTTTTCAAATATTCTGTATATATATATAAAAAATGTGTAAGATGTTACATCCTACACTGTAAAGTGCCTTGAGATGATTTATGTTGTGATTTGGTGCTTTACAAATAAAGTTGAATTGAATTAAGCTTTATGTTAATCACAAAGTTTATCATTTATCACTAAGTCAAAGTTTAGTTTTCTTATTTGGGATCAGGTCCACTCCCATTGGCTCTGGAAGAGCAGGGCGGGCTGTGTGAGTTGTAACAAGTCAAGAAAACGGACAAAATTTTTATTGTTTAAACTGAATTCAATAATACTTTGGAATGGATGTTTACGTTTGGTGCTTGTAAGTTGGCAAATGTTGTGTCTGAAGCCTGGAGAAGGAGACAGGAGACCAAAATCGTGGAAACAGTACCTGCAACACCTCCTTCCCCCCGAACCCTCTGTCACTCCTTGATGCTGGAATATTATATACATTTACATATATATATATACTATACAATTATTTTGACAAAATAGAAGTATGTTTCTCTTTAATTTGTGGAATCTTTAAAGTGTCAAGATCTTCTGTTTATAAAGCCCCCTGAAAATGAACTACGTTTATTCAGTTATATTATTATATTATATATTCAGCAGTTTAAAAAAGCATAAATTAGCTAAAAAATTAAATTTCCTGAAGACAGAAGGTGCTGCTGACAATTTTAGTACTGTCATAAAGGTTGTGTACAACAGGCTAATAATCTGCAGTTTTTCTTGACTGTTTTATAACCCCAGTCACCGTAAAACAGAGCAGTCATCCTAAATCCAGATGTCCTCTTTGCTCTGTGGTTTATTCAATGCATTATTCAGTCAGATAATTTACACTTACACAACTCACAATTATCACTATCGTTCTCTTCAAGGTGCACTACGAGTGGTGGCGAAGGATCCTGAAGTACTTCTGGATGTCGGTGGTGATGTACACGATGCTGGTCCTCACCCTGGTCTACACCTTCCAGTTTGACAACTCTGATACCTTTTGGGGAAACGTGAGCGCGAATGAGGCGAGGTGAGCTCCGTCTGGTCTGAGAGGCATGTAACCAGCTTCAAATCATCTGTTTCCTAATGTTTAATGTGTAGACATTTTTTGTTTTCTAAAATACACTCATGGTTTAGCTAATGGAAAAGTACGTGGTTAAGGAAATTTATGGAGTTTAAAATGCAGGTGGTTGCTCTCACACACAATCTACGTATGTATATTGACAAAATTAAATTTAGTCAAAAACATAATTTTCTATTTAGTTTCTAAAGACAAGTATATTTTTATAAGCACATTGAAAAACAGCTAAATTTGACCAAAGTGCTATGCAACAAATGGTAATGGAGAATTAAAAGAAAACCAACCCAAACCAAAAGGACCTGTTTTACAAAAGGTACAGGATTAACATCTAAAATGTGTTTTTAGCCGGGATTTAAAAGCCGCCTATGGTGGTACGGTTCTTATCTGGGGCGGTAAACTGTTCCACAGCTTTGGAACGTTTACAGTAAAGACATGAACCCACCTGAGCTTCATTCTAGACCTTGTAACATGTACTGTATCTGATCAGAGGAGCAGAGTCCCCTGGAGGGTGTGTGGATGTGAAGAAACTCAGTGAGGTAGAACAGTGGTAACCCAGTAAGCAAAAGCAAACAATAAAACCTTAAAATCAATCCTGTAGTGAACCAGAAGACAATGGAGAGTTGCTACTGTGTTTACGAGTTTCTGTTAGGGGCCTAGCAGCAGTGCTTTGAACAAACTGCAGACGAGAGGGTGAGGGCTGACTGATTCCTGTCTAAAAAAAACTTTATTAATCCCAGAGGGAAATTATTTTTAAGTACTTGTATTATCAGGTAAAAGCTTTAGATTTTAACAGCAGCAATGTCAAAACGCATTTGATGTATTCTGAAAATGTACTTACAAAACCAATTATAACTTTTCAGGATGCCTCAAATGTAACCTTTTCCTTCTGTGCAGGCTGAAGGCCCTGGGCCTGGAGCGGTTTGATGTGGCCATGCTGTTCACCAGGATTTTCATCCCCACTTCTTTCCTGCTGGCATGTATTCTCCACCTGCACTACTTCCACGACAGCTTTCTCCAGCTCACCGACCTCCAGGCTGTAGTGGCCAAAGAGGAGAGCACTATTTACAGGTGAGACACTTTTTACTTGTTTTCTTTGGCCCCAACTGCACTGTCTCTGAAAAGAAGACTTCTTATGGGTTTGGTTTAGGTCAATATGACTGAAATTCAAATAAACTGCAGCGTTTCAAAAAAAGACTGATAAAAAATAGTTAAAGAACAGTGATTCTACACGTTCTATTTTTTCAGTCAAACACACTTTAATTTAGTTTTAATCACATAAGGTGGATAAACAGTGCTGAATGTCCATTATTCAGCAATAGTTAAAGACAAGTGTGTGCATGTTAAACTCAGCTGAACTTGTGAGGCAAAAACATTCATCCCTTTCCATCGCACACTGTGCTGGATAATCGCACTTCCACACCCTTTCTAACCACTGTTCTCATTGTGCATCTGTCACTGTGAGCTTTGTCGTGCAGCTCTGTGTTATAACATTGTCACAGTCTGTGGTGTGTTTTAACTGTATTGTTGTGTTGTCGTGTTGGATTTACCATCGTTTCGCTGCTGCTTGCTCAGCTCATCTCTGCTTCTCTCTGTGACCTGCTGTCATCTCTCCTCTGCCATCGTTTTCTCACAGCCATGCTAAAGTCAGTGGGCGTGTCTATTTGATCGTGAATAGGTGGGTATCTGCTCGCTTTCTGTGGCACCGGTCACCATCCCAGTTCACCTCTGAGTCTGAACTTCACTTGTCCTTGTCCTTGTCCTTGTCCTCGTCCTCCACTTGCTGTGACACTAATGTTTCCTCTTCACCCCGTTTGCCAGAGATGGTTGTCTTCCGGAATGTTTTAACATTTTAAAGAAACTGTTCTTTTTCAGGTTTTGTATTTTATTATTTTGCCTGTAGCCCCTCTCCTGTTGGGTTCTGTCAGCTTTCTGGATCTTTAACCTCCCCTCTAAATCCAGTCCAGCCCTTACCTCAATACATCCTACTATTCTTCTCCAATATTGTCTTAACCTTTGCAGATAGCATTACTTCCCCAAGCATGTTTAAAATAGCAAAAACTCTTCTTCCCTTCCAGTATCTTGCTCTGATCCACATCCCCTCTGTGCAATGAATGCAAGAAAATGATCCCCTTACCACAGGAACCTTTTGGCCACTTATCATGCATTATAATAAAATTATGTGGATATTTCACATAGTGATTGCAGCCTGTATTTGTCCGTTCTCTTCTCACTGTTCATCTTGACTTTTGTGTAACTTCATTGTCCTGAGCAGCATCAAGCAAAAAATTCCTACTCAACAGAGCAAGTAAGTGTGACCACTGGAAAACACAATGCTCGTCTTGCTATGCGGTTCATGCAAGCCAGAACTTTACCTTTGACCTCACTCCATTGCCTGAGAAGAATTCAAAGTGTTAATGCCTCATTTCAGTTGTTACCATGTGTCTGTTGCACAAGAAGAAGACAATTCCTCAAACAGATTGTTTTAAAGAATGCAGAAGGAATGTGCACTGCTTTTCGATTACAATGCCTGATGGACAAAATGCTGATGATTCCCATCCCGACATTTGCATCATTTTGCTTTTGAGAATCACCTGGACCGTGTCTATGAGTGTGTGTTGTATTTATATGCTTATGAGGACAAAACACCTTCAAAAAATGTAGCAGTATGAATAAAATAATTTCGTTCCCCGTTTTTTTTAAATGCTGTTCTTAGAGTTAGTGTTAAAGTTAGTTTCAGATTACTGCCTAGTAAGCTGAAGCACATGTTTTTTAAATCTTTTATGCTGATGTTTCAAGTTCGAGTATCCCCAAAGGACTTCATATCTGTTGTTCCTACGTTCTGTCTAATAAAGTCTTAAAAAGCTCAAAATTTAAAGTGAAAACTGAAAAGAGTTTGACAGGGTCAGATGTTTCTAAACACAACCGGGTAATAGTTTATAAAGTGGGTGAGAAAAATAAAACCAGTTGGTATAGGGAAGAGCAGAAACTGCTGGAAGCTTCCAGCAGGCAGTGGTAGGAAAAGACAACCGCCAACAACCACTGCATCAGTAAAATACATATTAAACTGTAGATACTTAGGTATTGTAACTCCTTCTGCTGCAAAAGATTGAGTAATATGATCAAAAGCTCTGGCACAGCTGCTAAATGGACAAATGTATGGTTTAAATCAGGTAAAGAGTCAATGAATGTCCTCACAAGTGTAGAAATCACATGTGTGAATCGCCTCGCACGTGTCTCCGTGTGTAATAATTTCTTACATGTGTTCAGACTGGTGCACCAGGACGGCAGCCTGGCAGACCTCACCATGCTCAGCGCCAGCTCAGTGAATGCAGCACTGGCCAGAGAGGATGAGGAGCAGGGGAAGGAGGAGCAGCCTGGGGAGTGGGGGACAGAGAAGGAGAAGGAGCAGGCTCTGGTGGTGGTGATGGATGACGCTGATAAGACCGTTGAGAAGCCTAAGAGCTTGTCTGACCTGCAGCAGTCCAGCACAGAGGAGAGCCACCACTGCAGTGCGGGGACCGAGCCAGAGCCGAGCACCGAGCAGAGCTCAGGTACTGAGTTACACAGCAGGTCCACAAACTGACAAGGAAGTGAAACATTGTAGAGCTGCAATGAACACTTTGTTTTTTTGAGTTAATGTATTGATCCTTTACTCAAATAGTCCCAGTCATGGGAAAAACACCGCTGTGTGTCACCTTTTTATATAAAACGGAAAAGCAGCAAACCTCATAGTTGAGATGGTAAATTCAGCATCCAGCAACATCCATACACTGATGAAGTTCACAACCACCTGCTCCTCTTAGTCAGAAGCTGTAGCCAGACTGCAATAACAGGATCAGCACATTATGTCTTGAATGTTTTTTGTTATTTACATTAAGCTTACTGATTATTCTGGTCTTTCAGGGTGGTAGACTTAACAAATTGTATCCGGTTGTTGTATACTTTGGTTTAAGTCGGATTTTCTTTACCGGAATATCTGTAGTGTTCTGTTCCACTACATTTCATTTGCTTTTTACTCTATGTGGATTTGCCGCTATTGTTCTTCCGATTAGATTTATTTTCCACACAAAACATACAGTATGACAATCTCATGAAATATCCTACAGATTGTTCTACATAATAGCAACAGCAGTAAAATGCTAATTATATATTAATGCATAAATATTGTAAAATTCTGTATCATTAAATTATTAATTATTACCAATTATTAAAACTGTATCATTTACGTAGTCTAATAATCTGCCATTGAGTCCTTTGGTTGTTAACTTTAAGTATATTTTGATAATAATCCTGCTGCACTCTAAAACATTTTCAGTCCAAGAATTCTTAGAACTGCTGTATAACATATGGGTTTAAAAGCATTTTATTAATCTAAATTAATATGTTATTGTTAAAGTGCCCATGTAAAGGCTGTGTGGCTGAGTCGTATGTGATGCTCAGGCTTTTGTTTTCCTCCACTGTATATCAGTACCTCTGAGATTCACATGCACCGTTGTGCAGGTCTGTCCCAGCCTGCAGCTGGAGGTGGCATAAAGTCATTTAAAACCAAAACTCTGCTGGAATAGTATCTGCTCCCTGCGCTCTTGTCAGCCAGCCGTTAATCATCCCCAAACAAAGTTGTAAAAACCTGTTATGTTGCAGAATTTTGGGTTCAGTGGGATTTATCTCCAGTTTTCTGTTCTGACGCAGCATGTAGCTCAAGTGCTCACCCATTATGTCTCCCCGCTAACGCCTGCTGAAGCTGCAGCATTTACACCGTCACACTGGTCTTAAATTATAGGGTTGTTTATATACACAGAAAATAGGTGATAAAACACGACCCTGCAGGGCCTCTGCGTTTATAATGAGCTGCAGACCATATGAGCTATATACTCTCTCAGAGTTTCTAATCCAAACAATGAGGCCTCTATTAGAACCTGGGGTAATATACCTTTTTGGGATAACATACCCTTTTTATACTCTTTGTGAAAATATAAAACCAAATATTCCCAGACTTCATTCTCAGGTATCAAAGCAACAGTTTGGTATTTGCTTGTTAATACAGATCTTAAAGATGTTTCCAGTCTTTTGACATATTACCCATGGGAAAAATACATAAAACAAACATTTTATAGTTTTGGTTTACATGTAAAACCCATTTACCTGTCACACTGATCTCAGCTATATCTGAGATTTAATGTTATACATCCTTTAACACATGCACACAAACAAAGAATAAAAAGCTCATTAGTTTCCTGATATGCATGTTAATTAATGTACCATGTACATGACTTTTTATACATAGGGCTGCAACTTGAATTATAATAATTTCATTTAGTCTATAAATGTGAGCAATAGTAAGATCCCCCGAAGCTCAGGCATGTTTTGTTAGGTTTTGTTTGACCAATAGTTAAAAACTCTTCACTATGTAGTTTACTATCATGGAGGATGAAGATAAACAGATAATATTAAAAATACTTGTATTTGTGAAGATGGGTGCATTTTTCCAATTTATGTTTCAGTTTCATTTTCTGCTGATTGAAAAATTTATTCAGCTGTTACTTTGGTTAAATGTGTCTCTGTCAACCTCAAGATGCAGCTTTATCAATCTTTGGTGCTTTATTTGTTCTGTCACTTGAATCTAATCTTTCAGAATATGAGGATTTGCATTTTCATCTGTTGTCATATATTTTCCCTCTGCATTTAAATATGCGTTCACGGCATCAGGGGTTAACTGGAACAGTGAAGGAACATTTTTTGTGCTTTATTTATCATTGCAGCTTTTTTCAGTACTATTACTAACACTACATCTTTTTCCAATACAATTGTTTCAAAGCAAAAGTTAATTTCTTCAGGTGAGTCTTTAAAAAGCTATCTATGGCACAGATAAGACTCTAAGATAAGAAGAGTTGTTGGATAACTGTGAACATATTGCTGTAATTAAGAGATGAAACCTGGAAACACTTTCTATTTGCACCTCTTCAGTCTTGCTGTTTTTCCATTTAAGTGTATCTGGTTTTTCTCACTTCTTCTTCAGACCTGAAGAACAAATGGCACCTGGTAGTTGACCGCCTGACGGTCCTATTCCTCAAGTTCCTGGAGTATTTCCACAAACTTCAGCTGTTCATCTGGTGGTTACTGGAGATCCACATCATCAAGATTGTGTCCTGCTACATTGTTCTGGTTTCTCTCAAAGAGGTATGTGTGAGACTAAACTAAAACCTATAGCGCATCATCCCGAGTGGTAAAGGTATCGTATAAGCTTCCAGGTGTTACTGTAATTGTTTCTTATATATATATATATATATATATATTTAAATAATTAAAAGCGATTTACATTGCTTTCTTTCCTCTTCTTCTTGGCTGTTGTTGGTCTGTTACCGCTCTCTGTTGATTTGTGGAATTGTGTGAAAACATTGGTGGGACTGTGAATCATGTCACGTGTGTGAATGTGCATGCATCCCCCAAATGTTTTTCCACCCAGACGCTGTATAAATACGGTTGATTTACTCAGCCATTTTGAAATGAACCAGGTGTGTCTACGGCCTCACAGACAAGACGGATAATAATCTGGGCATATTTGAGGTGAACTGTAGTAGCTTGATCGATAGATTGGAACGAACTTCACAGAGAAGTTTTCTCTGGATAAACTCAAACTAATCAGTCTCTTAAATTCTTTGACCTATGATTTTTAGTACTTTTTCAACCTATCTAAAGAATAGGGTCACATTTTTTCAAGCCTGTCTCTGAACAATATTCAGACGCTTAGATTAAAATTAGAAAAAATAAAAATAATAAGAAAAAAATAAAATAAAAATACTGGCTGTGAATGATGATAGCACAGCTACACTGTCATATGTCATCTGTGTTACTGACAAGCCGGAAAAAAACAAAACAAAACAAAAAAGAGATCTTACTTGCTTCAATAAATTCTCCTGTTTGCATTGGTCATAAAAACATTGATTCTTAAAGCTCTTTCAACATGGGGCCAAATCAAAACAAAGTTTTTGTCCTCACCACCTGTGTTGTCCTCTGTTCAGGTGTCTTTGCTCAACTATGTGTTCCTGGCGTCCTGGGCGTTTGCACTGCCCTACAGTCACTATCGGCCCCTGGCTTCCAGTGTTTGCACTGTGTGGACATGTGTCATTATTGTATGTAAAATGTTGTACCAGCTGGAATATATAGACCCCCCATCCCACTCCACGAAGTGCATTTTGGTAAGTTATCAGTACAGTATTTAGAAACAAATGAACTATTTTAATTATCCTGGTCTTTAATTGTGTTAGGAATTATTTTATTATTATTTAAATCATATGTATCGTCCTCAATATACACACACATTATGCACTTGACTACAGATTTAGATTATAACATTGGATGGTAAATGTTACCTGGGAAGGCATGGCACCGTAAATACCTTTCAAGCAAGTTTGCAATTCCTCAGAGCCAACAGCACTTTTTATGTATTTTTCTATTTGCAGCCAGCAAACCTCTCAAGTCTAGAGAATGATGCGCTGAACAAGTCTCTGCTGTATAGTGGACCTGTGGATCCAGCCAACTGGGTGGGCTTGACAAAGTCTGACGACCTGCTGGGCTACATCAGGGTGAGAAGTAGAAATATTCAACACACCCAGGACATTGTCACGGCTAGTTCAATTCAAATTGTGGACATGAAAGTGCACCCATGTTATACCAGAAATACAAACTATGACCTAAAATAGTTCACTAAGTCTAGCAAACTAGTGAATGAGCAAATAAAGGTTTTAATCTCCCAGAATGCATATGCAACCAAATAAATAAATATTTAGTACAATAAAATGTCCTCTCTGTCTCCATTTGTGCAGAACAACCTCTTGATCTTGGCTCTCCTAGCATTTGAGGTGACCATCTACCGCCATCAGCAATACTTCAGATTGAGGAACAAACTATCGCCTCCTGCTGCTCGGATTATCTTCCATGATACCACAAGGCAGCACCTGGACATCGGCATGATCAGCTTTATCAAATATTTCATTAATTACTTCTTCTACAAGTTTGGACTGGAGGTACTAGAGAGAATGGAGAAGTGGAAATAGATAAAAATGTGTTTTGTGGGAAACATGTATTTGTGTGTCATGTGTTTACTCCCTGTGTTTCCCACAGACATGCCTGCTGCTGGGGGTCAACGTCATTGGGCAGCGTATGGACTTCTATGCAATGCTTCATGCCTTTGCTTTGATAGCGGTCATGTACAGACGAAGGAGGAAAGCTATTGCTGAAATCTGGCCTAAGTACTGCTGCTTCCTGGCCTCCATGCTGACCTTTCAGTACATGGTCTGCATCGGGATCCCACCTGCAGCCTGCCGAGGTGTGTGAGGTTCCTCATGACCAACGTGACATCTTCAAATTGTGTTGTTTTGTTTGTTTTTTTTATTTACATTGACATAAGTAACAAAAATCAGCTGAACTTAATGTTCGAGAAGCTGCAACCGCTCAACAAACAAAACCCATTTCCAGGAAATCTTTAATAAAGATTTAAATATGTAATCTTTTAAATAGCTTGAAACCTTATTAGGTGACAAAAGTGCACACTAAATATTTTATTATATTTTATATATTTTACATTTTATTTGTATTATATGATTTATTATTATAAAATGCATATCTGTGTGAAACGTGTATGTCTTCGTGGATTTATGTGTGAGACCATCAGAACTCTTTTATATGTCTGTTTAACCATAGTGGTGCATGTTTTCTTTTCAGGATATCCCTGGAGTACTACTGATGAAAAAGTGGTCAAGTGGCTCTACATTCCAGATTTTCGCACCGGTCCCAATCCGTTGTTCCTCATCTGTACGTTTGTATGCTAAACAAGAGATTAGGTTAACGAAGTAAAAGCAGACACAGCTTCAACAGATGGAAGTATTCAGATCAAGTAAAAGTACACATCCTTTGTATAAAGTATTATTAAGAATTCAGATAATTACGTTTGTGAGTTTTAAACTATTCAATAATACATCAATAAATTACTGTGACTGATGGATCAGTGTTTAAGAAGTATTTTACTGTGGTACATTGTTGAGCCAGAGCTGTTCTTACCGATTTCTAAGTAGTAGTTTAAGCTGCAATAATGCATTAATAGCCCTTTACTAAATCTGACAGATACATGTGGTGGAGAAAAAAAGTACAAAATTTACTTCCAAACTGTAGTGTTGTGTAGACATTAAGACGGTAACGCGAGACGGTAACAATAAAAAACCTCACAGGCAAAAAGTTTAAAAAGTTTTTGGTTTTGAAAATGACTTGCATATTATTATAAAGGTATGTTGGTATGTCACATTTAATAAGGTGTAGTGATGAATTCATTCTAATATCAGAATTACAAGTACCGTCTCTGCTCTTTTCTAGATGACTTCATGTTGCTGCTCTGTGCCTCTCTTCAGAGGCAGGTTTTTGAAGATGAGAATAAGGCGGCAGTCCGTCTCATGGCTGGAGACAACGTGGAAATTTGCAGAGATCTGGATGCGGCCTCCTTCAGTGTCCACAACCCCGTCCCTGACTTCATCCACTGCAGGTACAGCAACTAATGTTGTAGTATTTGTCTTATTTCTGCCTCTGATGGCTGCAGGGATACAGCGTAGGGCGATGGATCCCAACGTTTAAATTAGATTTTACATTAGATGACTTGAAACAGTTGTCATAATTTTGGTGTCATTGGAGCTTGACTGAAGCAGCATTAACACAGAGGACGGCAGCACAGAGAAATGGAAAGGAAGTGAAGTAGCCAGCTTAATTGATGTTTAATGATGTTAGATGCTCACATTAAATGTGACATGAATTCAAAACAAGTGAAGCTATGGTATATTGTATGTTACATACTTTCATTACTTCTTAGGAGATAAGAGCAGCAGTTTAGAAATTCAAATGAACTAAAGTCTGTGGTGTCATTGTATTACTTCTGAGCAGATTTAGATTTAACTTTTATTTGTCAGAAATGATCTTGTTTAAATGTGTCTTGATCTTTTGTGTTTTGCTGTGCGTCTGAGATTCTTCGGCTCTGCACAGTTTTTCTTGTTCAAACAAGTGGGTGCAGAGGGTCAGAGGGTCTGATCGCAGTGCGACTGAAAAAACTTTAAACTTTTACTGCAGTTTAAAAAAACACAAAACATTATTTTTTTCAGCTGAAATTCTGAGAAATACGATTTTTTAAGTCCTTGTCTTGTTGACTTATTGACATTAATAAAACACTGAAAGGCATGAATATTTTTGATTTCTGTAGAAATAATGTTTACATCACACGTGTGGAGCTAATCTGTACTACACTTGAACGCTTATGTCATCACTTTTAGTACCGTTACTTGAATAACACATTGAATAACAGGTGTATGTATGACTGTGTATCATCTGAAAAAAATTCAGTCCAACATAATTTTTATTACTGAAAATCAATCCACTCCACTCCATCATGCTCTCCCTCTCCTTCCCCTGCAACCCTTCAGCCATTATTTGTCATGTAATCACAATAAATAAAAATGTGTGTGTGTGGGGGGTGGGGGGTGGGGGGTGGGTGGTTCCACCAATCAAACAAATAATTGAAATGATCTGACTGGTTAGAAGGATGAGATTCTCTCAGTAACTTTTAGAAGTAAACCTCTCTGCACTGAAGCCTTCGACAGCTGCACTCCACACAAAACCCACTGTATGTTTTGGAAAAGATTTCTACTAAAAATATTTGAACATAATGACATACTGCAGTTCCCCTGTTGATATGAGTGTAGCTTTTCCTCTGTGATCTTGTTATTGCTGTTGTTGGTGGTGAATTGTGTTTGACTTTAGGAAAAATAACTGGTGTCTACAGCAAACAATGGGGATTAAAAACAAATGTGTTGGATAAATTAGCAATGGAAATGTGATTATGAATCTACAACCCCTGTGGCGTCTCACAGTGAAACACTTACTGTGTACCTACGTCTGCAGTATTTAGACATCTCTCCTCGACTGAGCTCAGTAGAAAACTGTTGTTGCACTTGGCCGCTAACTGTAAGTTTAGAAATCAAGTGGGTTGGTGCTGAATAACAATAGACTCACTCAACAAATCCCTTATCCTTGATAAAAAAACTGACACGACAGTAGCTCATGTCAGTAGCTTAGTGGGAGATCTTATTGAATACCCACTGTATACATAATTCAGAATTTTGGCCGTCGTCCTATATTTGAATCTAGAGCTGAATCCTGACTTTGCGCATAAAAAAAAATGAACAGAGGTTTTGAGAGGCAGGGAACAGAGAGAGAGAGAGTGAGTTAGAAAGACAGCAAGAGCATCCTGACCTGTCCACAGTCATTGATTATATGCTTTTCACATTCCACTGTTTTGATGCGCAAAGTGGACAAGTCTTTTATTAACGCACTCTGTGTCCATCAACAAGCCCTAGTAGAGAGAAAGGGAGCTGTGCAGCCCGTCTGTCCACGCCGCAGCAGCTCTGCACTTATTCCATCGTTTCCCTCCAGGATCGAATTACGGATACGGGGTGGGGGAGAAATCCATAATCCACAAAAACACTCTGTCCGTCACTCCATGACTCAGACACTTTTGCCCTGTACTCTAACTCAATAAATAGCTTTTAAGTATGGAAAAGGTATTTTCTCCCCCTGATGAAGAAGGACACTCACTCAGCTATTCCGGCCCATCAACGCATCGTCCAATCCCACTTCATCAGAACTGCTTCGTAAAGAGTGCAGCTGTTGCAGCTGTGGTCCCATGTTCTCCCCAGGTCCATCCAATTAAAGGACCTTGCTTCCTATGTTTTCACTGAACACTTGACTACATACACATGCTTTTAGCATGTTAGACACCAACAGGACATGCTATAGTGTATGTACCTGAGTTGAGTGACAGGAGTCAGGTTTCACTTCTGGTTTCCATTCATTGATCAGAGTCTTACTGGTGTCCTGACACTAAGTGATACATTAAGTGTTATTGATGTAGTGGACACAGCAACAGAATGAGCAGAAATGCTGTTTTGACTTTTATTATGTGGTTAACATGCATCATTGTCAGCAGTAACCTTTATACTTCAAACATCATACCTAGGGTTTCATTAGATTTACCAGTTTAACAGTTTAGAACAATGAAGCTGTTCAAAAACACGAACTACTTACACTCTGTGCTGTCCCCGAACGCCTCACCAGAGGAGATGACAGACACCTCATACTCAGCCTTTTATAAAAACACAGTGTCACTTTCACTTTCTTTACCTAAAGCCTGCAAAGCACGGGGCGCGCTCTCCTCCAGCAATAAATATCAGATTTCTGGGATATTGTGTAATTAGCAGACTTCAGGGAGAGGTGGGGTACCAGCGACACAGGGTTCCTGGTAGTGGTGACAAAATGAGTGTTCCTGAACCTTTGTGTCACCATTTCAACCTCACTTTCAATAGGTACCCCCTCAAATCATACACCAGGACTAAAATCAACCAATAAACGTATTCACATTTCCCATATTTCCTGTCTCTATGGTGCATTGTTGCATAAGAATAAAACAGTAAAACCACACTTAGCAAAATTATTTATGTAAATACACATCTGTCTCTCTGTCGCACTTTAAGTGAGTATTGAGCGTTGACGTTCACTCTTGACAGTTGTGGAAGACATTTGCTATTCGTGAGAACAATAACTGACAAAATATTTTAAAGCAGCTGCAGCATGAGTGATATTTTATTAAAAATCCTTTTGTTCTCTAGGTCGTACCTCGACATGCTGAAGGTCATCATGTTCAGCTACCTGTTCTGGTTTGTCCTGACCATCATCTTCATCACGGGAACTACTCGTATCAGCGTGTTCTGTATGGGATACCTGGTGGCCTGCTTCTACTTCCTGCTCTTTGGCGGAGATCTGTTGCTGAAGCCAATCAAAAAGATCCTGCACTACTGGGACTTTCTGATCGCCTACAACATCTTTGTAATCACCATGAAGAACATTTTATCTGTGAGTAAATAGTTGATGAGGAGATATAATAGATAAATAATAAATAAATAAAACTTTACTATACACTTATCATACTCATATACTAACTCAGCATATTTAAAATATATATATATACATATATATGTGTATATATATGTATATATATATATATATATATTTTATATTATTGTGTTAAAATATACATTAATCACTTTTTCTTTTTCTTTGCTGTGTCCATAGCTTCTGGCTTGTGGCTACATCACCTCTCTAATCAAGAATCAGTGCTGGTTAATCCAGTTGTTTAGTCTCGCGTGCACCATTAAAGACTACAACATTGAAATCAAACAGCCAGAAAATGGTGAGTGTACTCACTACGTTATAATTTTTTATTCATTTATCAAGGTGAGATATGTCATTCAGTACTGAGGAACATACATTCCCATTTTGCGTATTGGAGCATGTTTGCTTTGCTGCACTAGACTTGTGTCCAGGAATGAGTTTCCTAAGAAGCTAAAATAAAACCCGCACCCTTGTTTATTTTTCATTTTTCAGGCTAGTTTAGTTCAGATTGGTCTTTATCTTAATCCCTGTGGGTTTACAGTGAATAGAAACACTCATAATAAACTGAGTCACGACGCTTTGTGCATAATTACTTTTTATGTGTGATTCAAAGCAAGACATTAAATGATTTTATACTTGTAAAGGAGTTTATAAGTAATTTCTTTGTATTATATGTTGTCTGTTACAGCTGATCAGTACTGTGAGCTTCCCAGTAACGAGGCTGGGATCATCTGGGACAGCATCTGCTTCGCCTTCCTGCTGCTGCAGAGACGAGTCTTCATGAGCTACTATTTCCTCCACGTGGTGGCTGATATCAGGGCATCACAGATCCTTGCATCGAGGTACACAGCTGAGCTGCACAGACGCTGCAACCAGGAGGGTTGCAGGTTTTGTGTTGGGTTCCTATTCACACACATTTTGAGAAAAACAAGTTTCTTATTAAAGCCCTGTGGGATTCGTGTGCAATAAATCATAACATGGTTCTAAATTGCCCATAGGTGTCTCTGGTGACCTGTTTATGAAGTACCCTGTCTTTCTCCCAATAACGGCTGGAATAAAATTTACTATGACCAGTTTGCCATTACAGTAGGTTCATAGCTGGATAAATATGGAACCACTGAATCCCTTTGGTGGGTGGTGGAAAATTTTCTGGCTGACAAAGTTTGAGAATCACTGAGTTAAGGTTTCAGTTACAATAATATTTTTTGTTTTTAATTTGTTTGGTTAGTGATGTGTTTCTGTGTGTTCCAGAGGAGCGGAGCTTTTCCAGGCCACGATAGTGAAGGCAGTGAAGGCCAGGCTGGAGGAGGAGCGCAAATCTGTGGAGCAGCTGAAGAGACAGTGAGACTAAACACTTAACTTACTTTATGTTGAATGATTCAGTTTTTGCTTCGGCTGCTGTATACAACACTAGAGGAAGTTTTGAAGTTTACATTTTCAAAGTTATTGCTCAAGATTTCAGTTTACTGTACTTTTAAAATCTGTATATTTAAATACACGTACTGTAACTTATCGTAACCAGAGTTAAAACAGCAGGATATGATAGTTCTGCCTACAGGAGGAATTAAACCAGACGCATGCACATTTATTAGTTTTCTGACTAGTCAGAAGAATTCAAGAAATATATTTATTAAAGATTGTTTTCTCTTCTGACTAACTCTAAATAGATAACTTAGCATTTTCAGTAATCTAAGTAATTATATAATCCATGCTGGGCAATGCTATCTGTTTTTGCTTGATTTGCTTTCATTTAAGGGTAATTAATGTTAAAACATGTTAAATAATGAATCAAAAATATTCATTATTTCATTTAAAAGAATTGTTCTTTTGAGTTTTCACATACTTTACCAGCTTCTTGGCATTTTTACAGCTGTGGATTTTATCAAATGTTAAACGAACAGGTGTAAATCAGGCACTTGCTTTGGGACTATTTTAGGATGCAACCTGATGGACTGAATCAAAATAAACAATGTGTTTGTGGTAGAAAAGGAAAACATATGTTGTATGTATGTGTTTTAATAGTTCTTCATTCTTTAATGTTTCCTGTAAGCCATCGCTCAGTGTATCATGCCGCATAAAGTCATTATATTTCCATCACTTACAGTACAGTTACCTCAGGAGCTGCTCATAAGCTCTGATAACATCAACTCTTGTGTACTAATGAGCACTCTACACAACATACACTAATTTCCATGTGAAGCCCGGAGATGCTTATGGTCAGTCTGTCTGTAGTCGGCGATGTTCCTCTGTGTCGATACTTCATGACTCTTCACCATCTCTCTGATCTAATCAGGATGGAGCGCATTAAGGTGAGGCAGCAAAAGTTTAAGAGGGGCAAGGAGAAGATGCTGAGCATGGCACAGGAGTCTGGAGATGGACAGACACTCGTCCAGCCCGAGGACGACGATGATGACGGTATGATGAAGCCTGCCAGGCCCCATCCCTGTGCGATCAATGTTATAAACGTTTGTGTAGAAGTAATATGATGCTAGTAGAGTTCAAAGAAGGTGGGTGACAGTGTGTTAAGGCTAATTCATTAACATATATGAAATTATTATGTGCTTTAAATTAGCACTTGATCTAAACCGAGTAGAATAGAAATATGCTTGTAACTTTATAGAAAAACTGATTTTCTTATGAAATGTTGCACTGATGTATTTGTGAAATTTTAGGAGCACAGCGAACGAAAGCCAAGACCAAAAAAAAGCAGTGGTGGAGGCCGTGGGTTGACCATGCTTCCAGTAGGTTGACCCCAAACCCTCTTTTTTCTTTTCCTCCACTCTGATTGGCCCTTGTGTCCTTGACCAGAACACTGAGGATTCCCATACTGCATTGGGCTCTGAAGGCACCAACATACAGTAGCATTGCTCCCTCCAGACTTTAGTCTTTTTCTGTATCTATTTAAGGGCCCCTGTGACCTGTAGCTCTTATGTTTCTGCACACTGTGAGTGTAGAGAGGCACTTCAGTTTTAAGATGATCTATAAAACTGTGTCAGTAGGTAAAGGCCAGAGTTTCCTTAAATAGACACAATGAGCTGACGAAGAAAAGAGAGAAAATGACTAACAGCTGGTGGTTTGTACTTGAAAGTTTTTAATTCATGAGCTTCAGGATCGGCCTCACCTACAGAGCCCACAGTAGAGAATCTCTCTGTTGTAAAACATTTGAATGCAAAGATATGAAGTTGACTCGCCTTAATTCCCAGTACTGGAATAAAGGATGAAGAGTTTGTTCATTCTTTGCCTGCAGACATGATCGCCAAACAGTTGTTACCCCTGTGGAAAATGAAACGGTAACAAAGATCGGATCAGTGATCGAACCTGCAAAGCAACATTTACTGTTGCTCTTTGCCAAATAAAAACAGCATCGTTATGCAGCGGTTGCCTGTTTGGTTTGAACTCATGTCTCATAGTGTACCTCACCCCAACATGACATTTTCAAATTATTTCTCCATTTCTCCAACTCTTTGTCATTTAATGTTTCATTATCGTGTCCCAGCATCCTCCCTCACTTCCCACCCACTGTGGTTCTGCTCAAGGACATAAGTCAGCCTTGTTTATCTCATTGCTTACACTTAACACTTCTGTAGGCTGGAGTTACTTGCTCTGTCAAGTCGCTTAAAGAAAACTGTGCAGAACATAAAGCGTCTTTAATTGACATTCTTTATTCTGCTTTGTGCTCATACGTTTGTCAGTCATGCTAACATTTATGGTGCGTTGTGTGTGTGCTCTGCATTACCAGTTTCATCCTCCCGTGACTCCTGATGTTTTCACACAGTCACTTACATGTGTAATATGCAGTGAATTGAATAGGATTAAACGTGTGGTTTCATTTCCCTGCCTCTTTCTTTCAGCACCTTCACTGAGACTTAACTACTGTTACAGTGAAAATAATGAATGACTGAATGTTACAGCACTTTACCCTCTGCCCCTCAGTGGTTAGAAGTGGAGATTACTACTTGTTTGAAACAGACAGTGAGGAGGAAGAGGAGGAAGAGGACAAAAAAGACGACGAGCCACCAAAGAAATCAGCATTTCAGGTGACTCATTTTTCATCAGTTGTAGCGTTAACACGTTGTAATTGTGTCTGTTACGGTCATTTAATTAGTTAATTACATGCTTTATTTGCAGCATTGAAATTTGGCTTGAATATTTACATTTTATCTAAGTTTATACTTCTTCAGAGTGAAATATTATACTTTTGTATTTAACATTATCTACTAAGCGTTAAATTGGATTTATTGTGCCATTTCATTCACCAAACATCACATCATGGACATCTGCTGAAAGACACCTTTACATCAAATATCTGTAACACATTACAAAGAGACTACTTACATTTTCAGCATTAATTCTACTAAGTCCTGCTCACTCGTGTGTTTCTAACAATATGAAATGTTTTCTATTAATCCTCTCTCACTCTGTTCCTTTTCTGTAGCGAGCGATTGGGAAGTTTGTCTCTGCTGTTCTGGCTTTGCCCAAGTCTATCATTAAACTGCCTAAAACTATTCTGCAGTATGTAGTCAAGGCAGGCAAGGTACTCACCAGCAGAACTAACACAGAATTTGTTTACTTTCTGCATGAACGTCTGCCTGCTCAAGTAACCACTGATGTCACGGCTAACTTGACCTGGAGTGGAAATGCTTTGACCTCTTTTGTTAAGTTGCCTGACTGACTGACTTGAACTAGAGCTTTATTCTGATATAGTATAGATTGTATATTTCATGCCTGTGCAAACATTCTCCTGTGGTGTAAGCCTCAGTTTGATTCAGTGTGAAGCAACTATAATAACAGCAGTTTGCATTTATGCTTGCCTCTGTGAGTGTGTGTGTGTGTGCTTTGTCTTGTATGTTAAAATGACTACTCTGGTGATTGTGCATGTTTAGTGCATTAACAAAGAAGGTTTTTATTCTTAACAATGCTGCCAATCATTTCCTTGAGCATACTATATATTTCTTAAATGCTTGACATAACGTACAAATCACTGGGACTATTGACAAGTATTTAATGGACTGTTGTGCTTAAGGAAGCGATGCCAGAGCACAGAGAACATTATTTAATGGACAAACAATACAGAAACAATAATCAAACATGCACATAATTTTGTTTTTTTAAAATGTATGAACACACCAACACAAATAATTAATTAAAGGGAAAGAAGTGAAATCATTTGCTACTGAAAAGGTAAAGTTACAGTTCTGTTTGAAGTGCATTTGATTTGTAATTAATGCATACTAAAACAAGCAAAATCACCTGTTTACACCTGTTGTTGTTTTTTTGCTGATTACACGTTTTCGTTGGTACTAAACTGCTTCCCTCTGTTCTCCAGTTTCTTTACCACGCCTGGATCACGGACCCTAAAGCTGCTCTGAAGGCAAGAGGCAAAGAGAAACGCAAATTTTGGAAAAAATACACCAGAGGAGTTAGACACAGGAAAAGCAAGAAGGATGGTAAGCTGACAAAAAAAAATCACACTTTAATATTACTTCCACGTTCTTCCAATCATTGCAAATTTTCTTTTCTGTACTTCAGCGGGTCATGTAGCTGTAGACGTTGGTGAGCTTTCTGATGGGCAAGAAAAAGGAGAGGAGAGCAAGAAGTCTGGTGGTCCTGGTGGGTTTCTCCTCAAGAAATAAGTTTTGAGATCTTGAACAAAAGAATGACTTAGTTTTGTTCTGGTAAATTTCTCTTGTTCTGTTTTAACCCATTCTACAGACCGAATGAGTAAACTGCATAGATCATAACCGCGTGTTTGTTTCTAGTTTTTCTAATTTGTCAGCGGATAAGTGGGTAATTATGGGTTACAGACACTCCTCTACCCAAAAAATGTTTTTCACAAGTACATTTCAAACTGATAAAAACAAATTGTCATTACCAGTTTGCATGTTCTTTATCGCTGCTGTGGCTTTCTCTTCATCAGATAACATCATCAAGCGAGTGTTCAACATTATAAAGTTCACCTGGGTCCTTTTCCAAACAACGGTTGAAAGCTTCACCAAGTGGATGAACGACATGTGCAGGGAGTACATGGACATCTCCACTGTGCTGCGTATCGAGCGCTGCATGCTGACCAGAGAGGTCAAAAAGGTGATCGAGTGTGATTCTTCTCTAACGTTCGACATGAGAAGAGTTATAACCTGTCTACATCGCAGTAACTTTCACTCACTAAACTATAAATTATAATAACATTCTCCCTTCTTCAGGGTAATGTGCCATCCAGAGAGAGTATTCACTGCTACTACCAGAAGGCCATGAGGCTCAACATGTCCAGGCAAGCCAGTGTGGATCAGCTCAGTGAGGATGAGTCAACCTCCGGCTCCATCAGCGTCCGAAGGAGGCGGAGAGTCCTGGAGAGCCAGGACTCCACAGCCTCCAGAGACAGTATATCCAGGTACACAGAGCCCAAAGGTGGTGAACATGGGAACTGTGTGGATAATCCAGGGTAACAGGGCATTAAGCACATTTCTGCCTCACTGAAAATATTGATGTTTTATGTGAGTTCTCATGTCTGTCTTGGGGCAGCATGTAGATCAGTTGGTAGAGCAGTTGTCTGTGAACCCCAGGGTCAGTGGTTCAACTCTGCAGTAATTAGCCTGTACAAGTATAGACACACGTACAGTGCTGTAAAACTCTTTGGATGTAGTAACTAAGAGTTTGAAAAATAAATAAATAAAACTGACGGCCCTTCTTAATGGGCTTTCAGTGGAAGTGATAAAGGACTAAATTCACAGTGATCCTTCAGTGCAAAACTGTTGTATTAAATAATTTTAGTATATAATATAGTGTAGATCCCATCTAATCATCTCCCATCAGATCACCATCTCACCACTAATCATCATCTGTCACTCTCACCACCTCTCAGTGCCTACACTGAGGCCACCACCCTATTTTCTCGTCAATCCACTCTGGATGACTTCGACCGGATGCCAGAGTGCATTCCCAAAACCAGCGAGCGTGCCAGGCCCAAACTGCATAAGATGTACCGCGTGGACATGTCCAATTCATCAATGGACAGTAACAGCAGCTTCATATCCAGGTGCCTGGCATCTACATCACCCACCTGACATACCTGTGTCACTGACATAAATGAAATCATTGCATCATTTGCATGACTTTCAAATAACCATGTCGTTTATTACAGCTTGTCAAGAGCGGAAAAAGAGCATAAATATGCATGTCCTCCGTTTTGAATCGCATTTTCGTCCAATAACTGATAAACATGTGTTTTATACACTTTTTTGTAATCTGTTCCTTCTCTTTGTTCTTTCACACTGATGTAAACACCACTTGTCTTTTTGAGTTTTCTCTATAATTTGTATTCAGTAAGACATTGCTTTAACCTCCTCTGTTTAGCATTTGTAAGCCGTATATTAACACTTAACTAATGCTTTATAACACATTAATACTCCTCCTTAAACTTAAATAAACTTAGTTATTATTAAATGATGATCCTATAGAGTATGGGCCACTTGTTTTATTTCATTCATGCTGAAGTGAGGAAGGCCTTAACAACACTGGAAATATAATGTCATATTCCAGCTGATGAAAGCATAAATATTAATACAGACTTATTTAATATAATCTAATTATTTTTTTATTGTATTTTATTTTATTTGTTTAATTATTAGTTGACACCATCTCTGCTGTTTCTGTCTCTTGCAGTGAAGCGACCCAGTGCGTCACGCTCTACTCCAGACAGGGCACAGCAGACACCATAGAAGAAGTGGAGGATGAGCAGGACCAAGGGAAGGACAAGCAGCAGGTTCCCTGGGAATTCCAACAGGTGGACGAGAGTCAAGGGGCCGAGGGTGGTCTTTGGAGTGACGAGGAACCAGGGGAGAAAGGAGAAGAGGAGAGTGGGGGGCAGGAGAGCCTGGAGGGGCTGGGGGGGCAGGAGAGCCTGAAGGGGCTGGGGAGACAGGAGAGCCTGGAGGGGCTGGGGAGACAGGAGAGCCTGGAGGGGCTGGGGAGACAGGAGAGCCTGGAGGGGCTGGGGAGACAGGAGAGACTGGAGGGGCTGGAGAGTCAGGAGGCTGAACAGGAATCAGAGGCACCAAAGGACCAGGAGAGAGAGGAGAAAGAAGAAGCACCGTGGGAATCCTTCGGCCCAGATGAGGGCCCCTCTCTCAGGCTGGAGGGAGCAGAGTGTATCCATTCTGCTGAGAAGGACTTCATCACTGAGAGTGAAGATGGAGAAAGGGAGCAGGACTTGATGCAGAAAGGAGGGCAAGTAGGGCTGCTCTACACACCCGATACGGATGCTTCCAAAACGTCTGATGCTGACGTGCCACCCAGCTACAGCAAGGCGGTCAGCTTTGACCGTCTGGAGGTTAGCGATGATGAGAGTGAGGTGGGAGGGAAGAGGCGAATGTTGATGACTTCTGACAGCCACTCAGACAGCAGGTCAGACATCATGCTGCCCTCTATGACCACTGAGCTCACTGCCAGCGAGCTGCTACTCAACAAGTAAGTCCAAAAACAAAACATTTATTGTTTTTTATGATCAAACAGAGGCTGAATTAATGTTTCTGTGTCTGTCCAGAATGTTTTATGATGAGGAGCTGGAGCAGTCGGATAAATTCTACCAAAACCAGCCTCTCGTCCTCCAACTTTGTTATGCCCTCTACAACATGCTGGTGGCTCACTCAGAAATGGTCTGCTATCTGGTCATCATCATCAACCACATGGTGTCGGCCTCCTGCGCCACACTGGTGCTTCCCATCACCATCTTCCTCTGGGCCATGCTATCAGTGCCTCGACCTAGCAAGCGCTACTGGATGACTGCTATCGTCTACACTGAGGTACAGTTAATCAAGCTTGGGGTGTAAAGATTCATCTTTGGCAGTAACAGTATCATCATATTCATTCAGCAGTTTCTCTCATGTTTCATTGTAAATCTTCATGTTGGCCTGTCGTCCAGAAGGCTTCACTGACATTGACGGTGCTGTCCCCTTAGGTCACTATCGTCGTCAAGTATTTCTTCCAGTTTGGATTCTTCCCCTTCAACCAGAACAAGATAGATAAAAACAAACCATATCACCCTCCCAACATCATTGGTGTGGAGAAGAAAGATGGATACGTCCACTACGACCTGGTCCAGTTACTGGCTCTCTTCTTCCACAGATCCATTCTGAAGGTACCACCAAACACATATCAACATTGTCATTCATTGTCAAAAGATATGTGTAGATATGTTGTTCAAAATCCCAGTTATAACAAAATTCATCCAACATGAGATATTTAATATTTGGAGAGAACATTTTGTTGACTTACATATGTGTCTGATAACAGCAATATCAAATCAAATATTGAATAAAAGACCACTGTGGCCAGTAATGAGTGATTTAAAGTTGTGTGTCCCTGCTACAGCGTCTGTGTGTAAGTTTTCCGTCTATTTCAACAAGTGTAACAAACTGTTGATGTCTGGAATCTGCTTCTGCTCTTAAGTCTTATCCACACATCTGCACTTCCAGTACCACACTCTGAGTTTATCTGGCAATAAAAATACGACTACTCCTTTTTGTTTCCAGTGCCACGGCCTGTGGGATGACGATGACCCCAAAGAAAAGAAAGAACCTCCTTGTCAGAGTGAGTCTGAGGACGAGGGGAAAGACAAGGAGGAGAGTGAGAAGGAGTCTGAATCTGCCTCCTCAGTGATCAGTGAGGGGCGAGTTTCCAATCACACCTTGAGGTCCATAAACTTTGGGACCTCCATAGATTCAGGACATGTCCAGGTGCACTACCCACAACAGCAGACTTACCAGCGTCGCAAAAGCTCCAGCGGAGGCTCACACATTTCTCACTCTTCTCGGTCTCACCACCCATCTGCAAGGTCTAAGCGAGGTAAGCAGCCTCTTTTATAATCCATTTCCTGCTGCTAAATTATATTTTATGTTGATTCTCTCATGCGTATGAAAAGACTCTACTGTTTATGCATAATAACAATAAGTAGAAGCATCTTCTGGACTTGCCTCACACAACGCAACAGTTTCTTATTGATTTCTTCCCTGACGCTTGGATTAGGTTTTTGTTTGTGGATCTTAGGCTCCATCAGTGACTCAGTGTCTCATCCTGGTTCATTTACGACTCGAAAATTAAAATTGTTTCCACAGGAAGTACCGCTTCCCACAACAGCAGCCGCAAGGATGGCAGCATGGCGAGCATCCATCAGAAGACCCGCAAAGAGATGATAATGGAGAAGCTGAGAGAGCAGCTCTATAAGGGAAAGGCTTTCATCATAAAGCGGTACGATGAAGCTGGTTCGTAAAGGTTGAGGCAGTTTCTTGTCTCCTTAAAGTCAAACCAGAACTCTTTTTAAATGGGATTGCACAGAAATGTGTGAAATTTTATGAAGTATTGAGAAATATTCTGGATGAATAATGGACAAAGCCCAATGGAAAATCACATCAGTGATTCACCAGCTAAAAACCTTTCTAACGTCTAAATTTAGACCTTAAATTACAGCATTCCTGTCAGGCCAGTCAGGGTAATTTTTGTAAGTGCTCCAATAGACAATCAAAACATGTCATTAGTCTAAATTTGGTCACAATGGAACAAGCAGTTTGTGGGATATTATGTCTAGAAGGGTAATTGAAACACACAGAAATGTTACACAAAGCATTCAGTTTTTCTAAAAATAAGGTTAGCAGTGATCTCATTTGATTTTTTTCTTTCAACAACAACAACAAAAAGAAAAGAAACAAAACGGCACCTGAGTATACAATATAAGATGAAACAATATAAAACAACCTCTCTGCAACATAAACTCCTGCTGTTTGTAGGTTCATGGAGATTTACCTTCCCATACGGCAGTTCTTCTATAACCTGATTCATCCAGATTACAGTGCAGTGACAGACGTCTACGTGTTGATGTTCCTCGCTGACACCGTGGACTTCATCATCATTGTGTTTGGATTCTGGGCGTTTGGTGTAGGTTTGAAAATCTGATTAAAATCTAGTTAATGAATCTAATTATTAGCATAATTAACAATTATTGATTTTCTTTTCCGCTCTAGAAACACTCAGCTGCTGACATCACTTCGTCTCTGTCTGAGGATCAGGTGCCAGGTCCTTTTTTGGTCATGGTCCTGATCCAATTTGGGACCATGGTTGTGGACCGGGCCCTTTACCTTAGAAAGTCAGTCATGGGCAAGGTCATCTTCCAGGTCATCCTGGTCTTTGGCATCCATTTCTGGATGTTCTTTATCCTGCCAGGAGTCACAGAGAAGTAAGAACTTAATCTTATGTCATTTTTTATTCATTTCGTATTTTACCCAAAGATGGCACATAATTTGTATCTCACTCCATACTGTATATCAGTGTTTTTCAACCACTGTGCCGCGGCACACTAGTGCTCCGTGAGAGATCGTCAGGTGTGCCGTGGAAAATTATCCAATTTCACCTAATTAGTCTGAAAACATTTTTTGAAAACAAATAAATTATTATCTGCAGATAATCTGCCATTGTCGAGTGTCTGTGCTGTAGTAGTGACTGGCAGAGTAGTCATGTAATGATTCTTCATCACTAAATGACAGCATTGTATTGCATTGTACGTTAAGACGAGAATTAGTGATGCATGAATGCGACAGGTAGCGGTGACAGCATCGTGGCTAACAATACTACGATGATTTTGAAAAGGAAAAATCCTAACTCCGATCTGGGTCCTGGACAAAATTCGGAGATGAAAGATGAAAGCCCTGTTATGAGTAGAAGTCAAAAGGAGGCAAATACGGTGAGCGCGTGTTACATTTCATTTGGATTCACTTTCACCGGGGACGCAATGACACCGACTCCGTTGTGCTTGGTGTGTGATGAAAAGCTATCCAACAGTGCTATGGTGCCAAGCAAGCTTAATATTATAATAATTATATATGTAATAATTATAATATATGTCATATATTATTGCTTCTGTGAGAATAAGCATTTTTTTCTGTATTACTGCTAACAGAAAGCTTTTGGACAGAATTAGAGTTTGAAGACTTTTTATTTGAAAGAAGAAATATAAAAGATGATTACAAATACTTTTTTGTGTTTTTTTGCTTCCTAATCAAGACACTTTGATAAGAATGACTATATTGTTAATATAGGCGGCTACAGAGAATCATTTTTTTAACATTTTGGTTGGTGGTGTGCCTTGTGATTTTTTAAAATAAATGTACCTCGGCTCAAAAAAGGTTGAAAAACTGCTGTATATGATGTTTCAACGTATAATACATTTTTTGTACACCTGCAACTATTTGCCAGTAAATAAATCAGTTTATTAACGGAGAAACAATCGCCAGCCAATCATCTACCAAGAAATATTACTAAACAATGTGTGGATACAGCTTTGTCCTGCTGGATTAGATGTTGCTTTGCTGAATCTTTAATTGAATATGTTTTGGTTTTGAACTGTTGATCAAAGAACCAAATAAAGTAATTTCTTACTACTATACAGAACTTATGATGCATAAACATATGATGCATTAAATTCTTTATAATAACTGATCATGTAAATAATTGTTACAGCTAAGTTTCTGATTTTAAAATGTAATCATTTTCTTCTGTAAATTCTCAGTCTTAAAAAGCTTCATAAATACATGTGATTCTAAATGTCTCACAGCTGACAGGAAGCTTTGCACGGTTTATCCCTGCATTTTGTAAAAAACAAAAAAACGTTATCCTCTATCAATTTTTGCAAACTGTGTCTCGTCTGTCCTCCCTACGTAGACGTTTCAGTGAGAACGATGTCGCTCAGGTGTGGTATTTCGTCAAGTGCATCTACTTCGGACTTTCAGCCTATCAGATCCGCTGCGGTTATCCCACCCGTGTTCTGGGAAACTTTCTCACGAAGAGCTACAATTATGTCAACCTCTTCCTGTTTCAAGGGTGAGTTATGCTGGGCAAACATGTCCGAGGATCGTGTATGTCAGTATATAAGCAAATGAGTTTGGTGCTAAATATGTAAAAGGTCTAATAAATAATGACTTGGTCTAAAATTGATGTGTAGATGTAGATGTGTGATGTTTTACAAGCTGCAGGGCCAGAACATAGCTCGTCTTATAACTACAGATTGTAGTGGCTTATTTTGACTAAGGCAGGTCTGTGTGTTGTTTTTTTTTTTTTTAGTTTCCGTCTGGTGCCGTTTCTAACAGAGCTGCGAGCTGTGATGGACTGGGTTTGGACCGACACCTCGCTGTCTCTGTCCAGCTGGATCTGTGTAGAGGACATCTACGCTCACATCTTCATCCTCAAGTGCTGGAGAGAGTCTGAGAAGGTGTTTATCATTGTGGCATCGGTGTGAAAAGAATTACCTTCAGAGCCAAAACTAGGCGTGTTGGAATTCAAGCTGAGATTTACGATTCTGATTTGTTGAATTCTTCACGCTCATGAGTTTAAAGGAGAGACAAAGATCTGTATTGTCTGCATGAACACAAACTTTACGAGCTGTCACTATCTGCAATATACTGTGCATTAAATAATGAAGATAAATTGTGTCTGTGATGCCCAGAATTCCCAAGAGTGCCCTGAAATATCTTTATTCTATGTCTCACTGCAGTTAATAATCCATTCTTACAGTCTTTCCAAGTCCAGTCTGGAAGGACATTGTTCTGTTCCTTCTTTACTGTTACTTTACCTACTTTACTGCATTTCAGGAAGACTTTCTATCCTGTATCAAGCTTGTATCTCATCCTTCCTGCAGAGGTACCCGCAGCCACGAGGACAGAAGAAGAAGAAGGTGGTGAAGTACGGGATGGGAGGCATGATTGTGGTGCTGCTCATCTGCATTGTCTGGTTCCCGCTGCTTTTTATGTCTCTCGTAAAGTCTGTAGCTGGCGTGGTCAACCCTCCGCTGGATGTCTCGTTCGAAATCACCCTGGCTGGCTTTCAGGTGTTTTTCTTAATCAAGTCAATTACAGCAAATGACAACAATGAATTCTGCCTCCTTTGAAGTAAATCATTCTGTGATTCATTCTATGGTCAAAGTCTAATTTGTTTATTATTATTTTCTAGTGAGGGGAGAGAGAGGGATATAACATTTTAAGTATTCTGGCTGCAGGATTTAATGATTTTCCCGTATGATGTTGTGCAAAAACAAAAACATACATTAACAAGTCTTTTTTTTTGTTGTTGTTACTTTCTCACAGCCTATCTTCACCATGAGCGCTCAGCAAAAACAACTGCAGAATGTAACAACAACCAAATTTGAAAAGTTTTGGAAGAGATATGTTGGTAAAGATGTAAGTACTGATTACAAATCAGACTGAATTATAAATGTACAATGTTTTTAAAAACCACTGAGACAAAGAAAAAGAAAGGAACAAATGCTGCATTGGTAGCATCAAAAATGAGAATTTATTCCACCAATGTTTATGTTTGACTAAGTTTTGGGCCAGGCAGCAAGTGCACACCCGAGAACATCACTTAACTTTGATCACTTTTAAACCCTTCGTAAACGTCTGTAGCAAAACTAGCCGCACTGCATGGCGTTAAGCTAAATGCTACCATCTGTTTGCTAACAAGACAATGCTGACATGCCGATGTTCAGCAGGTGTAATGTTTATTATAATCTTAGTTTAGTGCTAATTAGCAGTAAGCACATGGGAAATAGAAATGTCATTGTCATAAACCAAAGTAGTGAGCAAAATCTAGTTACTTGAACTGATTATAGTCGGGATATGATCAGAGGTAAAATTAGTCCCGAGTAGGGTTGCAGGTTTTTAGGCCGGGTTAGGGTTAGGGGTAGGATTCATCTGACAGTTGTGTTGATGTTCCACTCCAAACCACAAATGTCATAGTGGAACTGAAGTAAAACCGGTTTAATCCTGACAGCGACCTCAGTGCCTGTACCACATTCAGTGTCAGTTTATCATGTAGAGTCGCTTGTAGTTCCCAGAATAAGTGAAAACCTTGCTAGTGATGCAACAGAAAAAGATAAAGGATCAGCCAAAGTCAGAAAGATCCATCCTCTGGAGACTATAAATATATTTAAAATGTTTCATGGCACTTTGTTCAACAGTTTTTGAGATATTTCAGCCCGGACTAAAGTTGTGGACCAACCTCACAGCAACGTCACTTACTGTGTGTTTCTTGTCTTGGGGTTAGGAAGCCTTGCAGTGGCTAGAGAGCTACACGGCAGAGGACTTAATCATTGCTGAGCTGAAAGGCAGCTCCAATTCTTTGTGGACCATCAGTCCACCCAGCAGAGACAACCTAATGGTAATGTTGGACTTAGATGAGGAATTCCCCATAACTGTGTCCTGGTCTGTGCAAAGGTATGCAGAGATAAAATATTTCAAATAACCTGCAAAAATGTTTTTAATATTTAAGCAAATAAATGTGTGTTAATAGAAAGCTGCAGTAAGTATTTCATTTATGTTTCTCCTCTTTTCATGATCTCAGAAACCTTAGTGTTGGCGCAAAGTCTGAAACAGCATCTGGAAAACGAGTGACGTATCTAGACACCAAAATAAAGCGGGAGCTCATAAAGATCCTAAATGGGACAGAAACCGACGCACAAGTGTGAGTTTATCAGCCGCTTATTACTTTTCGAACACATTTTCATCCAAGGAATATACAGCCTGAACTGTGAGAGGCTGAATTCGATTAACCTGAAATCTATAGTACAGAATATGAAAGCCTGAATCAACCTGTTGAGAAACTCTGTAACGCAGACTGTGTTTTGCAGCAGTAACAGCCTCTCTTCCTCTGCAGGACCCTGACAGATATCTTCCCTCGTTATATTCGAGCCCCCAGTGACTCGGATGCCAAGCCTGTTGAACAGCTTTATAAAGGTGAACGTCACTATCTTTATCGCTGTATAGACACAGGAAGTAAATGTTGGAGCCTCTATTTTAGGTGGATCTTGTAGAAATATAAAGCGTTCAGTCATCTTTGTACATTTATTTAAAGCCACCAGGTTATAGTTTTACTATTTCTGGCTTTGCTGCTCTGCAGTCGCAGTGTGCCTCATTTTACTATCATAGTAAAATTCTACACATTTTTTTAATAATGCTTCTTTAGGATTTTACTAAATGTTTAGAAAGTTTAATATTTTATTCGGATTTGAGTCATAACTTTATTCTTCACCTGTGTAGATGACAAGATGTTGGACATAACTGTGACCCTGAGGCGAGGTGGGAATGAGTCGGGTCAGATGCAGGAATGGTGGATCGTCAACCAGACAGAGCTTGGCCCGATAGAAATGAGGAATCCAAAATACAAGTATGACGCAGGCCTGGAGGTTTATGTTTTTAGCGACCAAGTCAGCCCACCCAGTTTGGGCTTTCTGGCTGGATACGGGTAAGTAATAAAAAAACACTGAGTTGTTTTTTTGAGATTTGTTCTGCTTGCCCCCTGGTGTTGCAGCTGAACCTACAATGTACTTGGCCTGTGGTTATAGATAAATGTAGAACCATACGCACAAGGAGAACTAATTGTATTATAACTAGATCATAATTATTAATAATTTATTTAATTCAAGTTTTATTTCTGTCAAACTCCAGTTTTGTAAAATACTATAATGATAAATCATGTTTGTATAAAATAAAGGAAAATCAGACATTTTTTTTAAGCTGAGATGTAAGAAGAATATTTGTATTCAGTGTTTTAATGGCAGGGAGAATAGTTTAGACTGCTATTATGGAAAGTGCAGACTGACTGAATGCATTTTTCTTAATAACCAAGAAAAATGTAATATTTTTTCCTCTTTTTTTGTGTAGGATCATGGGTCTTTACGCCTCTGTAGTTCTGGTCATCGGCAAGTTTGTGCGCGAGTTCTTCAGCGGCATTTCTCACACCATCATGTTCGAGGAGCTGCCCAACGTGGATCGCATCCTCAAGCTGTGCACCGACATCTTCCTGGTCCGAGAGACGGGTGAGCTGGACCTGGAGGAGGACATGTACGCCAAACTTATCTTCCTCTATCGCTCACCAGAGACGATGATCAAGTGGACCCGGGAGAAAACTCAGTGAGGGGACGTTAATTTATGAAGGCGAGTCTGAGCTCTTTCGGAAACACTCTGTAGCTGCTCTGTTGGTGTGAGCAGCTATTTTAGCCCGTTTACCTGGCGGAGCACAAAGCAGCTGAGGACCAGCTTTACACTGTTCACTCTGCAACCGAGTGACACAAAAAAAACTTCTTTCAGTTAGAAACTGGTATTTTTTACTGTCATGAAAAATTTAGCACAATTTGCTGGTGCTGTATCTATTTTGTGAAACCGACGTTGGTTTCACATCCCGAGGACAAAATGAGCAGCTGGTGTTCAGCTGGAGAAGGAGACGTCTTTTAGGACAGTTTTTCCTAAGACATAAGAAGTTCCATCCCTTGATATATAAGTAGATTTTTAAACACTTCTCAATGCTCTTCACGCCTGTCATCTTACAGATTCACACAGCAGGCTGAGAGAGGCTCAACCTGGCTGCTGCATTACTCTTTAAGGGCTTCCCACGTACACAATAATGACCACATGAGCACAGTCTTCTATTTACAAATGCTTGGGATTGTGAGACCGTGATACAGAATACCGAACTCTTAATTCCTCCGGGTTTTTGGATTGATGTGGACCCAAAGAAAAGACACACATGAACGTTTTTGTCTTTAATTGCCTTATTTTGTTTGTATGAGAAGAACTAAAACTCTTTATCAACTACATATCTTTCTCAGGAAGAGCTGTTTTCACAGATATTCAATGTATGAGTTAAATGTTACAACATGTAGGCTTTGATGGATCTAAAAGACTTTGATTGTAGAGATGAGAACTATTTAAATGGCATGAAATATAAAGTGGATATTGTTCAGATGGACTGAAAATAAGTATGTTTACTGTAAAGGGGCACAGATTAAGACTGTATTAAGAGAATAAATTTATCTCTGTGGACTTTTCCCCTCAAAGAGATTAATTGCCAATCATCCACGTCATCTACAGGTTGGCTAGAGTCGAGACCAGCAGGGGGCTGTTTTTGAATCAGGGTAACGTGCATTAGGTGGTAGACTCTTGCACATCACTTGTGAACCTCTCACGAGCGCTGTGGCGCCCGCAGCTGTGCATCCACGTCAGTCATCAAGGAAGAAACAAGCAGACACAAAAAAACAAACAAAAAAAAAGATTCCTCACATGATGAAGGGCTGAGAGATGAAGCCCTTTGGTCCAAACTATGCATTAGAGGACACTGTAGCATGAAAGAGAAACTTCATTATTGCCATGACTAATTTTCATTACATGTACATAAGGTTTTAGACGGACACGACACGGAGGAATGAAATGTGAAACTGTACCTGTATGTTAAACGATAGAGTGGTATGATGGACGTACAGAGACATGCGAATAAAACATCTGGAAAAGGTGTCAGCTGCTGTTTTCTGTGTGGTTTCTGTTGTTTTCATTATAATGAGAGAGAAGAAACAACTGTAAATTAACTTTACATGCTCTAAAGTTCAAGTTTAAGTTTCCATCATGAAAATGTTCTTTAAACCACTAAACAGAGGGTTCTCTGCAGAGTTGGCTCTGGTCTGCTAATATGCTCAATACGTTAACTGAACTTGAAAAGATGTTTCAACACAGAGTAATTAGCTAAGCTCTTAAAGGGCGACTTCACCAATTTCTATGGTGCTAGTACTGTATATGATAAACTTCCATCTGCTTCTAGCTGAATCACTCAGATTCTGCCATGTTTATGAGCAACAAGATACCACAATCTGAAATGAAAAAGTTTTTCAGTCAGACAATGGAAATCTGTGAAGTTGCGCTCAAACACTTCTCAAACGCACCGCACAGCATTGTACTCTGAGCTGAGTGCTGAGTTTATGTCCACTCAAGTCCAAGTTCGGATCCTGCTAATACACATATGCATCGCAGAGCCATTCAGATTGGTAAGGCATCATAAAAGTAGCATGAATGTGTGTGTGTGCAGGGAGAAAGCATTAGCCTCATCAAAGATAAATAATAAAGGAAGCTACACAGTCATTACATGTCTGTCAGAGGCCATTTCGTTGTGCTGTTAGTCTCTCTGATATGGAAAATCTGGTTGCTAACTCGTTTAAGAAAATGTACAGAGACCATAAAGCTCCACGCATCGGAAATGTTTATTGATGTATATGTGCAAAGTTTGGAGATATGCTTTGAGGGATATTCAAGAAGTGGGCAACAGCACAAATAAAAAGGTGAACTAGTTTAACTTCTACTGATATTAGAATATTACCTACTCACATTTACAGCATGAGCAATAACACACACACACATAAATTCAGCTGCAACAAGTAAATCAGTGCGCTGAAGGAAAAAAAAATTACCACATCCCCTTTATCATGTTTTAGTTGCTTTAACTTAACAATTCCACTGTGGAAGACGCAGCCTGGACTATGTTTTACTTGAAAGTGGATAACACACACACCTCGAGGTAGACGAAAGAAAACCGTTACAAGCTGAGCCACCACCAGTTGATTGATTCCTTTTAATCTTTTTTTTTTTTGAGTAACTTGAATAAGCGCTAAGGTTCAAGACAATAGTGTGAATCATTTGTGAGCATTAATATTCACAAATTGTTTAGATTTTCCATTTCAGTATTTCAAACATGCATTAACAGGCTGGTTGCATATTGTTCCAGCAACATTTTCAACAGGCCACAGCCATGAATACTGAATAAATTAACTCTGTACAAATAAACACCTATACATTACTCAAATTACACATAGAGTATTTCTGATTTTAATAGACCTATAGTAATCTGAGACTCTACTCACGAACAATAACAGCAGAATTTTACAAAAAAAAAATAAAAGAACATGTTCATACAACAGGCTTTCATAGATTATTGAACATTGAATGATTTTTCATTACACAGAGGATCCACCTCAAAGAAACAATTTTAAAAGGTTTAAACACGACTCTTCTGCAACACCGACTGTGACTGTTGGATTTATCATTTGCGCTTTTTTTCCCTTAGTATTGTTTGCACAAAAAATATCAAACAGAACTGAGAGGGTGTCGTGGTGGAGCAGCATATGGGTAGAGTCGGCTCTCGGGAGGCTGAAGGCTAACACAGCCCGCCCTCATACTCATCCTCGTCCTCTGCGGCAGCTGGCGCCCCACTAGCGCCACCTTCGGGAGCAGCTGGAGCTTTCTTCTTCTTTCCTCCTCCTCCAGGTACTCTGAGGGAAATGGACAGCTTGGCGTACTGTGAGGAATAAAATGTTACGAACAACATGCAGGAGTTACAACAGTTTTACATTTTCCATGTGAGAGATTTCAGATTTAGCTTCAGATGACTTTTTCTTGAGTTCAGTTCTTATTCTTAAGCACTTTAAATGCTGTTTAAAGTTTAAAAAGGTTTTTTTTTAAAACAACAACATACAAAAATCATGATACAAAATAAAAAAGCTAGAAAATATTATTAATGGTGTTATGATGAAACAAGGATTTCCAAGGCCATAATAAGGTTAATATGGGCTTTTAAAGTGACTGGAAGTCAGTTAACATATAAAACTGCATCATTTTGAAGCTAAACACCAAACACCTGAGACAAAAATGAATAAAACTTGATGTATTTGTAAATATGAGTTTACAAATACAACAATACTCACATCATTGTCCATGTACTTCAGTAAAGGTGAGTTGCACACGCGGTAGACCTGGTCCTCGTCCTGCTCGTCGTAGCCCTGCAGCAGCGTCTCCATGGCAACACAATCTTCGCTTCCGCTGTAGCCGGGCAAACTGGTGGAGATCAAGCACCACTTCATGTAATGACCCTCAGTGGCAGTTGTATCACAGCATTTAAAAAAAAACAACAGAGCGCAGAGAGCTCTGATAATTTTTGAACATTTCTATTTAGTTTTTTTCCACAGACAAACTTTTCACTGGAAAGCAGGAGACTTTTTCTGTAAACCTTGCACGAGTGACTTTCGGCTCCTTATAGTTTCAGTAATAACTACTGAAACATACCTGTAACTTTCTCTGACACATTTATCAGCTGCTACGTAGTCGCCTCTGTGAAGATGAATCAGCACTTGAGCAGTTGTTTTCTAGAGGATGAAAAGACAAATATGAGTTTGACACAGATTCAATAAATATGTTTTCTTACCGTTAGTCTTTTCTTGGTCCATAGAAGGTCAGAGATAAACACCACCTTGACTATTGCTGATGGTCAATCTCCTATGGCTTTTTTTACAGTGTAATTTGTTTTCTAACAATGTCACAAAGGCCTTTTTTATTTCTGCTGTAGAACCATAATAAGCCAAGAGACGTAAACTTAATAGGCTGTGTTCAACCAAAAGTACAACTGAAACCATGACACAGGCTTGGGAATTAAATTCTAGCTTGGATTAAGATGCAAACAGAAATGTTCAATATAAAAACCAGGTAAACCACCTTGAAGCACATGGGGAAGTTCTCAATCTCTTTGTACATGTTCTTCTCTTTCTGCACAGCAGCTGCTGCTTCATCCAACCTGGTCAGAAAGACAAGAACAGTGAGGGCTGATGAGGAGCAGGTGGTGCAGCTCTCTGCCGGTGCCCCATCCACATAACTCAACTCTCTTTACCTTTTTAACCTGACAAGAAGTCTGGAGGCTTTGCCCAGCAGTTCGACTGCCTGACGCAGACGGTCCTCGTTCTACAGACAGAAAACGAGAATATATGAGCTACATGAAACAAAATCAACAACAGCACAAAAATGTAGATGTTGTTGGCGGCTAATTGTTACCTCAAACACTCCAGCTGCCTTCTGATACAAGTCCACAGCTTTCTCCAGGTTTAAAGGCTCAATCAGTCTGAGGAAAAGACGAGTTTAAACTTGAGAGGACGTTTGCTCAATATTTGTTTTCTCTGAGAATTGTCTTGATGGTATTGATAGGTCCAGTCACAAATCATAATATGCTAATAATGGGAATGTAAAAAAAATATATATGTAAAACAATATGTTATTTTTACTTTCCAGCCCTGTCCAAAGCCATGGCAGCAGTGTCAGGAGTCCCGTTCTCCATGTACATCATACAGGCCTTCTCTATGTACTGGATGGCCTCTGGCATCTTCTTTTGCTCCTGTTGCAGTACAAACACAGCTAAATTACAAATCTGCTGCAGACACATTATCTTCAAGTACCTGATATAGAGTTCAATGTTTTACTCACCTTCATCATCATACCTGCCTGTTCAATAGCCCTAAGGAGGAAGAATAAAACAAATAGTTTTTAATATTTGCTACTGGCTTAATACCTTTGTTATAAAACAAGATACTTACTTTGCAGCATGGAAAAGCCTGAAGGGTAAGTTAAGGAGTAACAACAAGCTCAAACAACAGTAATGTCTAATTTCAGAGGACTAAGGAGAGAGTACAGAGAGGATACGTCTTGTTTTCTGTGTGATATTCAGCTTCCTTCAGGTAAGCATCCTTTGCCTGCTCATACTGCTTGGCATTCTTGAAGCACACAGCTAAGAACAGGACACAGACAAGTTAGCAGCAGCATGGTGTATAACTTAAAGATGCACTTTGTAGTAAATAATTAATGAATTAGGTTACCTGCTTTGGCGTATTCTGATGCAGCACTGTCATAATCAGGCTTCCACTTTGTCAGACTTGTCTTTAAGCTACAAAACCACAGAAGCACATTAGAGACGTCTGAAGCAAGTAGTATCAGTTGTATTATTGGTAAATTCTGAATAACAGAACAAGACAAATAGTGGCTAATGCTATAACCTTAGCGTTAATTTATGTCGCATAGCCTTTTTACAAAATTTCTCCAGTGGCCTTATAGCTAGCTAACATCAGTAGTAAAACAAACTGGTGTTTTCTTAGCAGGAAATAAACCAAATTTATGTCGTAACTCACCATTTTTCCGCTTTAGCTATGTGCTCATGAGCTTCGTTTATCTTCTGTGCTGCCATGCTGTTGATTAAACCAGTGGAATTTAACGAACTTGTACCCAAAATGATGTAGATATTGCTCCGTCGATGTTCGGATTAGCAAGAACTCCTCCTCGGCCGCGACGTCATCAGGCTGTCGCAGACTACGGGTGCCGCCGAGGGCAAAATGGTGTTGTTGCGCATACATGCAGGCATTTCCAAAAAAACATTTGTTTTAAATGTTTGTCCACAAAGAACCTCATTCAGAAAAAATATTTTTAGGTAACATGTTTTATATAACATGATTTATTTATATTTTCAAAGCTCAAACCAAGATATCAAGAAACAGACGGAAATATAATTTTACTCACAACAGCTTTATGTAGACATGAACATGTAAGCAAGTTGTCAACAACATCAACATCAAGTTTAACTGTTTTTTTTATATTTAGTTTTATTAGACAAGTTCGGGCACGATTTCTCTAACTTATAAAGCATGTAGTTATTGTGTCAGCTTGAGTAAATTAATTAAAACAATAAATAATAATAATAATAATTTGAAAGGCGTGAACTTCGCCGGAAGCGGAAGTACTTAAACGTCGTTGATGACGTCATGACGGCTCCGGCGTCTAATGGCTGAACAACAACAACTGTCTGTGGGCGACAAACTTTCATAAACTTCTACAGCGACAAAACTAAGTTGGAAATAAGAAATAATTTTCAGTGTGTAACACGTTAGACGCGTTTGTCTGAATTTCTTGTAGTCACAAATGTGGAATTACTGATGGATCCGAGGTATGACATACCGCGAAGGGCCGCCGGTGGTGGCGGGGGCTCCGCGAACTCGTCCCCCGCTCTGGGGGCTCAGTCGCGCCGCAGGAAGATGCCTCCCAGACCCGCTGATTTTAAACTTCAGATTATCATTATTGGTTCCCGTGGTGTTGGTAAAACCAGCCTCATGGAGAGATACACAGACGATACTTTCTGTGAAGCTTGCAAGTCGACCGTAGGTGAGGACAGGGGCTTGTTTTTGTCAGGATACAGCAGGGCTCCGTCTATTTACTGAAGGAAAGACACCTTAACTAGTATGGGATGGAAGTTACTAACATGCTGCCTCTTGTTTCTAATTAACTTTACTGTGTGTAACAGAGGTTACGATATTAGCACTAGCTATCTAAACCTAATTGTAGCAATAGCAACAACACACACAGTTGTTAGCTACAACTGTGTTGGAGCTTGAAATGGTGCTCAGGAGATTGTTGTGCATTTTATTCTTTTAGGAGGAGGATTCCTATTATATTCCTGTATTTATGTTAGTATTTTTAATTGCAAAGTAAAGAAAAAGACTGTAACCCTGTGAGAAATGTCAACATTTGAAAATCACAGGTGCAAATTATGAAACTAAGGCAGATTAAATATATATATATTAAGATAAAAGTACAAAATAAAGAATTAAGAGCTAGACTCAATGAAAAACGGTAAAACACAACAATTATTTTGTTTGTTAGAAAAGAAGAATCCAGCTACATGAGCGTAATTTAAAGAAATTTAAGAGGTGAAGTTATGAGTTTCTGCTGAGAAGTGAAGAATCTTTGTTAGACTTTCAGTGTATTTTGAAAGAATTTTCCCATTAGAGGAGACGTGTTAACTTTGCACTGTGTCAGAATAAAAGAAAATGTCTCTGAGGTTAAGAGAATATGTGGAGATGACTTTGGCAATCAGTGAAAACTAGATAACCTTCACGTTTCAGGGTTTTATCATAGCTTAAAACATCTTACACAGAAATATGAGTTCAGCTTAGAAAGGAAGAGACGAGATAGTGAATACCTGATGCTGCCACCTTAAAAACCCCAGATTCAGATCTGTTTATATGTGGAGTTGGGTAAACAGTCCTGTGACCAATACAGCAGCCGGCCGTGGTGTCAAATCCCAAAATAGTCACAGTCCAGCAGCTGCGACAGCAGCTCCATTTTGTTTTGTGTCATTCTTGTGACACAGCTCTCAAATCGTGTGAAAAAAACTGCGTCAATAATGTTGTGCTCCTTTGATCACTAATACCTCAGAGGGAATAGTTTGATTAGTTTTAATTAGTTTAATTTGCAGATTTATACTTTTTTTATAAGTTTAAAAAATATGAGACATGTATAAGTGCCTTAGTCATAGTTTTTGTCTTATCAAACTAAGAAAATGTAATATCATTATTATTATTAATATTATTATTAAGGTAGCCAGACAAAATGCATTAATTATAACATTAATTATTTTCATGAACTAACTGAAATTATACCCATATAAAGCCGAAGCAGCACAGGAAAAGCTTCCCCTATATATGTTCACATGTGTCTTTCTTAATTCCCTGATAGGAGTTGACTTCAAAATCAAGACGGTTGAGCTCAGAGGGAAGAAGATCAGACTACAAATATGGTGAGTAGTTTGACAGAAGTCTCCTTTAAGTTCTTTACTCATCTGCCTGGTGCTTTTTCTCTTTATGTCCTGTCATCGTGTGTTACCTCTGCATGTTTTGTATTACCAAAACCCGCCAACCCTGGGGTCCAGGAGGAGGAGTCTAACTTTTAACCTGAGGATGATGTTCGATAGCATTTTAGGAAATCCAATCTGGAATCCTTTATTAAATAAAACATATTTTGAATCCCTTTCTGCATCACTTTAAATAGCATGTTTTAAAGGGAATAAAGAGTTTTTTTAGTTGAAAAAAGCTATTTTTTATTTCACCGAATAAATATAAACATAACTAGAATCTATCATCTAATCATCTATCATGAAAAAAGCAAAAACGCCTGCACACTCACTCCAAGCCAGAGTTTTATTTAAATAAGACAATGTTTTGATCCAGTTTGGGCCATCATAGGGTCACGGTTTCACAACATGTTTTATTTAATGAACACAATTGTAGCCGCCACTGATATGTGATATATATTTACTCTTTTGCTTTTACTCATTTTGCTCCTCTGGAGCTGTAGAAACCAGTGGTGAAAAGAACCACCATGAAAATATGAATTGTGCTTAATGTTAAAGTAATTCGGTCTCCTATAACAGTCCTGCAGTGGCCTGCAGTGTTCATGTTTATTTTTTTTATGAGAAGTGTTGATTGTACTTTTTGGTGCTGTTGAAATGTTCTGCATTGAAACGTATAACCTTCACGAGAGGTGGATTTATTACAGAACTGTGGTATTAGACCACATCAGCTTTATGTTGATGTGCATAATAATCAGACTCAAACTGCTTTTGTGCTTCAGTAATATATATTATATAAGAAATAAAAAGTCCAGTGTCCAGTGATTGAAAAACCACATATTACAGGCAGGAATACTTTTATACTGACTGAAGGTACGACTGCATTGATTGTAGATTGACGCTTGTGAGAACTCCATCACTAATTTCACTAATAACACATCTCATCTGTTCACTAACACCCCATCCACCCACCCACCTCCACGTCACGTCTACCCTTTACCACGTCTCGTTCTGTCCCTGCTTCCTGTGGCCGCCTTCGACCTGTCTGAGCAGAGAGGCCATCCCCAGTGTGTCTTGTCTCTCACGTTGAACTGCTCACATCAAGCTCCATCACTGCCCCGCTAACTCTGCCTCTGTGCTGCTGTGTCTCTGTCTGCTCTTCTGCTCGTAAGCCTGACTGTGACTCACAGGGGAACAGGGGAGAGAGTAGCTGGCTGAAGGTACAGTAACGCTGCGCTGTGAGTGGAACTAAAACTGCTTGTCATGCTGCTAACCCAGACTGAGGCAATCATCTCAAACATAACACTGCACGGAAAGCTTACATGCATTTCAAAATATTCATTATTCATTTACAGTATTTACTATATTTAAAATCTGATATTAAGCTTCTGTATTTGTTATTGATTATAACTATAATTAAAATGTTTAGTTAGTGGTGACACATAAACAGTTGATCAGTGGTTTAAAACACTATAATATAGCTGCAGTTTACATTTTATATTAACTTCAGTTATCGAAACTTAATTAATATAGTTACAGCTATGTTTTAGTACATTGCCTGTTTATATTGTGTCTCCGCCTCGACTTACCAGGAGGCCTTAGTTGTTGAAAATTAAGGCCTCCTTAATTCAATAAACCATAAAACCTGCTTGCAGCTATACTACAGTGTCCTAAAGCCATTTATAAAGCGCTTCAGATTTCAGTTTTTCTGATGATGTGGATGGCAGATTTATCCCACATAAAGAGTAAATCAGTGTTTTAAATGTAGATTCTAATGAAATGCAATCTCTTAAAAAATCTCTTATGATCAGTATTAATTAGCAAAATCATATTAATTTGTTGTTACAGAATGTGATCTAATTTATTTTTTCATTAGTTTAATAATCCAAAATAATTTTTCTTTTTTTTTTTTTTAAACTTAAATCATGTCATGTTGATCTTGATGGAAAAACACCTTAAATCAAATCAGTCAAAATGTTTGAAGACACTGGTGCTTTTATTGTTGTTGTTTTTTTCAGGGACACTGCCGGCCAGGAGAGGTTCAACAGCATCACATCAGCCTACTACAGAGGTGCCAAGGGAATAGTGTTAGTGTATGACATCACAAAGCAGGAGACGTTCGACGACCTTCCCAAATGGATGAAGATGATAGACAAGGTAAACAAATGATACAATACAGTTTCTGATTAGGTGAAATATTAAACAATATATCTGCCATGTATCCAGCGCTCATGTTTACACAACATTTAATCCAATAACACTCCCCTGATTATTCTTCCTTCTGATGTATCTTTGTCTTTAAACTCATTAGTTTTGACAGCAGTTACATAGGATTCTTTTATTTTGAAGGGGTCACTTTGCAGAAACACTTATATCCACACCATTACTGGACTTTTTACTATTGATGTTAAAAAAAATTTGTGTATCACTAGCAAATCACAATGCATAAAATGTTTTACTTATTGCTGCAATAAACAGACAGTTTCCATGGTGAACAGATCTGGTTTGACTTTAATAAAATGGGAGACTGGTGATTTCTCCTCTCTGCTCTCTGTTTTAACGTTAGTATGCCTCAGAGGAAGCAGAGCTTCTCCTGGTCGGGAACAAGCTGGACTGTGAGACCGATCGTATCATCTCCAGACAGCAGGGAGAGCGGGTGAGATCCACACACAACCGCAACCTTTCACCTTCTCCATCACATAACAAGTGCAGATCAAAAGTATCCTAACGATATGTATTATAAGCAGAACATCTTCAAAGTATAGCAATAAAAATGACATGACATGAGTTTGGTGCAGATCTTTTCTGTGATTTCATTGTATGGTGCGATTTGAAGACACCCTGTGAACACTGGTACCCTCTGAAACTGACACTAAATCTAACATAACAGCGTAGCTGTATTAAAAAAACAATTAAAAGTACTTTTCTGAAGTTACTGGTTGTTGAGCGAGTTTGTGGTGTGTCGCTCAGTTTATTTTCTCCTCCTACGGAATGATGCACTTGTTCTTTTCTAGCACCGAGCTAACTCGGCTCAACTCTGTGTTACAGTTTGCCTCTCGAATAAGTGGAATGCGCTTCTGCGAAGCCAGCGCCAAGGATAATTTTAATGTGGATGAGATTTTCCTGAAGCTTGTGGATGACATTCTTAGCAAGGTTGGTGAATTTTGTTTATAGAATTTACTTTGAAGCAGCACTGACATTAATATCTTTACTGCATGTGATGTTTTCCAGTTGTAACTAGTACAAATGCCTGTTCTCTCGGTTCTTCCTCTTTCTCTAATGATTTTTATAGGATTTTAATGGACTTCTCTTTTTCACAAACACGTGCGGTTACATCAGTTATGTCAAGCCACTGTGTTTTTACTCCCCAGCAAAGTGTTGAGCTGTTTATCTACTAATGGACATGTTCAACACTCAGTAAGTCACACGCAGACAAATCCTTCAACATACTAAACTTGTCCTTTCTGTTTGTTTTTTTTTCTTTGTTTCTGATCCGACAGATGCCTCTGGAGGTTCCTAACAGGGAGCTTTCCAACAGTGTCCTGTCTCTGCAGCCTGAACCGGAAGTGCCTCCGGAGCTGCCCCCTCCCCGCATGCGCTGTTGTTGAGAGTGGTCCCCCATCCTACGCACACGCACACGCACACACACACATACACACACACACACCCACACACACACATTCAGCTCACACATGCTCAACTCCAATCTGGCCACCAGGGGGCAGCACACAGCAGCAGTTTAGTAACACTGACGACTGCTGTTAAGATGCATGGACTCTCCTAAACAACCAGTGTTATGTCTTCTCCTGTTTTGTAACTGCACACTATAACATGTACCACACTAAGACGTAGGCCCGGTGAGTCACCCACTTCCTCTCATCTTCCGGTCTACACTTGACCCAGTCTACCTCATTCCTCGGACCATTAGGCGCTGTGTCCCACAGGTGCCTTCGAGGTAGCAGGCCCTCTGGTAGCAGTTGCACATTTTATAAGGAGGGGTGTTACTGAGGGCCTTACAGTTTGGTTACTCTTAAAAAAAAAAAAAATGTTCACATCACATGTACCTTACACTAAGTTTGACATTGTCCCTGACGGTCTGTTATCTTATGTTTGCGTTTTCTAGGTCACAGAGGAAAGAATAACTAAACCCCGCCTCTTCTCCATCTTAGTTTAAATTCTGGGTCTGCCGTAGGTACAGTAGTTTTACATTCTTATTAACCGGTATTATTACCAAGTGATGAGTTGACTTGAGGTAAACAAAAGCACATGATGTAAATATGGTGTGTTGCTGCAATGACTGGACAAGGTGCAGATTTTTTGTGGCCAGCAATAGGCGGTTGTGTGGTGGTGATATCAGTTTTTATTCCTTTGCCTTAAAGTATTAAAGTGGCTGGAAGGACTTGTTTCACGTTTGTATTAATTGTAATGTTTTGCACTTCAATCCACCTTAATTTAGTTGGACTGACATGCAGAGAAAGGAAGCACACAGCTTGTAGTTCAGCACTAACAAGGATCAATGTTGCCTCAGTAGCGTCTGTAGTGTAGTCTGTAAGCGGCGGAGAGGAGTGATGGGTAATGTAGTCTCTGAGGGATCTGCGTTGTCACGGGGGCAAAAAGAAGCTACAAGTTTTATCCTTTGCTACTAATATTTGTGTATCGTTTTGTGTTGACCTTTTTTCACCCTGCATTCAGACACAACTCAGAGACGTTTGCGTTGAGTCACTTTGTGTTGGGAAAGGTTTGTTGAGTATTTGAATGACTCAGGAAGTTGTGATGATCGGATCTTATCTGCTAATTTTCTCAGACTTTTATTGCAGATTTCCTTTGATAAAAGCAACATCTTCATAAAAACCTTGCGTGAATGGGACGTTTGTGTTTCATGTCAGATGTCAAGCAGTTTTTAATTCATGTTTTGGCAGTTTGATGTGGACCAGTATGGAGAGAGCCCAACTAGGCCTCCTGTGCTCATAGACAGTAATAATCCTCTAATTATTCAGTCTTTGTTGTGAAATGAATGCAGCATTAGCAGTGTTAGCACTGTTTGTTTTTCTGTTTTGTTGTTACATATTGCAGTAGGAGCCTGACTCTGCGGGTGGGGAAGGGCGAGTCCGTTCAGAGATTCAAAGGACCCGATTTGAAATGATCAATTGATATGAGTTGTACGTTAAGGTCAAGCTTTTGTGGCACATTATGTTTTTTCTACCAAATGAATCGTTTCATACCAGAAACCTAAAATGAGACTTCTGCTAACAGAACAGTCACTGACGTCCGAGCACAGTTCGATCATCAGCCAGCAAACGACCCGTGCATACAAAGTATCAGCAGTTTAGCAATTCAGCAATATCAAACTTCACGTGTGCTCGGAAACGTCGAGTTGTTGTTTTTTGGAGTGAAACTTTTCATTTGCTCTCCTTTCCTGTCGTTTAGCATTCAGCACTAACACTGTGGTCTTTGTTTTAATAGTCAATCCTTATACTACTCAACATAGTGTTTTTAAATATAATTTTAAAAATGCTTTTATTTGAAATCTGTATCCTTTAAGATGGAAGACTGTACTTTGTATTAAACCTGTCATTGAAAGGTTTTGGCATGTTTAAAGCAAATTTGTGATATTTATAACTTGTGGCATTCTTGAACTAATGAAATGCAATTAAAGATATCTATATTTATTACCTTGATTTTACTGTGAGACTGTGTGTGTCTATGAAACGTGGATCAGAGGTGCTTCAGGAACCACACATTGTTTTGCTCAGTTTGATTGTAATTTCTTTAAGTACAGAGCTTTTAATCCCTGAAAGATGGTTCACACATGATGTTTTTACTTCATATTAAGGGTTAGAATTTTTAGGCGGGGGTCTTAGGAGATGGTGGACTAGATTTTCCACACCAGGAAGTGACTGTTGGTTCATTCTGCGCGCATCTTTGCATCTCGCGTGAAGGTGTGTGCGTACGTTTGTGTCATTAGGGCATGCGCACCAAACCGTGTCAGACCTGGTCCCGCCTGGTCCCGGAGAAAATAAGGGGTGTGCTTGGGTGCTTGCTTGTGAGGCAGCAGCGCATGCGCCGCGCAGAAAATCACGGGCGCGTCGAGCCTCACGCCGCAGCGATTGCAGATCTTACATGTCAGATAGGGAAGGAGAGGGACGGGGGTACGAGAAACGGGGGGCCCAGGGACACACTGAGCCCGGCGAAACAGAGGGATGGAGAGCAGGTCCGCAGAGGAAGAAGAGGGCTCCGACTGACTTCTTTCTTTCCAACTTAAGCCTTAATCCCTGTCTGCAGATGCAACCTGTCTGCCATCCCATCCGTCCCAGTAATCCCTTTTATTGCAGCGTTTCCTCCGAGGGGGCTTCAGCCAGAGGGGACTACAATGACAACCTGGTGAACGCAGACAGGATAGAGTAAAACATCCAGCACAACGCAGGATGCGCATCCACAGCCTGACAAGGAAGAAGGTAGAGAAGCCTGACTGTTTTTCTGGTGGCGCATGTCAGAGGTTTTCCTCGGTGCTGTGGATTGATCGTTTCCTTCATCGCCCTCCTGCTGCCGGTGTCGGTGTATAATGGAGAGCTCCAATGGCTCTGGCAACGACACCAAACCGCAGAACCACCAGTTGGAGAAGAAGAGGCTGAATCGAGCGCCTTCCCCGGCCAGACCTTTCCTCAAAGATGTGCACTCCCGCTCCGCAAAACCACCTGCCATCGTACCGAAATCCCCCAAACTTAACAAGCAGCATCCGCCTGCCACAGTGCCCTTAGCCCATCCGAACCGCACCTCCAGACGCAACACAACCGGGGCGAAAGAGAAACCAGCTACGGCAAAAAGTAACACCAAGTCTGCTGTGGCGAAAAAACCCACGAAGGTGCCCCAGCATGCAGCAGCTGAGCCCAAAGCCGCCAGCACCAAACCGGACAGCACCAGCAGCCCAATCCTCGTTAAAGGCAAAAAGGGGAAACTAGCCTCGGGGTCCCCGGGGCCTCTCAGCCATGGATCTCCCATCCGAGTACCGACCGGAGCGCCTCTTGGCCGGGTCAGCCAGACCGACAGCAGCTCGGACCTGTCGGACTGCCCGTCCGAACCGCTGTCGGACGAGCAGAGGCTGGCACCGGCCGCTAGTAGCGACGCTGAGTCCGGTACTGGCTCGAGTGACCGGGATCAGGTGGGAGGCGATAATCCGCTGCGGGGGGAAGCGACCGGAGCGGCTGCTGCGGCTCCGCTGCGCACAACCGAGGCTTCCTCCGCCAAGGGAAGCATGTCTCAGGCTCAACACGCTCCGGGGGCGCACGGAGAGAAACACAAGCAGGAGAAACCCTCCACAAGCGCACAATTCAAACGGCCAGGCACCAAGGACGTAACGGAGGAGGACCTGCTGCGAGAGATTGAGGATTTGAGATCTGAAAACGACTACCTCAAGGTAAGACGCTGTTATCTCAACAAGTTAATATCAAGTTAACATCAAGTTCAGGGAGAGTGAGAGAGAAACATCTCATTCAAAAGTCCGTTTAAAAAACAGAGAATTTTGTGCTGCATCATGTGATATCACGAGCAGCTGGTTTTCAAAGACCCAAAACATCCTTTTCCAGGAATGTTCAAGGTTCAGTCGCCAACATCACCCAAGTGCCATTGAGCAATTTGCTTAGAGGTTGACAGCATAATCACAGTGTGTGAATTTCCACAACACACACACACACACACACACACACACACACACAAAGGCAGTTCTCAGTGATGCCCAGCTGTCATGTTGTCCCACATTGACTCTCCATCCATCACGTCCACTTTCTTCCTGGGCTTCACCCGTGGAGCTGATGGGGGTTTTGTTGATGGTTGCTTCACCCTGATTTTCCCTTTAGTTTAAACTTTTCCATAAACTTGCTGTCAGGTCGTCAAAGACTGTTTTAGTAGAAACACGGTGTCTCCTCTGTTTGGGACACAGAGACTGATGTGGTGACTCTACACCTACACTTAAACATTAGATTCTCTTCATTTAACTTCTTTCAGTTAGTTTACGCATCATTTTTAAGTTAGTATATGACAAACTGAGATCAGCCAGAAGAGAAAAGTGAGTCTGTAATAGTTGTGTCCTGAGTCGTTTGTTCACTGATCATTGTGTTTTTGCATAAAGATCCATCCTGGATGTCATACAGGATCCCCAGCCCCCTTTCCTTAAGTAGGCTATCCCCATAAGCTGGGGAGGGGAGGCAAGCAGATAATGCGGCAGTCTTGCAGCCCCCCCCCCACCCCCACTCAATGGGAGACAGGTCTATTTGCATGTTACTCTGAGTATTATTTCAAACTTGATCACGCCTGTCTGTCTCAGTCTTTGGCTCGGTGCAAATACAAGAGAGTTAATCAGCTTTAGCGGCTCTGGCTGTAATGGCTTTATCCCACAGGACTTGATAACAGTCAGATGTCCCATGTGTGCGGGGTTCAAACACCCTCCTGCCAGGCTGTCAAGCTGCCAGCTGGGTCTCAGAGGTGAACTAATAAGACTCCCCCCACCCCCGGTGCACCAAAATGTCTGGGAGTCCCTGCCACTGTTGTCTCTTATGCTCACGACAAAACATGGTTATCGCATTTATTTTATGTTTCGTAGGGTTGACACCCCTCTGATCTATTATAGATTATATTTCAGGTATTTTTGCTTATTTTTTTTGATGAGACTGAAAAAGGTCATGAAGGGGAATTAAACACATCATACATAAACTACAACATACAAACAGATCTTTCAAAATCGCAAAATGCTCTTTGAATTTTCCCTCAGTTCATTAACAGATTTAGTCAACTGAGCCAAACAGAACAAAAACACTGCCTGCTTCTCTCACGCTGCTTTTTCCTATTTAACGTCATTGTTCACTGAATATAGTCAAGACTCTTTGTGCTGATAGTTTATCTTAATACGCTGTTATTTAACATTTTATAGATTAAGCAATGATTTGATGAATTAAGAAAACAGTTTTTGTGGTTTTGGCAGTAAGTTGTGAGGAAATAGTATAGAAATCAGTTCTCAACACTAATTCTGATAAAATTATAAATATAATAATACAAATAAGTAGAAGCAGCAAATCTACACATAAGAAAAACAAAAATTTCCTTTAAGATATTTTTACATAAATAACTGCGGCTTCAGTTTTTTATTAAGAGACTAATTAATGAATCAGCATATTAATTCAGTTTAACAGTTTAAATTTTTTTATGTCGACTGCTGAAACCCTGAATCACGTTTGTTACCAAACGGCTTCTGTCCCGGGATTCCGTCCTGTCCCGTCCTGCCTCTGGCTCTGCTTTTAACCAGGCCATCGATGTGGCCGACCCCGTGCGGGGGCATTAGCTTCTACCTCTAGAGCCCTCCTCAGATAACAGTGGGCTCTGTGCCTTTCTAAACGAGGATAGATTTAGTTTTCAGTCATTGACATACTCTTTCCTCTTCCACCCCCACTTTTCAGTATCTAGTTGTTTTTTCATCAGGTGCCAGTCGAGCCCTTAGAATATCTGATCTCAGGGGAAATCTACTGAGCAAACCAATTCTTCGGAACAGGACTCAAACGGATACCCCTGAGGTTACCCATCAAACTATTGTTTTATCTCAGCACTACTGATAAGTCTTCTCTTTTTCCAGACTAGGATGTTTCATGTTAAGCGCAGATGGACAAAATGAATGCATCCAGTCCAAGAACCTCCTCTCAGAGAGCTTAAAGCCAACTAGCAAAGTTACATCATCAGCACTAACAGTGCTTACACTACTGAAACTCATGTAATCACACGAGAATCTTCATTTCCAAACATGTCTTTATATTGAGCCACTCTCTGACCAGAATATTCTTTCATTAGACAAAATGCTAACGTGTTCTTGCTCCCCAGGTTATGAACCTTTTCCTACTCCTCGTAGGTGTTTGCACAGTACTAAGCCCGAAATGACACCGTGCACATGTGAAATCTCATTTATTGGTGGTTAATTAGTGTCCTGTACAGGTGGAAGAACAAACAGCACAAACATGCAGATGTACAAAAGAAAGCAAATGACATTTTTTATTTTATACTCCTGTAGCTCTTTCTTTAGCTCCACGTTGAGGACAAGGTTTTGATTTGTAGACCTTCTTCTTGTTTGAAATAAAGCGTAGCGATATTAGCAGCAGGTTATTAGTTTGTCTAACACTACATACGTACTGTACGCTGTGGGACTTTAGACTGGTTGCTACAGAATTGGACATTTTGTCTTTCAAACGTAGACTTATCCTGTAAACCTAAACCTAAAGTTACAGCTCATCTCTGTCTCTCAGGATGAACTGGATGAGCTGCGGGCAGAGATGGAGGAGATGCGAGACAGCTACTTGGAGGAGGAGGTCTACCAGCTGCAGGAGCTGCGGAGAGAACTGGACCGATCCAACAAGAGCTGCCGCATCCTGCAATACCGCCTGCGGAAAGCCGAGCAGAAGAGCCTGCGGGTGGCCCAGACTGGCCACGTGGATGGAGAGCTGCTCCGAAGTCTGGAGCAGGACCTGAAGGTCTGTGAAAGCATTTCTACAGTAAATCATGTCTAGTTTTTGTCAGAACTTATATCTTTGGGGGGTTTATTTGAATTAGGCTTTGTCCAGTTCCCACAGACACTGACTTTGTGCTTTTATTTTGTAGTTTTACAACTTTGATGCCAGAATATTTGTATTACTACCTGGCAGAAACAGAATATTGAGTCATTGCTGAATTACTGAAGCTCTTTACTGAACCCAGACTAATGAAGTGTGTGTGTGTGTATATATATATATATATATATAGTACCTTGTCACTGTTCGGTAAGCCATGGAAAACAGTATGGGTTTAACTAAAGCATTGATTTGCAATAAAGCCAGAAAGTGGAAAATTAAAACCGTAAATAAGAAGAAGAGCTTTTCCAGAGCTTAAGCTCACATTTTGAAGTCCAAAGCCCAAAGAAAATGACAACACTGTATAAAAAGTAAAATCTGCGATTTGTTAAGTTGAATGATTTTAAGTTGAATTGTATTTTATAAATATATGCAGGTTTTAGACTTTCAATTACCACTGAACATGTTTCTACTGTCGACTGAGATTCATCAGACACCTTTTGATGTACGTCTTCCTCACTGTGTAACAAGCGTATGTATTACGTAGATAAATGCTTGCGTCTTTTCTTGATGTCAGGTGGCCAAAGACGTGTCGGTGCGTTTGCACAATGAGCTGGAGAGCGTGGAGGACAAACGCAGCAGAGCCGAGGATGAGAATGAGCTGCTCAGACAAAAGATCATTGAGGTGGAGATTTCCAAACAGGCGCTGCACAATGAGCTGGAGAGGACCAAAGAGGTGAGAGGATAATGATGCTCAAGTGCTAGTTATTATAGTGTCGCTTCAGGTCACCCCCACACATTCGCTTTCATGCACACTAAGCTGTGTGTTTTTTTTTTTATCTCAGTAAACAGAGATTTTCTTACATGAGTACAAAACCTTTAAATGAGTCATAATAGTTTTACTGTTTTTCGTATGATGAACATCTGTGATGTGTGAAAACCTTTACTGGCTGTTTATCTGGAGTTTGTCTTGAGTGCTCGATGGTGATTGAGTGTTGAGAGCGTGGTTGTCACCGGAACAGCAGTGAAAAATGACAGCGTGCGCTGGTTGAATTCCCAGCCTATGGTGTAATGTTGGTCACTTCATTAGGTACATTCAATCGAGGAGAAGAGGAACCTTTAGTTAATGTGGTGCCGTTTCAAATCGATGACGATCACAGGCTTGGTCAGCATGAATTCATTTCATCAGTCTTTCCTGGACACCGTCGTTTTAAAACAATTGCTTTGTGCAATTGCGCATAGAACAGCTGAGAAACTTTAGTGGATACACAACACACACTTTAGGTTAGATGCTTCCTTATTACCAAATTGGTGAATACTTCATCTACACTGCTGAGTGCTACCTCACATAAATCTTTAGTACTGTTCAGTAAACCTGAGGTTGTACTCATTGCTCCCCCTCACAGCTCAGGTGTGTTTCTGACCCCCCAGGCCAAAAATTTAATCCAAACTAGCTCCCATTAATGTGTAAGTGGCAAGAGGTGCAACAACTTGATCTGGCTGTTGTTTAGTTCTGCAGTATTAAAGAGTTAAAAAGAAAAGAAAATGGTGTAAATGGTCTAAATAGTAAATATTAGTTAATGTGTCAGTTAACCCTTTGAATGGGTCTGACTCGCACACAGCTGCGTGTTTTTCTCTTTAGTTTTGAATATTTTTTGAGACTACAACTCCCAACATGCTTGGGTGATGTCAACAGGAAGTAATGTTGCCATAGAGTCATAGTGGTAGTTGTGGCATATGGGAATAGCTCACCACGCTACTAGCTGTTGCATTGTTTTTAATCGGTGTCGACACACATTTCCAGTTCATGTTGTTTTAATTACTTTAAAGAATTTGATTTAATTCTTTGAAAACTCTTGAACAAACGTTGTGAAGTACTAAGGGTATTTGTGCCTGTATCTGTAGATTTCAGACTTTTGTCTATGAACTTTTGTATCACCATTCGTCTCGTGTGGCTCTGCGGAGGCAGCGTTTGCTTTCATAGGAACCGAGTAAGGTCAGGTAATAGGATGAACGAAAGCTATTTTTGGTGCTGCTTAAGTTCAGCTGCTTAGACTAATCGATTTTGACAACAGCAGGTAACATGGCATCAGGCAACAAAGGGAAAGTAGGCTAATACCGCACCAGTTAGTACAGAAACTGATCTTTTTCTTGGCAACTGTGTGACACTGTGTCTGACACACTGATGTGTCATCATCATCATCATGTGTGTCTTTTTGGTTTGATTCCCAGCTTGTGCCATCGTGTCTCCAAACCTTTTTTCTGCTGCTTCCCTCTGCCTGCTCTCCTCAGGGGTCTTCTACTGGTTTACTCTTCTAATCTATACATTCTGTACGAGTTTATGACCTTAACTGTCAAGACTGTTGTTTTCTGAGACAGCTTATCAGCACCTGACCGAGCTGGGGGAACGAGGACAAACACAGAAAATCCATGTCTAGTCTGGATGTGCTAATGCAGCAGATGCAATCTCCAGTTTTTGTTGTTTGTGTCACTTGACTTGACTGGAAACATTATGGAAAACAAAGTGAGCTCCATATGAGGAGTTTTTGTTTTATTTGCACAGCAGTTATAACATTTGGCTCCGGCTCCTCATTTCCGAGCAGCGTTTGTGTTGTCCACATGATGACACTGGCTTTGTTGTACACACAGAAACAGTGGAGGGGTAGGAGAGACGCTCAGAGAGTGGCTGCTCCAAATGATTGCAGTTTTTCTTTTCTGTGTGTTCTCCTGAGGTTTGTCCCAGAAAAACACAAGCCGTCTCTTGGATCTGCACTTCGACATCACGCGCCGCCAGGTTCACTGGAGTGGTTCATTACAATGCAGCACTGCAATCTTTTCATTTTGTTGCATGAAATCAATCATTTCTTTGTCCAGGACTTTTAGCTATGAGGTAATAACCATGTAGTCACTTTGAGAGATTACAATCATGATAAAACAGTGTTTGCAAACACACTAAAACCATTTAGTTAGGGGTTAATTTAATTGACTGATTCTGAATCTACCCTCTGCTCAGGCGTAGAGATAAGCGTCAGTGATGGAGGAGCGCGCTCTATGATGAGAATGTAGTTTAACTGGACTGAAGGTTAGTTTGTTTCCCTTTCTGCTTCAGGTTGACCTGGTAAATTGTGATTCAGGTGTATAGTAACACGAAGAATAGCTTTTGATTTTAGATTTGTCTTTAGTTTTTTCCATAAAATGAAATGCTAACATACATTTTAAATACAAAACAAGTGTATTAAATATTTCACAATGAAACAAGTATCTAGTATCTTATTTAAGTATCTATTCTCTTATTCATTTATTGGGTTAAGAACTCCAGAGTTGGCGGTTTGTGTCCCGGTCCCTCCCAGTGGTATTGCCGAGCCTGGATAATTGTGTCAAGAAGGGCATCCAACATAAAAATCCTTGCTAAATCAAATATGCAGAGTGGTCTGCTGCGGCGAACCCAAAAAGGAAGCAGCCTTTGCTAATGCACCATGTGATCAATTTGTGCTGAGAGTTGTGATTATTATTACAATGCAATTGGTTAAAAAAATTTAAAAATCTCTGTTGAATATTCTCACTGGTAAAAGAGCAGCTGACCACGGACACAGCAGTTTGAGCATCTCCACACGTCCCTGTGCCCGTTCTCTTCGATCAGAGGCAACAGTGTGTGACTCTGGCCCAGAGAATGGCACCCCTGCGTGGATTAATCCAACAAGAAGGCCGGTTATAAAACAGCTTGGCGTTCACTCTGATGAGAGGGGAGGGCAGAAAGACAGAAAGAAAGGGAGGGTGGCAGAGAATGCCTGTAATCAAATGTCTGTGGGCTCTCTCTGTGTGTGTGTGTGTGTGTGTGTGTGTGTGTGTGTGTGTGTGTGTGTGTGTGTGTGTGTGTGTGTGTGTG
>JAUYWH010000009.1:16644233-16695868 GCA_034779795.1 Ctenopoma multispine | reverse complement strand
TGTGTGTGTGTGTGTGTGTGTGTGTGTGTGTGTGTGTGTGTGTGTGTGTGTGTGTGTGTGTGTGTGTGAGTGAGTGATACAACCGTAACTCCACAGCTTACAGATATTACTGATATTAAACAGTTTAGCAGGGCTGGTTGACAGGACCTTCTGTTGTTCTGGTGTTGGCCTGAGGAGCAAATCGCTGCTGCTGCTGCTGCTGCTGCTTCGGTGTGGTCAGTACGACGGCCTGAGAGATTTTTCATTCCTCCGACATTAGAAGAAAGACCTAATGATACGTGTAATGAAATGGAACTAATGAAATGTCAACCTGCATAACACGAGCGTCAGGTGATTTATTAGGTGTTTCCAGTCCCCTGTGATGAAATCATCTTTCATTACAGTAATATGATAATCCTTTGTGCTCTGTTTTTCCTCCTCAGTGCGCACCAGGTATGTCTCATGTCTCATTTCCTCTGTTGTCAGACAGAAGCATCTCATGAGGACAATGTGCATAAAGAAATATGTCTTTATATAACAGGACATTTAAGACATATTCTACTGTGCTGACCCACGTAAAAACTACACTGTGATTTTAATAGTTAAATGATGCTGTTTTTTTACTTGGGTGTGATGATAATTAGCCATGCAGAAAGGTTTTCATATACAGTACATGCTTTCTTGTGTAAAATGTAGTTCCAGTGAAACCTGTTTAGCATGTTGGAGAATGTGCTTCTTCGCTTTCTTCTTCCTCCAAACTTTTTTTGTCCTCTTGCTGTAAAAATCTTATGCTTATATGAACATAGTGGTTTTAATTTATTTGTGACTGTGTGTGCACAACAACGAGTTTTCCTGTTTAATGAGGGCTTTTTCTTCCACTTCTTCCAAACTACATACTGGGGGTTGGAGATAAGACTCCAACCTGTGTGGAGAGAGCAGCCATAAAACATGTTAAGGAGAAGCGAGCAATTAGAGCCGAGGATAGGAGGAAGGTTGGAGACTTTCTGGAGACATTGTCATGATAAACAGGGACTGTGTGAGTGTAAACCTAAAAACCTAACGGGGATACGTGTGTGTGGATTCAACCTAGACAAAGGAGGTACTGTAATAGCGTAACTATAAACAGTACAGACAAATACAGAGTGGGGCACTTACAGGATTTCTGCTTTGTGCCATAAGTCTTGCTTAAGCAATGAAGTAATACTGCTGAGACTATTTAGTCTGTATTCTCGGTTTCTCACCCTCTGATATGACTCCTATGTGTTTGTTTGTAAGAGCAATATCAGATTGTGGATGTTTATATTGCAGTTTGGTTTCAGAACCATTACGCCCTTAATCGACATCGTCTGTATTTTCGACAATATTTTTTGGCGCTCGTGTGAAAATAAGAATTGGCAGTATCCCCAACAGCAGCTCCAACCTTTGTTGCAGTGTTTGATCGCTACAAAGGTTTGAGCCTGCGTTCCCAACACGTGACATCAACAATGCTGGAGTGAGAATCACTGCAGACATCATTTGTCTCATGTGGGAGCAGCTGCCTCGTGCTCCTCTCTCACACTTTTTCCTCCCAGGATTTCTGCAGAAGAAATATTTTGCCTTCACGAATCATCTGTTTCTCCATTTTGCATCTCTGCTCCTCACTTCTCACCTCTCCTACATATCCCCCACGCCCACCCCAACCCCGCTCTGCCGTGGTTCGGTTTTCTGATGGAAGAGAGTGAAGGCATCTCATTGACCTAGTTAGTATCTGGTGTCTTGACTGCACCAATGGGAGGAGAGCAGGCGTGAGGAGAGGAGTACTGTAGGGACTCTGCTGTAAGTCAAAATCTGCTGCAGTGACACACATCCATGCAAAGCGTATCGTCACGAAGCGGCTGTGCAGTTCTCTCCGTGTGCAGAAATTCTTTATTTACATAAAAGTGCCAGTCTTATTTGACAAACGTCAGTCGAGTTTTCTAGTCCATTTAAGCTTAAGGCTGTTTGTAATTTGAATAAAAAAGTTTTCTGGTGGTAAAATTAAAGTTTAAATTTGATTTAAACTCTAATAGTTGAGCAGCTGGACTCCAGTGTGTTGTAGCAAGTCATATAAGCAGCACTGATTTTCCTACCCTGTAAAAAAACATCCACACAAAGCAAACTGGGAAATCATCAATTCTGCATGAAACCCTGGAGCGTTATGATTCTGAAGCGCTGTCTTTAAAACCCTTGAAAAATTTAATTCCATCTCTGTGTGGACAGTTTTTTTTTTTTTCCATAAATACGAACGTGTTGAAAACGTCTCATTTGGAGAAGTATCAAAGAACTACTTTTAAAATCACAAAACATCCTGAAGCAATTGCAGTTGCACTGATCAAAGCGTGTCCGACATGTTAAACACATTTTTACTCATCTTGAAATCAACATTACAGTTGATGTTCATTTTAAAGACCCTGTTTTTTGTTTCTAAAGCTGATAAAACACTATTTCTTGGCTTTTTATAGAAAACTCCAAACAGACAGAGAATATTTGTCTTTAAGAAGCAAAAATATATAGATTGGGTGATCGTTTTTGAAAGCAAGAAACAAAAGGAAGCTGCTTTCGGCATGAGTAATTAAATTGTGGGGCACATAAACATTTCTGTTTCTAGTGCCGGCCCCATTAACAATGCACTTTAGAGATGCTGCCACATTTTTAGGTCTCTTTGGGTGAATATTTATAACTCAAAATGAGAAGAAAATCCCGATTAAGGCTAAGATAATGCAGCAGCTTTGCACTGAGGTGATAAAATAACCGTAATCCAGGGCATTTTTTTCTGCATATTTAATCTGCTGCAGAAGGATGAATAAGATCTAGAGAGAGAAATAAACGTAAGTCTAATTATGATACTGCAGAAGCAAAGTCGATGTGTAGACGTGGTGGTGATACTGTAACAAGAGCACAGTTGAAAATGCAGTTCAGAAAAATCATCATCTCATCATCTCACAGCTTAACCTCGATGTGAAAACAGCAGAACGGCACTCGGGTCACATCCAGTGTTGGTTTCTCAGATTCTTTTCTTCTCCACTGTAACAAATGGTATTAGCAATTATATTTAGGGAGGTTGACAGCAGCTTGGCAGGCTGTAACTCAGGCTGAGTCATTGTGTTTCTCACCTCTCCTTCAAACACAGGGAACAGGCAGGACATCAGAAACGCAGAGCTCCTTGTTTCGCCCCCATCCCTCCATAATGGACCTCTGTTAATCAATACTGTCAACAATGGAGCAGATGAAAGGGGTCCCTACACTTTAGAATAAAATTATATTTTGATTAAATGATGATAAATAAATAGCTACTTACAGTTCTTTTTTCCCTTATAACAAATATTTTATTAATTATTTCAGTAATGAGTAATAAAATCTCTTAAGTCTAAAGTCATTTATTTCATCAAGCATCAGTTCTCCCTGCAACCCTATAGTCTGGCGACATGTTTTGTGTCAGCCTGCAGTTCTTTATGTCAGAAACGGTGTGCGCTCACGTTCATAGATGAGACTACAGGGCGACTGTGGAGTCAGGGAAGTCTGACGGATGGACCAAAGAAAAAGTTCATCCTGACATGGGGTCAGAGACTCTCTGAGTCACAGGGAACCGTCACCGTGCTCTCGCCAAGAGCATCAGGATGATACGAGGCTGAATCAAAGAGTTTTTCATCCAGAAAAACAAATGACTAAAGGCGTCTCCAGTCCTACAGTACGAAAGCGTAAACCTGCAATAACTGATTTTTTTTGGCCACTTGGAAGCAAACTGTGAAGACAGATAACCACCTTTTAAGTTGCTGCTTGTTTTCACATCCCGTAGATATGAAGCAACATTTTTATTTGTGTTGGAGTTGTGTCTTTTGGCGCCTGATCAATGAAAGTCCATTATTCATTATTCAGCTCCTGAGGGAAACGTCTGCCTCTCAGGTGCTAAGTGCTCCGTTATGTTCACCAGCTAATAACTAACCCTGCGTGTCTGTGGTTTAGTGCTGAGCAGGAAGCGCACGGTGTGTCGTTAGAGCTTTTTAAGCTTAAAACAGCTGCCTGCTGCGGCCGCAAATTATGCTGAACAGAAACATTTAAAGTTGTGAGTCTGATAGCTGAAACCTGCTATGACGCTGTGCAGCCGCTGTACCGCACCTTTGTAGTTTTGGAAACAGTCAAAAATACCTTAATAACAAGCAGAACCCGTTTCTACTCGTCACGAGGCTTTTAACCTTTTTAAGAGCACACATGCTGCTTGATAAATTACTGAAGGGGCCTGAGCATGTTTTCCATAAAGCAGATGTGTTTAAGCATCGTGGATGTCCACAGACTACAGGGCTTTTTAGTTTGAAGTGAAGTTTGTTTGTTACAGATGATAAGAAGAAGCGGAGGACTGTGGGGCAGATAGAAGCTGTAGTGATGATTAAATAACGACTTCAGCAATAAAGACAGAGACCTGCCTACACAGCTTGTTATACTCCTCTAAATTATGCCCCCCCCCTCTTATCTCTTAATTTTTAATACACTGATGCATCTAATACAGTAGTGCATAATACTACAGAACTTCTACAAGCTTTGCATCTACATTTAATATGTCGTAGTGTGAGGAATAAACAAAATCACAAAATACAAAGCAGTTTTTCATTTTCCCTTTAAGATTTTGTTGGATGATTTTATCTAAATGAATCCTTATAATGACTCACAGTGGATCCAGTTTTGGCACAGATGGAAAACACTTGTAATGTTTTGAGCAATTATAGGACCAGAGGATAAAAAACACGGCAAACGTAGAAAAAGGATGTGGCATATTTATGATCTGTCTAATACAACAACAATTAAACAGAGAATAAGTTAGAAAGACAACTTATCAGTGACTTCAGGCACAGATGTGATCTTTTCCGGACCTTAACCAAGGTGATTTAAACCATAGACAGGACTCTGAATGTGAACCCTGATCTCTGCTGTCAACGAACTGAGCTGGTGCGCTTCATAAATGTAGAACTTGCTGTGCTAACAGAGATCTTGTTGCTCAGCAGATTAAATCTCAGTTCACAGCTCCAGGAAGTCCACTGTAGCTGTGGCTCCTGCAGAAACACCATCTGGGCTGAGTCCAGGTAGCAGCTCTCTAGATTACTGTGGGCCTCTGTTGCCACCTGAGCTCAGAGTTCGTTATCTTTTACAACGTTCAAAAGTATTTCAAGTGTCACTTTCCCCTTTATTGACTCCCCTCCTGCCATTCTCAAGCCACAAAGACAGGGTGTGTGCAGAGGCGAAGGCCCCTCCCTCTTATTACCAGCCTATTGTGAACCCTTTGACACACACAAGGGAACGGTGACATACTGAGGGGCAGAAAGTGGCGCGGGGTGCAGACCACCTCATTATCAGCCAGCTGGACACTTGTGCCCCCTTTATTACACTCACCCCCCCCCCCCCGTACGACGACCTCCTCCAGTTCTCCTCCCATGCAAGCTACGTATAATAATGCTCTGTTGTGTGGCTCTATTAGAGAGCAGAAAAAACATGGCTGGAGTCCAAAGGGACAGATCCAGTGTGAGTCCCAAACAGACTGATACAAGTTCATGCTCATAGCTGAAAGGTTTTTATTTATCCTTGCCTTATTAACATGAACTCATAATTTCATCACGGAGTAAAAGACCCTTCTTAAAGGGTAATACGCTGCCTTATTTAAAGCCCGGCAGCCATTTTCAGCAGCATGTTTACAGCAATTAGTAGTTTTAATGAGCTTATTGTAGTTTTTTCTGCTGCAACGCTGCAGAGATTTGATCCATGTAGATACATAGGAAGAAAAATACAATCTAATACTAGTCTAACTGATTGAATCATGATTTCTGACTGATTATCAGTAGTATTAAATCCATATTGGTTTTGGTCTGTTCATTAGATTTTTTCAATAACAAGGAGAAAACAATGAATGTAAAGAGAAAATGGCACCACAAGCGTTTTCCCTTAAAGCTGAAAGATAAATTATTAATCTTCAAAACAGGTTACGTAAGAAAAAAAAAAAAGATGATGATCTCTGTTCTTTCCATGTCTGAGATATTTGCTCCGGCAGGAACAGCATGGGAGATGTAGCATCTCTTTCCATTTGTGATTTGTCAGCATTATTTCGCCCGGGGGCTCCAGTCCAAGTGTAACTCTCCGATTTTATCCGTCTTCTGTGGACACAATGAGGAGTTTGGAGCGACATTTGCCTCCCCAGCTCTCTCTCTCTCTCTCTGTGTTATCTCTGCATACTACACACCGCTGGCACGCCGCCAGTCTGTCTTCCCAGAACACTCTTGCTGAGGAGTTTGCAGGCAGATGACATGACAGCTCCACCCTCCTCCTGGCCTGTCTGAGCCACAGTGTCATTTATAGCTGTTAGTGTTGCTCCACAAATGGGTAGACTCCTGTGACACTCCTGATTTCATTTTTTTTTATAGCCTCCACTTTGGTGTGATCTGTGGTTGGGAGTGCAGACCGTTTAGACCTGCACACACGGAGCAGTAGAGTGAATGTCTCTCAGAGATTATGGCCTGCTTTTGTCACCTGTGTCTCCCGCGGGAATGGCTTTGCTGAGTCTGCATGCTCTTTCAAAGCACATCCTGCAGCTCATATAAGCAGTTACACACATTCTCACCTGGGAGCTGCAGCCCTCCTCACAGAGGACTATGCGATAACTGTGGAGCGGGAACAGAGCTGCTTAAGCATTTTTATGGTTTTCATCTCAAATAAAACCTTCTTCTCTTCCGTCTGCAGTACAATTAGCTTTTATTGCCACGTGAGATCAGTGAAAAACACCACACTTGTATGATGTATTTTTTACTGAAATGAATTAAATACCCATCACACCTTTATAAAATCCAAGTAGTGATCTAAACATGACGTGCTAATAATTAAGGTGCATGCTAAAGTGCAATCAGTCAGGATACTGAGCCTTTTGGAGGAGAGTAAACCAACTCGCATTTCTCTGTGCATTTTACAGTTTTGAACAGTTAATCTTTTTGAAAAAGAAGTCTTTACTTGTCTTCAACAACCCACATTTTCAAAAAGTGATTTTCTGTCACATTACAGGAAACTCCATCCGTGCAGTACAAAAAAAACACAATAAAAGTTTGTTTGTGTCACGGCAGGAAATCTGTTCATTGATCAGCCCCAGAAGAAATATCCACAGACAACAGCAAATCAAAGGAAACAGCAATTTTTAAAACTGGCAAGAGAAATTAAGGAATATAACTTAGGGTAGTTTGCAATTCATTCTATTTAAAATGTCCACATGGGATGTTTCAGGTGTTTTATCGTGCAGCATTGCTTTTTCCAGCAGCAACAACTTGTGTTACAGAAAACAGAAAGACGAGCACCCTGCGAGCTGAATGGTTACTGTGCATGCTGCATAACCATTTTCTGTATGATATAGGTTTAAATTTATGCTTCTCCTTTTTTTTCTTCCTATGTGAGTCTGTTTCTTCATAAATCAAATTCTCCAAATCCAAACATGAGGAAATTAGTGATTGGTATTGACAGCATAGTGTTGACATGTCTTACATGTCCTCTCTCTTATCTGTCTCTGCTTGGACCAATATGCTCTATGGCAGATAAAACAGAATCTTTGCTGAATCTCTCTTTGCTTTATTGAATCCTTTTTTCCCCCTGATGCTGTACATTGCCAAAACTCTGCTGCACAGAACTTTTCATTCTTTTTCACTGGTTACTGATGCCGATATATGAATTTTGCAGCCTTTTCTTCTGGAACGCTCTTGAAAAATTGTTCAAATTCCCACCGTCTGCGTGTCAGGAAGGGACCTCGAGGTGAAGCTGATTGTAATTATACGTTTCAGAGAAGCTAAAGCTGTTAATAGAAGTGTTCACTGAAGTACAGCCTCCCCGCTCTCTCCTGCCCGTTTCTCAGTGTGAGATCTGTTGATTCAGCACTACACACCCATCCGAGGCGTTCAAGAACCAGTTTGCCAGCAAGTTAATTTATCACGCCGCGCACACATGCACATACACAGTGACTAATCACTGAGCTTGTGTTACAGTGATCAACCTGATTCACTACGGAGGAAAACTGCTCTTAACAACCAATTATTTACATTTGTTAAATTGTTCAACCCTTTATCCCCTGATTGAGAAAATTTGTTAATTGTTATTAGCAGCTATTACTTCCTGATGTTTTATTTCACAACAGCGTGAAGCAGCAACAACACTGCTCTGTTCTGTTTAAGGGATTAGTGGAAGGACTCCTCGGGAATTTCTTATGTCACCTTTTAGAGTTGTCTCAACTTTGTGTCTTTTGGTTTGTGCCAGTTGGCAGAGCGGCGCTTTCTGCACGCAGCATGCCAGGCTGTCGTTGTTGTTCAGGGAGATTTGTAAAGCATGAATGAAGGCAGAGTTACACACCCTATAAAAGCTCTATTGTCCTGCTCTTTAATGCATGTCGGGTCTCAGACTGAGGTCACCGTCGGCTTAGTGAAGAGGAACAGTACGGGAGAGACTCTCTGCTGCTCACACACGACCTTCTGCTGACAGATACTCATTTACACACACACACACACACACACACAGGTGGACACAGGATGACATGTGATCTTTCCGTGTCATCATAGGTTATTGTACTCACCAGTATTGATTCAGTCAGAATTATTCACCCCCGTTTTGTTTTACAGTATAGCAGGATGTCTTGAAAACGTATTATTCAGTCTGATTAAATTAGGACAGATATGATAGAAAATCCTCGGTCCAGTTAATTAGATTTTTTTAGGCATCAGTGATTTCCTGTGTTATACAATTATCAAGTCTCCTTTGTATTAATATTATGGTGCATTCGTGGTCTGGAAAAAGCCTCTGACATCTGGGTTGGGGTGGGTTTGTCACTATAAGCAGCACCTTCTGAATTACACATACATTGTTAATATAAACCACTTTAAGATCATCTCTGTAAAACCCTGATGATGCTCTGTGGGATTTCTGTCAAAACGTTCCCATTTTAATTTCACCAACAATATTTTTTAAAAATTGAATGTGTGTAAAGTTTAATGTTCACCGGGCATCCTTAAGTTCAACAGCCAGATTCTGTTGCGTCTAACAATAAGCATTTCACATTCACCTCAGAGGTGGAGAGTGATCTCTGGACAGCTACTGATGTCAAGATGCAGGGGCGATGAAGAGTGCGGAGTCTGTTTACAAGATGCTCACATCCGCTGGGGTTGGCCTGACATTGGAATGACCTCAGAGTGCTGCAGTGAGCCTGTCTCACTGCCATACATATGCACTCACCCTCAGTAATCTATAAACTCACCAACACCTCATGCGCACATGCAGCAGTTTTGTTGCACATTGTTCATTGACATAAGCACAAAAACAAGCACCCACAGGTTGTTAGACACATGTGGGATACTGACGACTGCAGATCTTTAAGCCTGTCCGTCGTCTGAGCAGCTCACTTTACTGGATTATTTCAATTCAGTTAGCTTTGACTGGTTTAGAGCTTTTTCTGAATTTACCACTGTGCCCATTCACGGTAGCCTCGCGCAGCTAGCGTCCATTTTCAACTACAAATTGAATTTCATTGGGTTGCATGGTTCATATTTGGCTGATGGCGCACATCCACACACAGTATATTTAGACTGCTGCAGGTGCTGCAAGCGAAAGATTGACTGTGCTTATAAAAATAACACAGCTACAGCCGTAAATCGTGATGCAGCAGCAGCTTTAACAGATAGCTCCCCGGATGGAAAAAAAATAATTAAAATCATTAAAAGAAATAATTTGACTCTTGCATGGAGCCAGTCAAGTGTGTGCGGTATTAATTAATTTATTGAAACAGATTACAGTCCAGATTGAGCACTCATTCATCCAGATCTCACTAATATAATCTGCCTCTAAACATTTCATAGCGACTTATCTGTCTGAGCTCTCCCGCTGGGCAAGTGATATTTATTCTGTTGTGCTGGAGTCTTAGGCTCCTCTGTCAGGGCTGAGAAGGGGTTTATCTGCATCCAGCGGCAGCCGCAGCTTCTTTTGTGCTCTACTCCCCCACTCCCCTGTCAACCCCTCTATCCCACTCCCTTTTTGCTGGTCACACCATACTTTCTGTTAAATCCCATTACCGGGGCCAGATGCCGCTCTCCTCACTGCGTTACACTCTGTGAGCACAATCATATAGGCCATGCAGTTGAGTACAGATGCTCTGTTCCCATTCTTACTCACCTCCCACCCTAAAAACATTTATTTCCTCCCCACATTGGGATTTTTTTTTGTGATGTCACTGTGCAGTGACGTCCAGCTCTCGTTCCAAGAATGCCCTCAGCATCTTATGCAAACAGGCGTGTCGCACAGTACGCGGTATTTTCCTTTTCCCTTGTGATCACACTCAGTTTTTCCAAGATTATGTTGTGAGATTGCTGCAGTAGTGCAGCATGTTTTACACCAGTGTCAGAGCTTCACTGTGCTAATGACTGAGGTGATGGTAATGGATGCAGATGCACCTACAACACCCTCATAATGACACTTCACTAGTCATAGTGGAGAGTACGATTGTACATCTGTATCCGTCAACTGATATTTAGTCTTTATCCCCAAACTCTAATCTGAATCCTCATTCTGACACTTGCCTAAACTTAATCCTCACCTTAGCTTGCAGTAACACTAATCCTAATCTCTGTCATCAAGTCAAACCTTACACTGCATTAACCCTAAATTCAACCTTTCTGCAGCCTAAACATAATCCTACATTTAACCCTATCAAACCACAGTAAACTCTTATTGCATAGGTCTAGAGGAGGGCTTTCTCAAACAAAGATCTGTAACACCTGATGTTAAACAAAGGTGGCCGTCATTGCAGTGTGCTGGCAAATCAGCAGCCTTGAAGCTCAGGTCGCTGCGAAAGAGGAAAACGATTTCATATTGACCACACAGGAGCGGCATTTAGAAAACAAAAATGCTACAAAGATGTTTTTTGTCCTTGTGCTTTGTTTGGTTTGTGGCCGCTTTATTAAATTGCTTTGCGCTTTAAGGGTCAAGGTACAAAATGTACAAGAGCAGATTCCTGAAGTGGTCATTTACGTTTGACGCTGCAAGGATAAAGACAGAAGCAGCCATTGTCATATCATAACTATAGACTTTTAAAATGCTATCTCATAGTTGTCTGAACCACTCTCCAGCATTTCGTCAGCTCACATACCTTTAAACCTGTAAATGTATTATCCACAGTGATTGTATTTTATCTTCATACCAGTAGCTGTAGCAACATATCTCCAAATTCTTATCTAAGCTACTTCAGATATAATCCGCACATTAAATTAGTTTTTAGCAGCCGAATGACCTCAATCTGATGGTCTGAAATCCAGCTGGTTCTCAGAGGGGTAGGACGGAGTCCATTATCTGCCCCCTACATTTCAGAAGTCCTTCATACATGACAGGCGTGAGGCCAACAGAACAACAGCTCAGGAAGCTTGAGGAGAAAAGTAGGTGGGAGTGAAGAAGGGAGGCGGTAAAAAAAAAATAGATGAGAGGGTCCAGATGGGAGAGGTACAGTGAAAGGCCAGTGAAATACAGACTGTCAGGCAGTCTGTAAGGACTCTGGTTCATTTAGTCCCAGCAGGGTGATGACAGTGTAACTACAATCTGCTAATCCCACAGGCTGGCAGACGCCCAAGGGAGTAAAACCAGCCGCACCAGTACTACAGCCGGCTCTGACACCAGCTGGAGCTGCCTGCTAGCCTGCATGACTGCATGACTGCCTGCCACTAACCCATGCTAACAGGCTCGAGAGAGAGCAGCGCATTGTATTTTGTCTGATGCAGTCATGCGTCAGTGGAGCGCAGAAATATCAGCTTATATTAGAAAATAATTTACTGCATATAGTATGTGTAGTATGAACCTGAAACTCCAAGTAAAACTGCTGATGGTCAGTTTGCATTGTGGCTACAGAAAATTCGGTTTGATGTTTTAAGTGGATTAAATACTGCATGACCCCACATATAGATGCCATCATATTATTTTCTTCAATGCCAAGCAATAGCTCATTTGCTGGTGATTCAATCAGCAGCAAATGATCTGTCAGTTAATTTTCTATTCGATTGCTCTGCTGTTTTCTCCGAGCCTCAGTTTGAATTCTGTATTTAGTAAACAGGGATCCCTGGTTTGTGACAGTCTGAGGAGTTCTGCACAAGATGCTCTCTAATCCGCCGTCTCCCCGGCGAGATTAGCTCTGTCACCAGAGTTTAGAATGAAACCACAACTGCTGTTTGAGATGCTGACACAAACATAAAGCTGCTGTGGAATCACAGGTCTCACATAGCTGATAAATCAAAAACTAAACCGTGAATTACAGGAAGTCATTGACACATAAAAATAATTACAGTCTTGGAGAGGATTCCTGGAGCTGAAGTGAGTTACATGAACTATTCTGGATGGAGGGATTACAGGAAAAGATGAGCAGAGGTAAACAACAGCAAAGTGTCATCAGTCCCATTTTGACAGGTAAATATTGGGGTCACCTAAAAATTTAATTGATGTAAGGCTTAAAAAAATCCACGTACAATTAACGTTTCTGCACTCAGCTCGAAGCAGATCACTTTTCTCATCAGTAGAGAAGTTGAATTTGGATCAGACACAGAAACTTCAAAGGAGACTGTGAAGGCAACACGAGGGCAGACAGAGGGTTGACACTCTTCTCTGTGTTTTCTTCAGAAATGTAGATAAAAGGTGTATTAGAAAGATGCCACAGCAAGTACTGAAAGTATTCTGAAGTAAAAGTAAGTTCCCGTGTTTCTGTCTGATGCTGTGAATGTTGACCCGGAAGATGTTGGACATGTTCGGTTTACAAAACATAACACAAAATTAGAGGTAAAACATTTCTTTCTATAATTATCTCAGCCCGCAGTTCGTCTACGTTTATGTTTTGATGCTGTTTCTAAGTGGGCGATTCCTTCCTGTCACAGGGCCAGCGACTGAGTCAAAGTCCGTTCCGGCTTCGGGCAAAACAGGTTTGCACTCACACTTTCCGTCCGTCTGGCCATGAATGATTCACAGTGTCCTACTGGTCTTATTTTGGCGAGCAGCACAGCTTAAACAGTGAGGAGTTGGCTTTATACCAAGTAGAACTGAACGTGAAATAAAAGGAGACCATTGTGTTCTTAAACAGCAGCAGCTGCAGAATAATATTCTTTTAATTTGCTGGTTAAAGTTAATGGCAGTATGCAGGCTTTTACCAATTTATATACACTACATACTTACTAACCATCTCTCTTTAAATCAATGACCTTGGACAAGTCACTAAAACCTAAAATAAGGATCAATAAAGTAGTTAAACATTTAAATAATTAAAAAAACAACAACCAGTAATGACAATAATGTCTATAATGAATTGTCCTGTCGTGAACTAGGATTATTAACAAAATGACTGTGACTCAGCAAATTGGGAAAATATTAATATCTTCCTAGAAAGGAGCCTGGCTGTGGATTAACTGATCATCAGAACCTCTAAATACCTCTGCCTGTGCAGCAGTCTGTTCCTGGAAAAAGGTCCACACTCTGCATCTATAGAGAGGGATTTCTTCTCTTCATTTCCCTCCTCCTCTTCCTCTCTCTCTGCTTATCTGTCTCTTGGAGCTGATGTGAGAAACCCACTTGAGTGGAGGAAAAAAAAAAGTGATTTTATTAGTGTCTAAGCTGGCGTGCAGAAGGTGCAGTTTCATCTAGGCTTTGCGTGCGATGCCTACCATCATATTAGCTACAGGACAGATTTCCCCTCTGGACAGGCAGATGCTTCCCCTCGGAGTGCTGTGGAAGCCCCGTGTGTCTGAATCTGAGCCGGGTTAAGACTCATCCACACTGAGCTCTGATGCACCCTCATCCTCATGATCTGTACTATAAGTTTCAACTTGATCATCCACTCAATCACAGTGGGATTGACATCGGAACCAGATGTTGGCCTTAGATGCAGGCAGTTACTGTTTGTATGAATCAGACCATAATTATGTCATCTGCAGTCTGCATTAGATTAAATAGCTCCTAATTAGACCTTGACCTGATGATGGAAATATTATGAAAGCTGTCCACATCGATTAATGTCTTGCTGACCTTTTGCAGAGTCTGCTTCACATTAGTGGAGTTGGCGACACGCTGTACATATTAGCCAACACATTTGTTCCACTGCGCTGCTCTTGTGAGGTGCTATCATCTCTGTGATTGTCACTGCAGTGTTTGTCTGAACTCTTTCATTGTGATACGCGGAAACACCATTAGCATCCTAAAACTGCACAAATCAACTTCATCACTGAATTTTCAAATTGCTTTAATTGCTTTTAGTTTTTTATTACATTTTATTGTAATATTGTCCAGTTTTCTGAATTTGCACTTGTGTATTTTCAGATTGTTTGTTTTTGACTAACATCCTTCCTTTTGCTTTTTTACAGACTGCACTGAGGAGACGGGGAAGCAGGGAAACATTTAAAGACAAGAAATCCACAAATCAGGTAAGAAAATATATATATTTTACTGCTGCATGGATTTAGTGGTCTAAATTTAATATCATGCAACAATACAGGCTTCAAAGGCTAAGTCTGATAATATACAGCTGAAGTCGTCACTAGTAGATGCACTATTTGCCCCTGTTATACTACAGTATTTATCCATGACCTGTTTTAAAGTATTAAAGAGTGAATGCCCTAAAATAAAGAGGCACAGATTTGGATTTGCAAGTCAGAAAACATTGAGAGACAAGAGTAATATGTGTCAACCGTTAAATATCACCGGCTTTAATCCTTTTAATCAGCTAGATTTTTATAACGGCTCCCCTGATCTGTTTAGAGTTTCGTAGTGACTGTGGCTCATTGTGTTTCTGCAACTTTCCTATTTTGGTTTCCTCTCAGCACTCTCATAGAGTCGTTTTTCAGTTTCAGTAAAAAGTCACTACCCCTACCTGATCAGCATCAAACTGGAGACAGACACAGTTAGTGAGGCCAGGAGTTGGTAGGGGCCATGTCATGTCAGTATTGTTCTCACAGCTTTTGTTTCATAGCCTTTATGTGGTCAAAAAGGTTTAATGTTTTTTTTGTGTTATCCCCATCACCCTGCCAGGAGGACAGTGCAGACCTCAGGTGCCAGCTCCAGTTCTCCAAAGAGGAGTCCAGCCTGATGAGGAAAAAGATGGCAAAGCTGGGCCGAGAGAAGGATGAGCTGGAGCAGGAGCTACAAAAGTACAAGTCAATTTACGGGGATGTGGACAGTCCCCTTCCGCTGGCCGAGTGCTCTGGCGGAGGACCTCACACCACTCGAGAGGCTGAGCTGCGACTGCGGCTCAAGCTGGTGGAGGAAGAAGCTAACATCCTGGGGAGGAAGATTGTGGAGCTGGAGGTGGAGAACCGCAGCCTGAGGGCAGAAAATGAAGACATCCGCTGTCAGTATGAAAGAGACTGCTTTGGTCGGGAACCCTTCTCCAGCATGCCCTCATCGCCGTATGGCGGTGATGCTCTGGAGTCGGCCAGTGAGCTACGTCGCCATCTCCAGTTTGTGGAGGAGGAGGCTGAGCTGTTGCGCCGCTCCATCTCAGAGATTGAGGACCACAACAGGCAGCTAACCTCTGAACTCAATCGCTTCAAATTCGGCCCCAGCAGCAGCTCTGGGTCTGTTGCTGAAGAAGGTGGTGATGGAGGATTGTTTAAACCTGGTAATGTGGGGAATGGCAATGGTTCCAGCGGCGGGGTGATGATGGAGGAGCTAAAGTCAGCCAGGATGCAGATCAATGAGCTGAGTGGAAAGGTGATGAAGCTGCAGTATGAGAACCGAGTCCTCATGTCCAACGTTCAGCGCTGCGATCTTGCAGCGCACCTCGGCCTGCGCACTGGCAGCCCTCGAGACAGCGACGCAGACAGCGACGCCGGCCGAAGAGAAGCCGCAGAGGACGAGGAGACGGGGCGACTTCTTCTCCTCCACCCCAAGAGAGAAGGCCCGATTGGGGGTGAGAGCGACTCTGAAGACCTGTTTGAGAAAACAACAACTACTTCAGGGTTCGGAAGCATCAAACCTTCAGATGGCAGCGAGCTCAGCGCCACTGAACTGGCCAATCGCCGGAGGGAAGAGCGGGAGTCGTTCAGTAATGTGAAGCGAGAGGCAGAACGGCTTGGGAAGACAGTCGACCGTCTGATCACTGACACCGACAGTCTGATTTTTGAGGGCAGGCTTGTGGTGACGACAGGTGAGAGTCTAGAGGGAGGGGCGGCCTCTGGATCTAAACCAGACACCCAAGTTCTGGACACCATCAACACTCGCATGAAGGCTTTTCGCACTGAGCTGCACATCTTCATGGAGAAGTTGGATCATACAGGTGAGGGGCTGAGAGAAAGGACAGATGATCTGTCGCCGATGCCGAACCTCACAGAGTCCAGCAGCTTCCTGTCGACGGTCACCTCCATGTCCCGTGACTCTCCCATCGGCACCTTCGGAAGAGACCTCGTGACGGACTTCCAGGTAAGTTCAGTGGATCCACTTGCTGTAACCTTTTCTGTTGTTTTTTAAGGTGATGTCTTTTGACTTCTTTTTTTTGGCTGCATTGTTCTTTTGCAAAAGACAAATATCAGTAACTGAGAACGTCTGTAAACCTCAGCTTCGATGGAGAAAAAAGCCAAAACTTCAGATTTTCTTGATGCCATTGCAAACAAACAGCAACAAAAAACAAGATGTTCTTTAAAAATCTTACATAACATTGATTGACATTTAACCTCAAAAGCATCCCACCTGTTTATCCAGACGAGGTGTTGCCAGAAAGAGAGACGGAAGACCAGAAAATATCACGCCAGATGGCTTCACTGCTTTAACGCAGCAGTAGGCAAAATGATGCTGTTTGCAAAGTTATGTTAAAGAGCCGGCAGAGTTCTTATAGATAACCATGAGTAAACCCACCGGCGTATCTGTGAATGTGAAAATTAATTTAGGTCTGATTTAAGTGGCCCTAAGTGTGCCGTCATTAGTGGACCATTAAAGGCCAAAATAAACAAAATAGATTCTAAGTCAGCACTGTGTGCAAAAAAATCACCTCTAATTAAAGACAGAGGCAGCGCGGTATATCTTTAGTACAACACACAAATATAGACAAATATGGACTAAAGGATGGGTTTGGATTTTTTTTAAGTCTATTTTAACGCATAGATGTTTTAGTAGTTGGTATCTTCCAAAACTAAGGACTTTGTTGAATTTATTCCCTGGGATGTCTTTCTTTGTACCTCAGATACTAATTTGGTTCAAAGCCCCATATTATTGTAGCTTTGGCTTAATTTAGGAAAATATTTTTACAACAGAGACAGCTGTGGATTTTGTTCTCCATCTCTTTGTAACTGGAATAACCGGTGTGTGGCACACCAGTGTTTATAGCGTTCACTGTTGGTGACCCACTGACAGGGGAGACATGTTAGACTGGTGAAAAAACCCAAACCTATCTTTTCAAGCCTCAACAGTATATCGAGTCTCTTTAGACCCCCCCCTCCCGAGCTCAGGGTGACATACTGTATCAGGTCCTCTGCTCCACATGAGCCACCCAGCTCTACCACACTGGCACCACCACCACTGCTACCCCTCCCCTGACCCACCGCCACTGCCATTGCTCTGCTGCTGCTGCCACATTCACATATGCATCTCCACGTGCATCCTCATAGCCAGCAGCCCTGCCTGCCTCCTGCTCCCTGCACTCACTGTCTGCAGCTGCCCTGTTTCCGGTCAACCAGGGCCAGGGGAGGGTGCCTTGAAGGGTGCTTAGGAGGTTGCTTGAAAGCGTGCTTAGTATGAATGGAGTAAGTACTAAAGGACTTATGGAAGTTTCTTACATTTGGCTTGATTCAAAGCTTTTTGTTGCATGATAATCAGCTGGATCATGCTAGCATTAATATGAGTCACTGTGACACATAAATGGTGTAGCTGTTATGTTTGCACAACATAGCATCACACACACACACACACACACACACACACACACACGGTTACTCTATACTGTTGCCAAGGAAACCATATAAATGTGTGCACTTTCTAAAATGACCTCTGTTCGACAAAATAAGAGTCTAAAGCGGAGATGCATGATGCTTTGTGAGCTGCCTGTGGAAGAACGTCGCTGGCTGGCATCCTGCTTTCTGTCTTTGTTTTACTGCAGCTTGGTGTAAGTCAACATGTCAACACACTGTGTACCCTCCCGAAGCAGGTTCATTATCTCTGTGTTGCATGATCAGGCAGATATCTTGGATGTCTTCTCAAATTAGCCAGATTGTGGTATGGAATTAAAGCAAAAACAAACAGCTCTTCAAACATTTCTCACTTCAAGATCTCAGTCTGCTTTGTAGAGATAATATACTGGACTCAGGCTGCCTCCATACTCATTCTGCCCAACGACTTGTTTCTGCTTTGCTTCTCTGCCTGTAGGACTCGTCTCTTTAGTCTGGGTGAAGCTGGGTGGTTTTAAAGCAATAAGACCTTTGTTCCTTGGGAATTGTTCAAGATTAACAAGCTTGTAAAATCTTCTGTTTTCACTGCTAAGAGGACGGTGTATACAAGATACACAAAGTACAATAAATAAGGTATAAAAAAGGAAGAAACTGCAGATGTGGGAACACATTCACCAAAGAAAAAAATTCTTATTATGTCTTCTGACTTAACATGTCATATCTACAGCATTATCTCCTAACAGCATCTTATTACAATGCATCTTTAATACAAATCTGTAAATTATCTTGTTAGAAATTACAGACTTTTATTTTTTAAATTACAGTATTTTTCATTTCTAATTATTATAGTATTTTGAAAGCAAATCAAGTAGAGAGTTAAAAGATGTTGATTGTGTTGTGAAATAATAACGTCTTATACAGTAATCGCGTAACTTTGCCATTTCTTTGAATGGCTCCTGTCTCATAAAGCATAAAATAAGCATAAAAGATTATATTTTCTCATGTTTTTAAAACGTTGAGTCATAATTAGAAGAGAAAATTAGAAGAATTTTTTGCCTTTGGTGAATGTGATACACGTTGTAGATGCCTCTTCCACAGTGGTAGGATGAAGTTCCTGACATCTAGGGAGAATCCCCACCATAAAAATAAGAGGGGCAGCTCACACGGCACCACCTTAAAACTCCACCGAAAGCTCAATTGCTCTCCTGTGTATTTTAAATGCTGTAATGTCTGAGAGCAACGTGCACCATGCAGGCTCGAGATTCAGCTTTCTTTAGTGTGACTGCTTCTGCAACACACACTGCTGTGCACGGTGCATGTGTTGAAAATGTTGCTCTGCAGTTTTGCCATGGTATCTCTCCGCTGTTGGTTTGGACTCATGTATCCCTCATTGCATGCGCTTCATAACAAGTGTTTTGCATTCTCCCCCTCACCCCCCCCCCCCGCCCTGAATCCCTCTCTTTGTTCCTCTTTGTGTTCCCGCCAGATGTTTCAGCCCATGATTTTGTTCATCCTCATTCTCGTTCTCTTCTCATCTCTCTCATACGGCGTCATCTTTAAGTTGGTCTTTCTCTTTGCGCTTTTCTTTGTTCTCTAGTCCGTTTGTTCTTCTCCACACTGTGTAGTCTGTTAGTTGATTTCTCCCCCCTCTGCTTATATTCTTCACCCATTTCTGTTTTATTTTTGTTTTCCCCCACCCGTTTTCTTTCCCCTCACCCCATGCGTTGTCTTCTGTCGGTGTTGTCCTCAATCCACCTCACACATACTGTATCCCCCAATATCACCGCCACTACACCACTGTATCCTGCACCTGTCACCCATCTCCCAACCCTCTACACCCACTGTCCACACGCCTCCCCACCCCCTTTCCCTTTCCCTGCCCTTCCCCACCCCACGTCACTCACAGTCCGGTCAGAGGGATGAGCTGGAGTGGCGTCTAGGACAGGAGCGAGGCGTGGAACCCCAGAGCCAGAGCCAGGGCCATTCCCAGAGCAGGGGAGCCACGGGACTCACTAGGTACCACAGGGCCCTGGCTTTAAAAGCAGAGGTCAGTGCCTCCTCCCTCCTTCATCCCCCCCTTCCACCTGTGGGACTGAGTTAACACTGGCTTCACTGTGAGCCCCATACTTGGGCCTTTTCTGTAGAGTCTAAAGAACGAAACTGGACATTTTTTGAGCTTGGAACAGATTTTGTATTTTTTCTCTCTTATCAGTTTTTTCAAACCAAAGTCTCTTCTTTGCTGTAGAGCAACAAACCTTTTGCTTCCCAGGGTGTCATATACTTCCCCACAGAGTGAGTGGACACTTTAAAACTACACCAACACTAACTGAAGCAGGTCATGTTCAGCATACTGGTGAATGCACAGCACTGAGATTTACTGACGAAGCAGCAGAAGCAGCGAAGCTACTGATAACATCTACAGGTTATTCATTAGAGGTGGGAACCCACAATACGATATTATCACAACACTTAACTCACCATACGATATTATTGCGATTTTAAATGCACCGACACCGCAAAATTATTGCTATACAATATATTGTGATTATGACTTTTTTTTCAACTGCAAATTATGTCCATAAACTCCAGCATGTGTAGTGACAGTCCAGCCACAGTGAAAAGGATCTCACTTCACTCACGCACTCTACCTTCACACTTAATATCCACTCCCACAGCCACTGATGTTTATTTTCAACTTTGATTTAGCATTTTCATCTTGCTTTTGTGGTACCATATCCCCCTGGACGTTTTGTGATTGATTGACTTCTTCATAGAAGGAAGCAGGTTGCATAGAACCTGTGTTCACCAGTGTGTGAGTCAGCAGCCATGCACATGACTTGTGAGGCTTATGCACTTAAAAGCTGCCACTAACCAGCTAAAAACAAACAATTGTGCTTTAAAATTGCGTTTAATGATTAATCGACCATCAAAATAGTTGCACCTTATTCGCCTCTCACACCATTGCAGCACTACCGGCTCTGCTAAATAATTAAACATACACGTATGTAAAAGTGCAGCTTACACACACTGAGAAAATGAAAGAGCGCGTGGCAACGTTGCTGCAGCACACATCAGCTCAGATCTGGTAAATCCTTCAGTGACTCAGCTGTTTAATAAACCAGCTGTGTAATCGCAGGACGCTGTGATTCATAATCGCTGCCTCATGTTTGTTTTCACAGAGAAATTGCCTGCTGTTACGTAATGCAGAGTGCTGGCAACATAACTATTACAGTTACAGTTATGGCACATGGATGTAGGCTTTCTTTTTGTCCCTGTGCTTTCTGCTGCAGTGTAATCTGTGAGGTGAAATGAATGAATGGGAAAGCAGCTTGGATACGACAGGATTAGCGTTGCACTGTAGGTCTGTGTGATTTGCATTTGACATTGGGCTGACAGGGAGGTGATCCAGAGTCAGTACACACTGAACAGCTCAACTTACTGTCGCTGGGTGCAGTAAAGGCCTGAAAACAGAAATCATATTACAAACTGATGCAATTTTCCATTGTTCGAGAAGGTTTTTTTATTCTTGAAAAACACAGCTGACGACTGTAGGATCATTACATTCAAAACCATAAACATGAGCATTTCATCTCCCCTGCTTCCCACTTAAAGTTGAGATATTCATTAAGTTCCTATTTTATTTGCTGTATTTGTTATAAAAGATTTCATGTTAAGTAAATGCAGCAAAGCACTAAAAGCATTTAAACGTGTAGCTAATATTATATCTGATAGAAACCTTATTTTAAAGAGATATATTGTGCTTGTTTCCTACAGACAGAGGTAGAGCTGTATAGCTGTTTCCGCCAGCGGTCATGCTGCAGCTTTGTACTTAGTGGACACACATGAAAGAAGCATGAATAATCTCTTTCAGCAAGACATTTCTCAAAATGTCTGACTGTGTCTTGAGGTTTGGTCAGAAACATTTGATGTTGCTAGATGAATAAATGTTTAGTCCAGCCTGAGATGTGCAGCATTAAATTCTAATAGTTTCCCCAGATGCTGCATATGAGGTTATAATGGATTTATAATGGATTTCTACTTGTGTGAAAGTCAGATCTCGTTTGAGTCTCGTTTTAGTTACAGACTTAAAACAGAGGGAGGGTAAGATATCAGTGTGTGATATAACCGATCCAGAGCGCTGCTAAAGTAACTGTGCCCTGTGCTGTTGTGGGTTCTGATATCCAGTTTCGTCTGGATCTCGAACAGAGGCTGAGAGTGGCGACAGAGGAACGGGAGGCTGTCGTTTCTCTGCCTCAGGTATAATAATGTTCGAGTGTCTTTAGATTATTAACATAAATGAGCGCAGCAGTATTACACCTCACCTGTTCTTGTTCTGCTGCCTTTGCTGAAGTTTGAACATTATTTTAATTAAGACCACCGCTTGGGAGAAAATTGTTTTTTTTGTTTTTTTTTTCATTCCTGCAATTTGCTTTAGACAGGAATAAAAATAACAGTGTTATCAGTTTGACTTGTGCAATTTCTGTAAAACCCCTGTTTTTGTTACTTGTAGATCGTTCACAGTTATTTTTACATTTTTCTATTAGTAGTCCTACACAAAAAAGGAGAGAACTCATCATGTAACGTATTTACTGTGACACACATCACAAACAAATTGCAGTATGACATTTTAATTAAAACCTTTCTCCAGTATGTTTCTCTGTTTCCTCCCCAATGTCCTCTCCTGCAGGAGGATGAGCGTTTGCGTCTGGAGGCCCAGCGTGGACGTCTGGAGCTGCAGGGGCTTCAGAGTCACGAGGTTCCCTGGACTCAGGAGAGAGCCGTGTTGCATCAAGAAGTTCGCATGTTCAGACGCAACACCATCATCTTCTACATGAAGCTCAGGTGGATCCTTATGCACTGGAGGCTCGGCTGCAAGGACAACACTGAGGAGGGGACAGTGCACCCAGAGGTAAGTGGATAAGACCGTTTTAAGTATTTCTCACACTGCTCACATTACTGAAATGTACAGTAGCCTATGTGTTTTCAAAGGCTGCATTATAGCATCACAGCAAATGAGACGATTTTCTGTTGCTTTAACCTCCGTGTCAGCGACAGCTGTGATCGGACGCAGCATGTTTTTTGGTTGTCGCTCAGTTTCTCCCATTTTTGTGAACACAGTATCTGGGCTGATTAGATTTTGGTGGTCAAGGTTACTATGACCCAAGAAGGAATTTCATTACATCTGGGACAAACATCCACTTGACAATATGAGTTGCACGAGAGACATGCATGTAAACTACAACTTCACTGTGGTAATTGTAGTTTTTTTAAATTCTGACAAGAATAACAACAGAGCAATAGAAAACTAACTTATAAAAAAAAAACTTTGGTTATTTAAATATTGCTCCACTCAGAGATAAGAGATATTATCAGAGAGTCTACAGGCTGCTGCTGCTGCTGGTGGTGGTGGAAAGATTAGAACAGGGAACAAATAACAGGAAATTACCAATAGAGGAAAAAATTGATGAAAATAAGAGATAAAAAAAATAATCTTTTTTTTTTTTTTCTTCCAAACTTCTGCCAATTCTCTTCCGTCCTAACTGGTATTTTCATTTTAAAGAATTGAAATTGTCAGTAACATCCAACCATAACAAGGAATTCTGGCTGAACACCAGTCAGACTAAACAAACAAGCTGCACTAAAGGCTTCCAGCAAGTTTAATTATGGAGGAACATTTCAAACTGTTTTAGTGAGGTGTTGAACTTTAATTATTCTGTAAGATGAAATGTGTAGTGCTGTTTAACCGAACTTCAGTGCTGACACGTGGTATTATTCCACCTAGAGTATACGCGGAGATTATTCTCTTGTAACCAAAATATTTCAAATACAGTTGATGGTACAGTACAAGTGTCAGTCCACATAACACAAGGTTATGGTTTGAGTCTATTAAATGAAATAAACTGGTCAACAGATGAGTCACTCACAGGTGCCGGGATGCAGGTACCACTCACGACTGACTGATAGTCTGCTTAACTGGCTGCCCGGCTGATTGAGCTTCTCCATTTGTTCTCTGGCTTGTTCGTACTGCGATCGATGCTCCGCTTCATGTTGTTATCTCGTCGGGCTGCTGGTTGATTAAACGCGTAATTTGTGAGATTCAAGTTTTACTGGTTTAGCTTTATTCGCCTGTGCATCTCTTTTTTCCTCTGATTTTTGTGTTGCTGGATATCGTTTTGTTTTGTTAAGCAGTTTTAATTTCGTGAATTTTGTTTGCAGCTGGTGCAGCGGTGGGGTGCCCACATGTTAGTATCCACTTCATGTTTGCCACATCTCCTTGACTTGACATTAAGTCCTGCCTGCTTCACATTTCTCACGTTTAGAAACAGGACGTTTATCTGATGCTTGTCAGTTTTGTAAAGTAGAAAGAATGACCTTTATTTAGACAAGATAGTTTATTGAGAGTGATTCATCATTGATTTGAATGGAGTCATTATAATAACTACTTTAAGTACATGTGCTAAAGTAATTATGTTTCTCTGTACAGTACTTGTAATTTACTTCGACTTAACTGCATTTACTTGAAATCTATAGTTGCTTTTTTACTTAGTAATAGAATAACTAGTATATTACGATTTTCCTTACCAAACATTTAATGATCATATAAAAGTGAAGGTCTGGTAAAATGTGTCTCTACCACTTTCCCCATTGCATTCTGGGATAGGTTCATTAACTGTGTTCGTACAGGGGGAAATAAAAACGAGTGCATGAATTCAAACGCAGCTTTTCAAGACTGTATCGTCTGTTCCAGTTCGAGAAGTTGGAAGGCATCCCAGAGCTGGGAGTGATAATGGAGCAGTCGGAGGGGGAGTCAGATCGAGATGACAGGCTGTGTTTACCACAAACTCCAGGGGACATCCCAGACCCCGGACCCATCCTCCCTCTGTCATCACCTGATCGACACCTGCAGCATCAAAGACAGGTACTCAATCACTCACACTATCTTCACTGGGGTTTGGGGGAAAGAAAATTGAACTGAACTCAAAATCCTGTGACTTTGAACAATCTTGACTTGACTTGACTTGACATGAACTGAGCCGAGTTTTCCGTTCTTGTCAGGCTCGTTGGGATCTATGAGCCTTCAGGTAGATTAATTCCCCTTAACCTAAGCTACAGATGAGAGGGTCCACATCATTTAATCATAAAAATAGCTATAGATGCACTGCTGCTGGCTGGAAACTAAGCTAGCTCCTTGTAGTGAAAACATTAAAATATGAAGTAAAACAAAACAGAGCCGTAAAAGAGACGTCCCTATGTCTAGTAAAACATAAAAAAATCTTGTCTTTACTTTTCACATCATAATTTTCAAGTAATATTAAGTTTATTTTGAAAAAATTGATATTTGCTTATATTACTCCTTCAAATTAATGTTTTATTGGACAGACACTTATTATCTGCCTTGCTGGTTTTGGGATAGATTGGTTGCTGTATATTAATACAACTTTACTCAAGTATAACTGTAATATAATATGTGTACATATATATAGTATATTACGTTACAGTTACAGGGCATAGAGAGTTGTATCCCCTCCATAAAACACACAGAAAATGTATATGTTGGATATGAAACTATAATAAAATATAATAAAAATAAGTTGAATACAAAAGAAATAGAACAAGACAGAACATAACTGTGAAGAGCAAACAAATTAACTAGTAGTAACTTATATTTTCTCTAGTGAGTAAGTGTATTGTGTGAGTTTGGACGTCTACTCTAAATATGCCTTTAATTATTTTTCTCCTTCATTTTCATTCTGCACAAATTAATGTTTGGAAGCTGATCATTAGAGCTGTTTGGCATGGTATGCAGATGAGAATTTTGACCCAGATATCTGTTTAGACTAGAGGCAGTAATTATTTTGGTTGCACCCAGTTTTATGCGTAGCGTTCAAACCAGAGCACAGACTGCCGTCTACAGTCGAAGGAGACAAATGTGTTTTTGAGGCAGCTGTAGGTTTTTATCACTCATGCTATAGTGTCCCGCCCGTTAAAGTAAAGAAAGAGTGGATGCATTTTCAGTGGGATACATTATTAAGCAGCTCTAAGTGCTCTACTTTGTTTGTTGGGTTTTGATTTTTCCACATCACAAAATGATCTGTACGGTAACCTGACGTCAACAAGCGTGCCGCACAGACTATATTAAGAGTGATGCATACGAGCAGAAATGCAGACTTGCTTTCGTAAGCGTCTGCACACATGGCTACTACAGCAGAGAGCAGAGCAGGTATCGAATATAACTTCTGCGGCTGAACTGAGATAATGACGCATTAAGCTGTAAAGAGGTCATTGAAAGTTTCCAGTGAAGATTTGACGGGGTGGAGATCCTGATTTGTTTCTCCTGCGACTGTCGATGTCGGACACCGTTGAAGTGCTTAAGCGTATATAGATACTGTAGATGAGATGTTTTCTCACAGTGGTTGACACTTTTGTCACGTATGTTGGAGGGAGCTCTCCACAGTTGACTAACGCTTCTCAGGTTTTGAATTCAGTCTTGGTGGCCCGGTGGTTTGAACTAGAGAAGAGCTCTTCAATGTCAAAGAAAACACATTGGTCAGTTTCCTGTGTGCACTCTGGTTTCCTCTCACATAAAAAGACCTGTACAGTACATCAAGAATAAACCTGTCAGTACATCCTGATATGCCCTGTTATTGATACCTACTTACTATTTATTTTAAATGTTTTTTTTTATTTATAGACACGTGTTTGGTTCTCTCTTTGTGAGATACTAGTGCTGTGTCCAGCCTGTTCCTTGGTGCTTATTGTTTGGATGCCACTGTTTGCACCCCCACTATTCAAGTGTAATGATTCATTTTGTTCATATTGTATCTGATCAGCTGCATACACGTTTCTCTTCACAGCGACACATGAAAAACATGAAATGCTCCAGCCAAAGTTAGAGCAAGTTAAATCATTCAAAACATTTAGGTGAGACACACTCAGTGTAAACATCTGTTTCTATACGGGAACGTAAGCTAACTTTCTTTTCCTCTACATTACTCCTAATTTTATTCCCTGTCAATCTTTGATGATGGATCGCTTAGATATTTTCAGCAGACCATGCATAGTATGGTGGTCACGTTTGTTCAGAAACACAACAGCAGAATGTTAAGAGGTCAGTGAAGTGTATTGTCGTCGCCCTTGATAAAAGAAAAATAGCCCGCGGCAGTGTAGTGATACCCCGGAGTGATGTGTTACTCGCAGACTCCTCTCTGAAGAGGCAAACAACCACTCTGAGCAGACACTTCGAATGAAAAACATGCTTTTCTTTTCCATGTGACCAAATCCAAATCTAGATCTTAGATGTGATAAATAAAATCTTTAATCACGGCATCACTCAGAAGCTCCTTTGGAATTCCACTTAATTTCTGTTGATTAGTTGTTAGGATGTTTTCATGCAGACTTCTGTTTACGCCCTTCCATGTGCATATTTTCTTCATTACTGGAATTCAAGAAAGGACAGATGGGAAAGGACAAGCAGAACAGGGGACAGATGGTAAACACGATACAGAAAGCAGGTTCATCTCCGAGAGCTTTAAACTGAAACAAGGGACACAGCAACTGAAGTAGAAGACCAGCTCGTTACATGCTGTGTGCACACTCCTTAGCTGGATTAACTTCTCCTACATGTGTGTTTGTGCAGTTTGGTGAGAACCGTCGGGTGCTGCAGGCTCTGCGGACGTTGCTGGAGGAGTTTCGAGAGGAGCTGCGGGAGGAAGAGACACGACGACGCCAACTGCAGCAGTCGTACGCCAATGACAAAGCCGCCTGGGAGGTCAAGTGGGCAGAGATGAAGTGCCAGGTCTCCCAGGTACAGATGGCGTCTCAGTGCCCACCTTTAAAAGGACAGAACACAATCTGGTGTAGAAAACTAGCGGTGCGTGCAAGTCGACAGTAAACATGTTGCCTCCTCCCTGGATGAAAACCCTCTAAGGGCAAACCACTAACAAGCAAAAGGAAAACACATCTTAATGCTTTTTCACCTATAGTTTTAGTTTCCATGGACTAATCAGTGCTGCAATGTCTCAATTTCTGTCAAATGTGGCAAATAAATCCAAGGAATTAAATTTATAATTAGCCTTCAACGGTTAAATTAAAAAAGAAAAGACAACAATGATGAAGCACTCGTTTGGCACCAAATAATGAGTATATGTTGTCATTATGAAAACGAGTTAATTCAGCATTGTGCCTAATTGTTTGATGTGCCCCTAAGCATTTCTTACCAGACAGAAAGCAGCTGTTAAAGTTTCCTAATGGGAATATAAAAAGCTTTATTAGGAACACACTTCTACCTCAGCTGATATGAGTTTTGTAAGATGTTGCTGATAGCTTTCAAGTCTATAGAAAACTATTTTAATCTGCATTCACAGTAAAGGGCTCCAATATAAGAATAGAAATTAAACTTTTTTAATGAACTTTACAGAGCTTCGCAGGTAGTTTCAGCTCATTGTTATGCTGTCTAGCTTCAAATTTACCGTTTAGATTTTCTCACCGCAGCAGCAAACAGAACAACTGCTGAATCTGGTGGGATATACGGTATAGTGAAAGAGTGAGACATTTTCCCCAGGACTTAATAAGTAATAAATAAATGTAGTAACTGTTGCTTTTATATTTTACATGATTATTTGTCAGTATCCTGTTTACAGCTTAGATTATTGCAGTTTTGACATTAAAAATTGCAGGTTTTCATAAAGTTGTCCCCAAACCCAAATCCTACCTAGCTTTCAAAGTTCGACTTGTTTTATGGAAGACCAAATGGTCAATTTGCAGTTACAGGCAGTGTATTTGTGGGGAAGGTGCAGCAGTGTGTCACAGAGGGATATTGATGCAAAGTCTCTTTTTTTTTCTGTGCTGGTAGATAAAATTTGAAACCCTCTGTGTCAGAGCACTTTTCAGCTTCATCTGATAAAAAAAAGGCAACTGCAGCTTTGGGAACCAATTAAGAGGTTTGCGTTATAGGAGGAAGATTATCTTTTTAACGCTTGTGTTTTTATAATCCGCGCCGCTTTTACACGGTTCATATCCGTCCATAGAGCAGAGGTCGCTGAGGCCCTCGCTAAGAACTAATTTACTTAGTTTTCTCTAATAACACCGTGTTGAGTTCTGATCAAGACTTCAGAAATATGGCTTAAACTTTCTTTTTCTCTTATTTACGATTATTACAGAGCACTGGGGAGCAGAGCAGAATTACCCTCCCCTGGCTATAAGCAGTGATCACCTTTCTAATTTCTATTACTAGATATTAATATCGTTACTCTGGCTGCCTCATGTTTCATGCTCCAGTTTGGTCACTAAATTACTGTCTATATTTGTAATGGCTTACATCTCGGCTCTTGGCGTTCAGTCAGCAGATATTGCTGTACATGTCGTCATACCCAGGATGTAATCAGACAGTTTTAAAACCCAATACAAAAGTAGACAAGATTTGTGAATGGGGGTTATGTAAGCAGATGTTTGAAGGCAGCCTTGACTTGCTCTTCACACAGCTTCACTGCTGCAGACTCTGGTTTGTACCATTATGTTGTGGGATCAAAGTCTGTCTGAAGATTACAAAGCTCTGTTCTCTGCCTGGCAAAGAGAAACTTCCAGAGCAGCTTCCCTCTTGTCGTTCTGCAGCTTTGAAGATTTCTGCAGTACGTGTGAAGCCTCGGTTCGTGTCCCTGCACCAAAGTGTGGTTTGAAATATAAATTTAGGAGAGGAGCTCTCGCTCAGGTTATTACTGAGTCTCTGTTGGCTGGTCGACATCCTGTATTTGTTTCTAAAAAGCAGAAATGAACTGTTTGTCTTATTATTTCTATTACTTATCTTTATATGTATTTAGACAATTTGACTTTAGTTGAAATTGTTTTAACCCTTTAGCATCTGTTGTAATAGTTATAATAGTGTAATAGTTTTTCCCCTATGTGGCTGTACGTTATGTAAAGTACTGGGCAAGATTATGTGTTTTTTTTTATTTTATATATTTAATTAAATTTTATGTCATTATTTCACATTTATCATGTCTCCGTTATCTGTTTGTAAAACGAATCAACACACCATCCCTGTGTCTTTGCTGTATGGCCAGTTGGAGGCAAGAAGTCAGGTGCGAGGCGAAGCTCAGGGAGGTGAAGGGGAACCGTCAGGAGACCCCGAGTGGGCCTTGAAACAGGAGCGCGAGGAGCACCGGCGTCTGCTTGCGGAGAGCCACAGCACCTCCCTGGACCTCCGCTGGAAGCTGCAGCACGGAGAGAAGAGGTGGAGCCACGAGAGGGCCGAGCTCCTGGAGCGCTTCGACCGGGAGCGTCAGGAGTGGAACGGCAGCATGAGGGAGCTCCACCGCAAAATGGAGAAGGTAAGGAAAGGGTGAAAAAAAAAGAAAGACTGAGATGTAAGATTGAAGGGATTAAAGTCAAAATAAATCACTCATTCACATCATGGTTTTACTCAACTGTCAACGAATTGCCATGGTTGAATTTTCCATTTCCTCAGCATCGTTAACATTTTAGTTTGAAAGTTGAGTTCATTCTTAGTCTTGTAAACAAAAGTTAACAAAACTATCTCACCACCCGGCCCATTTAGTAACTGTTTTGGAGCTCTCCACAAACGTTATAGATGAAATTAGAAAAACGCATCACAGCTGAAACATCCAGAGCTTCTAATTCCGCTGTGTCTGTGTGTATTTGTGTTTGTGTCTTTAAATAGATGTGAGAGAGAAAACGTGACCAAGCAACCAAGGTGTTATTGTCTTCTGCTGTTTGTTTCGAATTGTTGAGGGAAGATACAGTAAATACTGAGGATTAATATAGTAATTGCTGTCCTCTGTGAAATTTAATTAGACGAACTGTAGCGCCTCACCTCACTTATGTCTGATTCAGTTTCAGTTCACTTTAAAAAGTAAGAACTTGCGCTGGTTAAGATCGAATGAGTATGAAAGTATTAACATATAAAGCAGCGACGGGGACACGCTCTGAATACAGCTCACGTTTACCAGCTCAGAAAAAAAATGCTGATGCACCACTGAATGGAGACAGAGGAGAGAGAGTAGAGATGCATTATTCAGCGATGTTGCAGCAAACTATAAAGCACAGGTCACCAGCTGAATTGCTCAGACTGGCAGGGTAACAATGAATGAGTAATAGGGCTGTTCTCTTTTAACCTCAATCCTGGAGCGACACATTAACACTCCAAATGTTGCAGGCTGTTTGTTGAGGAAAACACAAGGACAAGTTGTGTGCTTATAACATGACTATCTGCCAACAAAGGCTTTTTGCAAATTGATGTATAAGTCAGTTGATAAGCTAACAGAAAAATTTAAAAATAAAGATGCTAAAGAATAGAGAAACGTGTCAGTCCCAAGAGATAATGCATGCATTGATTATTTCATTAAATTCCTTTATTCATCCATCAAAGCCTCAGTGGGATGACAGGACTTGTTGATGCACTTCAGCTTGTCCGGTGTTACATATATACTTTATTTGCGTGCTGGCTCGTAGCGTGATGCCCAGATTTTGGAGGTGTGGAAGTCCATAAATGGCCATCTGTTCTGGCCTCTTTAACCACTTTAAGGTTCAAGCAGAAGGAGCAGTCTACAATAAAATGGTCTGCAATGGTCTTCAAATATGCTTCTATGTGTCTTTGTGAGTGCAGATGCAGAGAGAACTGAACACCCACCGAGACGAAGGCACTGACGTCAGAGAAAGCAGCTCAGGCCACAGAGGCGTGTTCTCACCTCAGGACAGTCCCTGCCACGCCCCACGGTCACCTCGCTCACCACGCTCCCCCTGTGCGTCCACCACTGTCCCAAATCCCCCCACTCGCTCCCACTCGGACTCCGAGGCCATGCTGGAAGGGCAGGGGGCTGCAATGAGGCTAAAATGTCCAACGGAGAACCTGTTCCTGGATGCACTGTCTCTTGACCCTCTGAGTGGCCTGGAGGTCCCCGCACCCTGCAGACTAGAAAGTGAGAAGAGGTTCCCCTGCATGGAGGAGGTAACACACACGTTGGTCAAGTCAGGACATGTCACCTTCATGTAGCACCCTAACACAGCATGCTGCACAACAAATTAAAATCTTTGAAGTTCAAAGAGACATGTAAAAATCTACATCATGCTGTATGATTGTCATCATACAGCATAATTAAACCATTGATGTTTATTATTTACTGTTATTTATGTTCATTATTTACTTTAAATGTGGTTTAAATGTTGTCTTAGTAGAGTCAGTTGTTTTTGAATGATAACCATTTACACTCACTCACACTGTACACTCAAAATAAATTTTCACATTGAAATGATCAGGTTCCATATGCTGTGTTTCAGGCCCTGAATGAGATTTCAGAGAGAGAAGGTGCTCCTGCGTACCCAGAGGAAGAGATGAGTGGTGGGAGTCTGCTCAGGTAACCTGTGTTCTAACAGTCAAACCATTGTTTAAAAGGTGTTGGATTTCAATGGATGTCAATAGCAAATGCACCAGTAAGAGCTGGTTATTAAACAGCCTCCTGCTGCATTTTTGTTCCTCATACATACTCAACGGTCCCTTGAGGGAATGGCTGTTGATTCTGATTAACTGTTACTTGAAGTGACAGTGAGTTTTCCCCTGGTGATTTTTCTGTCAAAGTTTGTCTTATGGCAAAGAACTGATCCATCTCACTATTCAGCTAAATAATTCAGATGGTTGCCTGCTTTACAAAATAATATTAGGAAGATATAGGATTTTCTTGCTGCAGGATAAGATGTTTGGATGTCTGTTGTAGCATTGTCGTAGCAACAGTTGATGAACTGTCTGTGTGTTTTGTCCAGAGCGAAGTCAGTTTGCTCCATGAGCGACTTCCAGCGGTTAATGGACAGCTCACCATTCCTCCCCGACAAGACTCGCCATGGTGACCAGTGCCAAGACGACATCACCCCGCCTCTGTCCCCAGACGACCTCAAGTACATTGAGGAGTTTAACAATAAGGGCTGGGACTTCCCGTCATCCAGCTCTGGCCCGGGTCCTGCTCGGGAAGTGTGGACAGACAAAACCTCAGAGGCCCGGGCAGGGGAGCCCATTCCTGATTCATTCCAGCCAGCCTCCTGGTTTCTCACCACCAGTGCCACCCTGACCACTAGCACCCTGAGCAGCCCTGAGCACTGCCACAAGTCCCCACTGAGGGGCAACGGAGCAGGGGCAGCAGGGGTGGGAGTGGAGCACTTTGGGATGCACATCCTGCACAGCCCCACCAGGCCTGGGGTTGCGGAGCGCACCGCTGCCCAAGACTCGGACTTCATATATGCCAGGGGGACCAAAGGTAGAGGTGGAGGAGACGTTGGGGTCGGGGCCAGTGGGCCAGATGAGGTGTTTAGCAGTGGGAGGTGGCCATGTGGGCTTCTAGAGGGTGGGGGACTCAGAACTTCTCCTAGTCAGTCTCCTATCTGCCCTACAGTCGGCTATGCCTCCTCTCTGGAGCTTCAGCTCTCCAGGAACATGAGTGATGACATGAAGGAGGTGGCCATCTCTGTGAGGAACGCCATTCGCTCTCCGCCAGGGCCTGTCGTCCGCGACACCGCCTGCCAGACGAATGGTTTCACCACGCGAGGCACTCAGACCACCCAGACCATCAGTGTGGGCCTGCAGACAGACTTGCTGAGGAACCTGACCAGCAGCCCCCACCGCTGCCTCACCCCAAAAGGCGGCAGCACGCCCATCTCTTCCCCGTCTCGCAGCCTGAGGAAGGTGCAGTACTCTCCTGTCGTCCAGAGTAAGTTTGAGCGGCCCTGCTGCTCCCCAAAATACGGCTCACCCAAACTTCAGCGCAAACTGTCCACATCCAACAAGACTGAGCTACCTAATACCAACCGTGCCCCTACCCCCACCACACCCCAGAAGGGCAACAATGAGTCCGCGTGGGCTCGCTCCACCACCACTCGAGACAGCCCTGTCCACACCACCATCAACGACGGCCTTTCCAGCCTCTTCAACATCATTGACCACACCCCAGTGGTCTACGACTCCATGCAGAAGTTCAACAAGTCCCCCATTCGCTCACGCCCCACCCCACCCGCCACCGCTGAGCCCAGCCCTGCTCACGGGGCTCTCACCACAGACCCCAGGAATGTGCAGGAGTGCTTGCGCACTGCTCGAGGGCGCTCACCGAGCCCTGTGCAGCTGATTGTGGAGACCCAGGGGGATAAAAACCAAGAGGTAGTGAGCATACGGCAGGACCTGTCGGCCCCACCGGGCTACACGCTGGCTGAAAATGCCGCCCGCATCCTCAATAAGAAGCTGCAGGAGCAGAACTTTAGAGAGGAGAAGAGGCTTCAGGCTGGAGGACAGAATAGCCACAGCAGAGACAACAGCAAGCAGGGCGATTCAGACAGAGGACAGTCTGGATGTATGGAGGTAAATATACAGCCGCACTGGATTCATCGCTTCATCATTCACTTTATCTGGGGTCCATGTTTTATGACACATTGATAAACATGACTTTGGCTTGGATTTTCCTTGTAATGGTTGAGGACAGACAAGAAAAGCTAATCAAGTAATCATTGTGCACGTTCACTGAAATGTTCATGCTTTTTTCTCAGATCGAAAGCACTGACTGATGCAATGGTAAAGTTAAATCCTTTCTCAGTAAAACTGCACTTTCCTCCAGCTCTGTACATACACAGACTCTTAAAGGTTCTTTCTTCTGTATTTTCCTCTTCTCTCTAGTGACTTTATTATAGTTTGGCTTTTATTTATGTGCTTTAGTTAGGCCTGACCAAGTTTTGATGATATGTCTTAAAAATTTTGATTAAAATAGGACTGTAGTTACAAAGCTGCATAATTAATCATCACCAGCAATCTGTATATCCTTGTTAAACCAGAATTTTAAGTGGGTCCAGTTTCTGAACGGAATTTAATTCCCTAAACCAAATCAAACCAAGAGAAGTGCACATTTTATTTAATGAAATGAGCGCTGTGGCACTTTGGTCGGGCCTTTTTCACCACCCATTCAGCTGACCTGTGAGAAAAATAAATGCCAGTCATGCAACCATCTTTCTGGTCATGTGTAAATGATGAACTAGAAAGAGAAATGTATTCAGTGTACGGTTGGTACCTCACATTTGGCCTTCTGTAGACAGATTATCACTCCGGAAATGTAGGTCAAGCTGTACATTAAAGCAACCCAGGCAAAGTATGTATTTAAAACCACTGCATATAAACTAAGCAACATAATCCCACCCATGCTGATTAAAGTATCCACTAACATCAAACCCGTGTTCACTGATCTGCAGAACAGATCACATCTGATGTGTGTATCATGAAGTGATGCCATGATTTATAACACAGAAGTGAGGTTATCAGACCTCTGTTGCACGCTGCACTACTTTATTACTGTTGGTGGTGCAGCTGCATTGTGGGAGATGTAGTCACCAGATTTTGACACAGAAGAAATATGGATGGAGTTAAAAAAAAGGTTAGCTGTGTTACAAATGCAATGATAAACTAATAACTAGGTGACGAATCAGCTCAGCCCTAGGGTGAATGATGAAATACCTGTTAAATCAAGGTGTGTAATCATATTTAAGTAAATAATAAATTACAAGCAGTCCTGCACATTGAGTTGCAGAATTGCTGCAGTGACCAAATTTAACTAGAAATATTAAAGAGGTAACTGCAGGTAGGATTAAAGAACAAAATTTCTGCCCAGTCAAGTTATATCTTTTCGTATTATCTTATTTTGGTCATATTGATTATACTGGATGATTTCCAGTATTACCAGCCTGTGTGTTTGTACACCAAGGTCAGCTTCACCTCAGATCTTGCTTTCTTGCTTTTTCCAGGTCTGAAGTGAATGGGTGTGTGTTTACTGCTCTCTGTGTGGTCTGCAGGCTGAAATCAGCATCCACATGTCTCCTGGTTGACCTGTCTGCTTGTGATATGCCAGACTTATCATGTATCTCCTCTTTCTCTTTGCCCAGTTTTACCAATTAACATTTCCCGCTCTATCTCCCCCCCCTTCTCTCCTCCCCTCTGGGCTTTATCTCTCCCTCCTCCTCCCTGTCCGCTGTGCTCTGATCCAGAACCACACTGTCATACTAACAACTCCTTGGGGACTCTAACTCTGCTTGTCTCCGTGATGTAAGTTCCTCTTCCTCTATGACCTTTGGCGGTGGGTTCACCAACTACACGGACCTCTCACCTCACACCCAGCAGACCTCTCCCTTCTCACCCTGTTCATTAATGCATGCTTCACAGGACAGCAGAGTGACAGTGTGTAGCCATCGGAGTGATGTCAAAAGTTGTGCGACGGCCATGCATCTGTTTCTTGGTGTTAATGCGTGCATGCTCAGTTTATTTGGTGTAGATCATCTGTTTTTTTAAAGGACCATAGTAGTGTTTTTGCATGTTTTAGTCATTAACCATTAATTACATATACTGTCTATAGTTTCAAATACCATGCCATATCTATTTTAGATTATTAGAGTTATATGGTATGAAAATCAGCTTTAAGAGACTTCCATGAAACATTTAATCAATTCCAGCTACTGTTAACTAAGCTATATCTGTGTGAGTTAGGTAGAGAGCAGAAACGTTTGATTTTTCTGAAGATTTTCAGAAAACTGGCTCAAGAAAATGTGAACTGAGTAGATCTGATGGTTTTCGTCTGCAGTCATTGCTGTCTGTCTTCAGTAGAGTGGTCCTGCAGATTGGGCATCTACATGTCTGAGAAATGGAGGACATGTGGCCAGCCAAGATTATTTGGTCGTCCAGACCATCCATGACCTCCAGATTTCTAGCAAACTTCAACCGCTACAAACAACAATCACATCAGTTGATACTGATTCTGTGCTGTATGGAAGGTCTGGCTGACCAGGAAAGTCTTGGAGAGACAGAGTTGAAAATGTCTGTTTTCCTTCCAAGCAGAGATGTCAAAGAGACGTGCAGAAATGTGCGATGCGACAGTAGAGTGGTTTGACCGAAAGGACAGAAAGAGCTGTGTGTCATCAGCATAGCAATGGCTGGAAAAGCCATGTGAGTGGATAATAGGAGGGATTTGGTAAAATGCTGTGAGTGCCTTTTGCTGTTATCATGTAAGAGCCCGACTTTTGGTCTTTTGTGGGATTAATCAGGAATTAAATGAAAACCGATCTGACAGAAGTGTTCAAGTTTCAGCAAGTTGGTCGTCATATCATACACAGAGTAACTAAACCAGTCCTAACTTCTTGTTAATGCTACAGATCCTGTGAAACCGCTGGTATGGTCCTTTAAAGCAAACTCACAAACTCAGTTCATGTAATCCAAAGAGACATCAGACTGGTGTCTTGATCACCGGTTGTGTTGCCTTTTTATATTTGCACCAAAATGTGGATCATTGAACATGACACGAACGACGTCCACTGGTCCACATTTCTGGAGGTTTTACACATTCCTCAGCACAGGTTGAACGCTGTGGTTTTGTTGCCCTTGTACGGCCACATCTGAATTACTCTAACCCTGTGTTTCTACCAGGTATTTATTTCAGCTGGATGGACTGTGCTGATTTCTTGTGATATTTTACTTCTTCTTTCACGTATTTGTCCAAACAGTGCTTTCTTTCCTTTTCTTACAGTACACCATTTCCTCTCGCACTAACCAGACCCACGAAAGATTAACCAACAACAGTGACCGCTAACACTCATCACTCTCACCTCTCTGGATTATATGTGATTTCTTGTGAATATTGTGGTACATCTTGCATGCTTAAAGGAAAAATCCACCTTCAGATTAACATTTTATGAAGTTCTTTTAAAAAATTGGCAAAACACTATGTCATCACATCACCAGTTTGTTAAAGTGGGGCCAACTGAGAGGCAAGCCTGCTAGTCCAAACATGGGGTTAAAACACACACTTAAAAGCAGAGAAAGAACAGTAATAATAAGAAGCATGCCTGAGTGTGGGTGGATGTCATGGACAAGAGAGAATCTGTTAACATTTTCTGGCCCTGAGCTCAATTGACTACAAAAACACAAAACACAAAAAAATGAAGAAAACATCTTCACCGATTTAACAATACAGCAAAACAAAACATGTAGAAAAAAAACACGACAAATACAGGAAGTACTTCAGGAAGTTAAAACAAACAAGCAGGCACCACTAACAGAGGTCACAGGGGCAAAGTTTATGGCCTAAACCGCAACTGTGGCTTAAGATGGCTTCACGTCTGGGGGGCTGTCATGTAGTTCATCTTTATGACAACAGATATTACCATGAAATTAAGTAGATTAATTTTACAGATGTTACACAGAACCTACCACAAACATGTGCAGGTTAATACTGCTATTTCTACAAAGTTATTACCTTTTTGTAACTTCAGTAGTTACCATGATAGTATTTTATTATTGTTTATTATTTCCATAATGTGACGTAGTTATTACCAAAACATTAACCTTATTACATTGTAATTACCTAGTTACCTAATTAAAAAATTTTTTCTCCAAAATAGTACAGAGCTGTTAAGTCAAGTTCAAGTCAAGTACAAGTCCAGCTGCCACTGAACAGAATTTTTTGGGGGGATAACCATGACCTGGACATCTGAGACATTTTTTTCTTAATTTGCTTGTGCCTTCCGTTTTTGGATGTGTTTTCTTAAGTTATGGAGTGTTGGGCTCACAGTAGAAATGTTTTTATCAGAGTCTAAAGCAGCAGCACCAAAACCTTCTGAAACCCACTGCTTGTTTTAAGGTGGATTTCTCCTTTAAAGCCAAAGCTGACTACTACTGAGAAGTCAGGGATCATGTGGATTTGTTCATGTTGCTGTTTACAGTAGCCACTTCTGTGCACTGACTTCTTGTACACATTACTGGGGCATGAGCTGTGGTGTGATCTGATGTATTAGGATCAAATAGAAAATTGTGTATTAACCCGCAAGCTGCCCATTAAACGACTGCTCGTCTGTATTTCCAGTGCGTACCCGACCCCTCAGTTGTGTTCATAAACAAATTATTTATTGATGGAGATGTGCATTTGGTGCTCATCCATCTCTGCCAGTTCATGAGGAGGTCCTGCAGGTTGTACAACACATCACTCACTGGCGGGTCCATCCTTTCATCCATCTCACTTATTTTTCTTTCAGTTCACCTTCTCACGCCACCACAGCCTGACTGCTGCGTATTTTTAGCAGAACTAGACAGTTCCTTCGCAGGCTCGATGTTCCCCATCCGGTAGCTGAAATGTAATGCCTGGAGATGAACTATTTATAAATCAGGCCAGTGGTGTGATGTCCCGCTGTCACACTCTGACGTCATTCAAATGGGGAACGAACAACTCACCCACAAACACTTTTCTCTCTTCTTATGACCCTGTCGTTTTTTTCATTTTCATCCATGGGACAGATGCGTAAAACGCTGTTTCAACGCCATTAGTCTGTATGTGTGCCACAGCAGAATAATACGTACACAGCGCTGGACCACATTTATAAAACCCTATGTTTGTATTGTTCACTGTTAATACTTGAGGACATTTGTCATCATGCTCTTTAGACTTTTCTCTGCTTCTGCATAAATGTTACCTAAAACATGATCACACAAGTCCTGAAACTAGACAAAGGGAAATCCAATTAAGCAAATGGGACAAAAACAAACGTATGTGGGAAAAGCATGTGAACCTTTGCCTTCAGTAACTGCTGTGACCCCCTTCTGCATAGCTCGATCAATGATGACAAATCGTCCTGAGTCCAGAGGCAGAAAGCAGGCCCAGATCATTGTACTGCCACCACCGTGTTTCACAAAATGTTTTTATACGGTCACCATCAAACATAGTGTTCTCTTACAGGCCAAAACGTTCTCATCGATCTTATTCGTCCACAACTTTTTTTTCTGTAGCCTTCTGGCTCACGCACATGTCCTTGAGCAAACTGGAAATGACAATGCTCTTTTCAGGCAGTAGTGGATTTCTCCTTACAACTCATGCACAACCTTTTCGTTCAGTGTTCTGATGGTGGACTCGTCAACACCATTAGCCACTGCAAGTGCACTGCAAGACATCACCCTGGAGTTCCGTGTGATTCCTTGTTGTTGAGCAACCACTCCTGTGGTGGATATAGTGGTGTAGTGGTGTTGAATGTTCTCCACATTTACCTGAGCTCGCAGTCGACTGCAGTCAGGTGAGGCTGAGAGTTCATGCAGCAAGGTGAAAAAGTGTGGCCCGTATGAAACACAACTTTATTCACGGGTTGGCACCCTGTGTGCACAATTTAAACTAAAACAATTAAGCACAGTTGTGATACAGGACTCCTCCTCGACCCAAGTAATGATGCACAACCTCCCTTTGATAAGAGTTTCCATATAATCACATTATGTGGAACCTGTTGATGTGAAGTGATTAGGAGAAAAGGACATTACAAACACTTTTCTGTATAGTGGACGTCAAGGCTAAATGCAGCCATTAATCTGAATTAAAGCATGTTTGATGCAGCATTTTAAGAAATGAATGGTCACCTAGAAGGTCAAAAGATGTAAAGATTATAACTCAGCTGAATACCAATGAATAAGATCACACACATTCTTAGATATCAAGGCTCTGTTTGCTCATTATTTCAAGACCATTTTGATTTATTTCCAACCTCTAGCAGGTCCTAACTACATATTAAGATAAAGTCAGTGAAATTGCATTAAAAACATTTCTCTAGATTTCTAGATGCTTTAAACAAATGTAGCTGAAGGTGCTTTTCCAGAATTTGTAACAATTGGCAGGTAGCATCATTTTCGAAGTCACAAGATCCTTAGAATTTTTGGTTAGAACTTCATCAAACAACTCTCTGGTTCACTCGAGACGTTTGTGTCCACCTGAAGCAATGCCACACCCCGTTTACAGTGGAACATTTTTCCTTTTTGTTTGTGCACATCATCATTTGTACATCTGCTCGTTCTTCTCCCTCTTTCTTTGGCTCATGTTTCTTCACACCCTGTTTCCCTACGTGCCGACCTGCAGAGTCCTCGTTGCTCTCCCCTCTCTTTGACAGCTCCTTGTCATTGGCAGGACCTGCCTCGCTCTCCGGTGGCTCCACCCCTGGATTCCTGTTTCCTGAGACCGGCCCGCCCGGCCAACCGCAGACCCCCCTCGCGCTGGGCCGCCCGCTCGCCCTCCCCCAGGTGGAGCGAGGGTTCGAAGAGGAGGTTCACCTTTCCACCGCCGGGACATCGGAAGACCATCTTGGAGGGTGAGGAACCGGCATGAGGCCATCCTCTACATCCACCCACCCTCCTCCACCTCAGCCTAAAAAGAACCAGTACCTCAGAAACCTCCCGGATCTAGAGACTCACAAGAGACGGAGCCTGAACGGGGGGGTTGGGATCCACACAGTAGCACCAGCTGACCATTGAGGAACCAGAACTTCTTTTGAAGAAAGAAGAACCTGGAATGTACTGTAATATCATAAAAATCATAAAGAAAAATAAATTTCCGTAAGAGGTGCCTGCACACACTTGAGTTACTCGTCACCCTACATGTGCGTATGTACAGTATGTATTAAATAGAGTCAGCTGTTGCATTTTTATGAAGTTTACACCATTTTTGGTTTACATTTTTTTACTCAAATCTGTCTTATGTTTTGTCTTTCATCAATTCACGCTCAAGCTGTTTGTTTTGTTTTTCTATAACAACAGATGTTCGTTTCTTTTTCAGCTGTTTCCAGCCTTTGAATCTTTTCTGTTTAGTTTCAGTGAGAAGAAGGACAACACAAACAAACGAAAAAACTTCTTCTGCTTCATTGGGCCTGAAGCAGAGACACATGATGTCATTACTTATGCTAATGTCCTCATTCATCTTTATGTCGGGATGAATGTCCAGCTGTAAACATGAAGAAGATGGGTGACAGCAAACTGAATAACCTTATGCATATTTGGAAGGCAGTTGTACAAATAACAGTCAAATATTTGCATGCCTTTTGAACACTAGCACTTTAGTGCATGTACATACAAGCTCTAGTCATTTGTGATCACTAAACTCTGCTGTGGGGATAAAAGAAAAAACGATCTTTTTTGTTGTCACATGATTTGCATTGACTAAAATAAGTTTTTAAGTAAATTATTGTATCTACCCGACTACGTTTGTACAGTTGTTACTATTGGATATGAATGATCTCCCTGAAATCTTTTGACAAGAAACAGGGATTGTAAAAAAAAAATGAATGTTTTAAATGAAAAGTCTATGTCAAAAGTCTAATAATCTATAGTGTTATGTAAATAGTAAATGGTAATAAACATGAATGTGTATTTACAAGACCTCCTCCTGTTTTATATTTTATGTCACAACGATGAAGGTTACAAACAGTGCATGATAGATTACACTCTCTCTCTCTCTCTCTCTCATTAGACCTGAGTTTGTGTTCTTGGCAGACTGGTGTGTGTGTGGATTACAGTGCAGACCACAGGATTACAGTGGGTCAGGGGACACAGATATACACACACACACACACACACACACACACACACAGTGAATGTGAATAAGAAGATTGTGTCCACCCAGAAGTCAAATCCTCTTGCATCACAGTCACACATGTGCCACCTTGCTCGTGTTTCCCTGCTTGTCATGCAAGATAAAGACCAGTAATAAAACCCAGGAGTAGTTTATTTAAAGGTCTGCAAAAAAAAAAATCAGCTTTTTTTTAACTTACTTTTAAGAGTGTTGGGTCATGGAGATCATGCAGATTATTCATGTGTCGTGATTATTCTGATCATCTGTCTATAATAATGGATTCATTAAGTCTTTGTACATCAGAAAATAGCAATAAAAATGCCAGAAGGCGACTACATCAGTTAAAACTCACACAAAACACAGAAAGAAAACAAATCCTCTCATATGAGAAGAACGTTTGGCATTTACGTTCGGTGACTGTAACAGTACTTGATCTCTTGTCAATTTGGATCAAAAAAATACTCAGCACCATAAAAACTCTAAGTCGTAGCTGATGGATGTAACATGCTGTGACTCAAATGTAGTGATGTAACATCCACACAAACATAATGCAAACTTTACCATAAAGCAGCTGTGGGACGCTGTGACTCAGCTTTTAGAGTTCAGTGCACAAGCGTCATGTCGACAGAAGGAGCTGGGTATCAAACTACCAACCCTGTGATTAGCTGATGACCCGCTCTACTTCCCGAGCCACATCTGCCCCTATAATACGTAAGCGATAACCTTATGGATCAGCCAGTCTTATTGAGATATTAGTGTTGCTGTTCACGTCTTTCAACATTGTGCAATATTCTATTTGTTTCTACTCTTATGAAAAAAAAAGTATACTATTAGTATACTAATACTAATAGTATATTATACTATTATACTAGTAAGTATATAATAGTAACCAGCTGATGCTGCGTTCAGAGGATCTGAGACGGGTAGAAAATATTGTCATTTACAGACATCCTGTATCTGTTCACCCCGGCTTTTATCTGGTACTTTTATAATTGCTATAATTTTCTTATAATCTCTGTGGTTTTGTGCTGCAGAGGAACAGCCGATGACGTTGATATATTTGGATTTTATTTTCATTTATCTGACTTGCTGTCTGCTACTCTCTGTAAATCTAAATGCATCTGTGAAGCATCCAGATAGGGAGTGATAGAGATGCAGAAGCAGAGAGCTGAGGTCCTGTGTATACCTTTCACACAGTTAAAACGATGAATAATTAATGCGGCTCGGCTGCACGCTGGGAGCTGCTGATGGCGCCGAGTGGGTCAACGGAGGGAAGAAGGAGAAGATGCTCTGCTTTTACTTCAATCAGCCCTGAGAGAAACCCACCACTGCTGAATAATTTACACCAGTCGCAGGAGTCACAGACACACACTGCAGCTCTCTAAATGCTGGACTGTGCTTTCATGTCGGCTGCGGCATGAGGGCTATGACCTCTGTAAAATAGAGGTCACATCCAAATACAGTAGATGTCCTGAAGAAAAGATGGGGAAGGACAAATCTTACGTCACTTTAAAGTGAGCTCGTGACATTTTCAGGAGGAGAAATATGACAAAAAAGCAAAAGAGATCCAACACAACGAAGACATGCCAGAGTTCATTTTATGATGCTATTCTGCTGTGTAAGACGCTTTATGTGTCATTTTAGATTACAAAGTTTATGCCTCACCTTGCAGGAGCAATTGTGGGTGTGAGATTTTTGTCCTTCCTCTTTTCATAGAAGCATTTGCTGTCTACAATGCTGAGAGAGTTTTATAACAGTATATTCTCGGTTACTTTCTGTATCTGTGTTGTGTTTTATTTTTTTATTTCAGACACATTTGGTTCTGTTCTTGTTACTTTTCTGACATTTCTAATCTACTTGAAGAGGCCATTCAAGATTTCCAATAAGCATGTACCGTTGGTGTTGTCATAAACCAGTTACCCATCCTACTCAGTTCTATTATTGTAAATATAATCAAGCTCAAACTTTTCTGTAAAAGATCAGAGCTTTCTCAGTCACTCAAAAACTACTACAGAGAGTAAAAGCTGCGACATTTATTTTTCTGAAAATATAAAACAGTATTTCATTTGTCTCATTTCTGTTAAGCACAGATACTCACATCTCCAGCTTAAACACTGTTATGCTTCAATATTTAAAAAAGAAAAACTGTCTCACTGACTAAATGAAAGCGCTGCTGACAGTCTTTACCAGTCTACAGTGTTCAATTTAAAGCCATCACAGTATCAGTGTTGTACAGTGGCATAAAAACAGGATCATGTCTGTGTTGTCACATCACCTTCCAGTTGATTCTCTTTGTGAAATCATGCACCACAAAAGTCAGCTGTAACAGATCTAATTAACCGATAAGAAAAATAAATGATGCATCAGGTCACGTCGCTGGTTCTTTGTCAGGACAGACAAACATCTGCTGAGCCGACGTGATTGTTTTGTCCTTTAACAGGGCACAAACGTAATAGAACAGATGAAAGTCAGACCTGTAGAAACTTTCTAACAGGTCGCTGTGGAACAAACTGTTTGAATCCAAAACTGCTGAGGAATAAATGTAAACTGTAGGATTTCTGATGTACCTGTACCTGAAAAAATGGCTAAAACTGATTATTTTGATTTAGTTTGCTTCCTCCAAAATAGACAAATAGCTTTGATAGAAATAACTTTTAAGCCAACTCTATAAAAGAAGCAGCTCGTGAATATCTGTTGACATTTGAGTGTCCTTGAAACAGATAAAAACAGCCACGTTTTCCTCTCTGGCTGTGATGAATAATGCAGCGTTGGCGGTCTGGCCACCTCTCTCAGATTGTTCAGAGCAGTTTCCCCTCGTGTTCCCAAATCTGTGGATTTGGTTACAACAACAGATGAGACGAGCCTCTTGTTTTCCAGTTTGTCTCGTTTCGTGCAGCTGCTGTCTGAGGACTCCGCTGACAGTTAAATCTGAACCCTGAGGATCAGTGGAAAGGTCTGAGATCCAGGTATCACTGCTGCACAAGGAAGGACTGAATTATATTCTGTCCACTGACCAACAAAAAAATGTCTTTATTATCTTAATATCAACCAATTTTTAATAAGATTAAATTAAGCAAGTTGCAATGAATGACTTTATGAATAAAACATAGTGATTTATTAATACTTTGTAGGACTTTAAAGAAATTTGTAAAGAGTTTTGGCTCAACAGCCTTCAAATATGTCTTGAGCTGATTTTTGTACTTCAGTATTCAGTTAGTTTATGTTGCATTAATCAACCTCTCGTACGCTGTCGAGTATTTCAGGTCTGCACCGAAACATCTGAAAGTGTTTAGAAATAAAGTGACCTGCTGTCACAACAGTTAAAAGCCTTCATCTAATGTCTGATACGCATTTTAATCAATTTTACTAAACTGCCTCTCGTTCTCCGTGAGTCCTGTTGACAGAATTAACCTTTCTGAGGCTCCACGCTGCTTCGTACAGCGTGCGATCTATCTAAAATCGGACCCCAAATTGCACATGCCTGCAGCTGCGTGCAAAGGCCTCAGACAGACAATGAGCAACACAATGGCCCTGGCTGTGCCATTAGCTGTGAGGTTGTCATGCCAACGGTGCAAAAAAGCCCCCAGCCCAGCTCAAGCAAAAGGTTTGGCCCTGGGGAGAATTCATATTGAGCAAAAGCTTTGCCTGGAGGCTCTTCATGTCTTCTCTCTTTCTGTTACATCATTATTCATTTGACAAAAAAAGCCCCATCCTGCTCCTGATGCTCCTGTCAGGCCCCTGAGACCAGAGCAGTGGCAGCCACCAGCGTGTTCAAGTTGGGGAAGCTGTGAGGCAGAAGCCGGGTGTCATGTTTTTTTTGTTTTTTTTGAGGGATTTCAACCCCACAAGAAATGAACTATTGTATGTGTGAACAGACAGTCCTATTGTGTGGACGACCAGCAGGACCACCGCTCGGTCTGGCAGGGAATCCAACTATATGTCGGACAAAGAAAACATTTTCAGAAAATAAGGAAACAGGAGAGGTCGACAATTTTTTATTGTGAGCAGTGTTTTAACAAGGGCTTCTGATGACAAAAGTATATAATTAACATCCATCCATCCATTTTCCTATTGCTTGTCCCTGTAGGGGTCACGGGGGGTGCTGGAGCCTATCCCAGCTGTCGTCTGACACACCTCACACCAGGTGTGAGGTGAAACCAACCTGGAGGTATATATTTGTGGTCACTACCAACTTCACTCAGATTGATAAAGTTCTGTGGATGCAGAACGAAACGTCTCTACTTGGAAGAAAGAAGTCCAGTTGCCATGACTCAATCCTCAGACAACTTTACCTGGATGACTGAGAATCTTCACAGACATATCCCAGCTGTCATTGGGCGAGAGGCGGGGTACACCCTGTACAGGTCTCCAATTCATCGCAGGGCCGACACGCGTAGACAAACAACCATACATACTCACGTTTATAAGTAACATCAGAATACAAAAAAACTTAATATAACTGCTTTAAATAAACCATGTGAGGGGTGAAACTGAAACATCTCATAAACATCTAAAATACATCTTAAAAGATGCCTCAACACATTCATGCACATTTGTTATGAGAACAGTATGTCCAACTAAATGTAGTGGAGGTTAGTCCAAGCTTCTTCTCCTTTTTTTTGCTTTTTCTCTGACCTGTAGTTCACCTCCACTAACTCATCGCTTCAACAAACAGTTTGAAAATTACAAAAAACAGAAGTCCAGCAGGTTTCAAGTTCAATCAGACCATCTGTCTGTCTTTAGAAAGAGTAAAAACAAAAAGACAGCATTCATTTGGTGCCTCCTTGATTCCTCTTTTGTCACATTTGCTTTGAGCGTGCCCAGTCTTCTTCATGGCACTGGCACAAACACAACACACAGAGCTCCCATCTTTGTGCGGCTCACAGTGGGCATCTGCCTCAACACAGGCTGGGACGTATAGTGGTGAAAACCTCAGGGTCCCACAACATCTGCGGTGATGTGGATGGAGCCTCTGTGTCTTTACGCTGGTGTGATTCCACTATATGTTTTTCTCTACTAGATGTATTAGCAATACTCACAGTTTTCCACATATGTTGTATTGAAATGCAGTATTTTAAAAATACATAAAAGGACAATATAAATGTATTATTATTAAATATTAATTTAAAATCAGTCTCTGGAGACAGACAGTGCTACTTTAGGGAGGGGTGAAGTAAAAGCACAAGTGCATTACCTCACGAAGAAGACTGAAAGGCAAAATGGACTGAAAGTATCGAAGTAAAAGTATTTTGTTCTGCATTAAAATGTCCCCTGTGGCAGATATATTATTATATGACTGTACCAGACTGTTAATACTGACGTATCAATGTTCAATTATAATTATACTGTTGAAACTGTTTGAGCTGGAGATAAATTTAGCTACTTTATGAGCAGTTACCCCAGTGGTTCCCAGCCAAAAAAAAAAACTTTATGATGCAAGAGTAGTTTGTTAATGATCCGTTTTGTGCCCTAAGGTTGTTTTGAGTTTGATCTGCTGCTGTCAGTCAATATTCAGCTGACTGTGACTGACCTGACTCCTGCATCATCAGTGACCAGCTCCTCCTGGTCTTTTTTATTAGACTGATGCTTCAGGCTGACATCTGAGTGGCAAAAACATTAGAAATGTTTCTGTGTAGCTGCTGTTTTTGTCTAGTGCATAAAAAAGACCTGAGACAGTGTATTTTCACACCTGTTTGATTATTTGCTCAAACTAATGATATGCTTGTGAAATGTTGCTACATAGCTCCTTCTGAATTTGCACGAAACTATCTGCTACTGACTGTTAACGTGTGTCTGTTGCAGTTTTAAATGTCATTTGCACAGTAACAGCTAATTTCAGCCTGTTGCGGGGCCAAAATAACCACATTTAATTTTGGGTAAATAGCAATACAATAACAGAAAAAGAGTAATAGTAATGATAAGCAGTAAGTGGTGGGTGTGTTTTTTATTAGTTTTTAGCCAAGATAGTTTTTGTGTGCACACACTGTAAATGACATCGGCTGCTGGAGGAGTGATTTTAACTTTTTTTATGCGTTTGTATGTAAAATGACCCATTAATTCACGAGCAGTGACTGTAAAATAAATGATTACATGTTATACATACACTAATTGAAACCTTTTTTCCTGGTCAGCATTGTCAAGTTACAAAACCTCTGCAGACTGTGACCAGAGGAGGAGGAGGGCTGAGGGAAGTTGAAGAAGTGGTGGTGATGGTGGTGGGTGAAGAGGTTGTCATGGTAACCACTCATCTGCTGCTGGGGGATAATGTTGCCCATCGCTGTGTTTCTGTGCTTTTTCCTCCTCCTCACCTACTCACACATACAGACACACACACACACTCACCGCTGCATGCATGTGACATGACGTGCTGTAGAGGAGACAGAGACATGTAGAAAGAGACTAGTGTAGTGTCTGTACGTGACCCAACATTAACAGTAAGATAAGAGCGCGGTTCCTCTGAGCTACTTTCATAACAACCTGCTCCAATCTAATCTCTTAAAGAACAGATTACTGCTCTTTTTTACTGTAATCACTGCTCCCTGCTGCACTGATCACATCATCAAAGCAGTGAGGCTGCGCTCGCCCTGCATCATTAGACAGCAGAGGAGAGGAAAAGGGCTTTCACAGTAAACAGTAAAGACATGAGCGTCAGACAGCAGCTGCAGAGCACGAATCCTGCCACACGAGGGCATCAAACAGCTGCTGCAATTGAAGGTAAAAGGACAAAGCAACAACCAGATTGAACACTTTAATCTCAGGTCATAGAAATGTGTGACAGATTTCAAATATACAGTCAATATAATATATTTCCAGTCATGTTATCAGTCAGCACAACACAAGCCATTTAAAGATGGGTCTTCTATTTCAGTAGAAGTAAAAAAAAAGAAGGTAGATGCACTTTTTCCACCAATTATATGACCCATTAGATAAAATGTTGATTCTGTGTTGTTGTTAGTTGGGACATTTTGGCCCAAATGCTAATTAACAGCAGCTCCACAAACTCTCACTGACGCTGACCCAGAACCAGCAGTTTGATCATCTGTATCGTTGCATAGTTGGAAGAGAGAAGGGGAATAGAAGAGGGTGCTTCTGTTGGTTTCAGGCCGCAGCTTCACATCGCTGGCTAAACAGCACCTCCACCACCTTTGGGTCAGCCAGGGTCGAAAGGTCACCCAGGTCCTTCTCGTTGCGGGCAATCTGCCGCAGGATTCGCCTCATTATTTTCCCTGAATCCGTCAGAGTCAAAAAAGAAGAAGGGGAGACAGATGAGGAGGGGAGCAGTGGGAGACTGGGTGTTGGTTTGAAGAGCCGTCTGATTTGTTACCTGAACGTGTTTTTGGGAGAGCTGGAGCATTTTGAATGAAGTCTGGTGTGGCAATTGGTCCGATTTTCTCTCTCACTGGTAAAGCGACACAGAAAAGGAATCAGTGCCGTGCAGAATACACCTGGCCTGAAATTAAACCCTATTGTTGGTTTCGCACAACTCCCAGAAATATGGCTGCTTTCATTCAAAGGTGTCTGCGCGAGCACGTCAGGTAGTTTGTGAGCAATGAGGCAGCTGCATCATTTACTCAAAGCTGCATTGAATTCTGGTGCACTGAAGCGGCTGTAATTTATGATAATGTTACCTCTGCCTCTTCTACAATGAATTTCTCTTCTTCTGTGATAGATGGATGTTTGTGAAAGCCTGTGAAGAATATCTGCTTCTTCGGTATGAGAGATTGACATTTGAAATCAATTTATTCCTCCTTCCCTCTTTGCCCGTGTTTATTCTTTCATTCCATCTTAATTTTTTTGTCTTTATTTGGTGGGTATTTGTTTACCCGCCATGATAGTAATATTTATTTTCATTACTATTACATTTAATTATTATTATACATTACTGAGAATACAAAACATTTATTCTCAAGCCTCATAATGAATCATGGAATTGAATTGTTTATCATTGTATAAGGTAAAGCAGACAAAAACAATACAATTTCACCAAGTCTCACCCAGTCTCTTGAGTTCCTCCACCAGTGTGTGGGTAAACTCCTTGCTGTTTTTGAGGGTGACGAAGCAGTAGAGACACTCGCCCTTCACCTTGTGAGGCCGACTCACCACCGCAGACTCCGCCACAGCCGGATGCTCCGCCAGAGCCGCCTCCACCTCTGATGTGCTCATCAGGTGGCCTGGAGGACAGGAAAAGTAAGATAGGGAAGGTTATGATTATCATCAGTGATAAATTATAAAGAAGAATATAAATTAAATATGTTCTCAAAAGCATGTGAGTTACGCAGCATGTGAAGTTGTGATTTGGTGTTGCAATAACCATTTTTGAAAAAGGAGCAACTGTAAAACCTAACAGAACAATACCTGACACGTTCAGCATGTCGTCTATTCTTCCTGTGATCCAGTAATAGCCGTCTTTGTCCCGTCTGCAGCCTGAGAGAGGAGAAAATAAGCTGCATATAAAGTCTTTTATAGCATGATGTACATCTTTGGTACTTAATCCAGCACAATAAACACAATGAAATATAAAAAACAATAAAATATTATTTGCATGTCTTACCATCACCAGTGACATAAAAACCAGGAAATTTCTTGAAGTAGGTGTTCTCGAAGCGTTCATGGTTTTTGTACACAGTACGCATAATTCCAGGCCAAGGTCTCCTGAAAACCTGCAACAAAAACACATTTGTTTCCAGTTTCACTTATGCATTTTACTTGACTGGTTTTATGATTAAGCTGCTTAAGTAAAGTTACACTGAGCTCAAGTGAAACTCACCAGATAGCCCTCAGCCTCGCCTTCCAGCTCCTCTCCATGTTCATTGAGGATGGTCGGCTCCACTCCAAAGAAAGGAAGGGTCTGAAATGTGAGATGATCACTTTAACGTTTCATTTAAAAAGATCCTGTATGGACACTGTTTTCTCTTTCAATGGAAAGCCAGAATAAAAATGTGACTAAACTAATGTTGCATCTTCTGCACTGATTTTGTATAAACTCTGATAAATATTCAGCTTGTATTGATTAATTTCAGAAGATACGTATGGGTAAGTTAAAAACATATAGATAGAAATGTCACTGTGTGTGCGACAGTGATCAGTGTTGACAGAGGTGTTGTCACGTACAGCAGAGCCTGGTTTCAGCGGAGTGGCAGCAGGTAGAGGAGTCAAAACATGACCTCCCTGCAGAGAAAGAAAGAAGCACAAACTTACTGGTTTACTGAAACTAGAAAAAACACTGTTGTGACTAACTAAAGCTAAACAGAAATTGAGATTGAATCCGAAAATATTAAGAGAGGGTGTCTGCCTCCCGAACCTGGGTTGGGAGCTGGTTCCACAGGAGAGGAGCTTGATAGCTAAAGGCTCTACC
>JAUYWH010000009.1:16470956-16644133 GCA_034779795.1 Ctenopoma multispine | reverse complement strand
GGGAGCAGACACAGTCTCTATGGGGTGCTGATAGTTTTGGGGGGGTGACGGCAGTAGAGAAGCTGCAGAGAGGCGTGTAAGACTACGACTCTGCTAGCTAATTATTGACAGCTTTCAGTTACTTTCATTCTCAATATACTATGTGACAGGTAATTTTCTTAATAATAAATTGATTGTTTAGCTTATAAAATATCATTAAATATGCCTGTACCAGAAAAGAACAAAAGACAGTTTACCATCACTTCTGTTGATGAATTAATCAACTGATAAACTGATCAGATTGGGCCCCAACAACACATTTTTTGCTCCGGGGACCCCCGGAGTGATTAGTCCAGCCACGTATATGTCGCCTAACTCAAGTGTGTGCTTATTACCGTCTCTGTCTGCCAGAAGGTGTCAACGATGGGACATCTGCCCTGACCGACCACCTCGTGGTACCACTGCCACGCATCCGGGTTGATCGGCTCACCCACAGTTCCCAGAATCCTCAGGCTGGAGAGGTCGTACCTGGCAGAAAAGTGAACGGTTTGAAAGTCACTTTTAAGTCTCATAACAATGTGATCCAATGACACAAACACAAAGCCTGACGCAGATCCTGTGCCTCTTTCTTTCAGTCCTTGTAAAATGTACAGCTTTGTTATCTAGTGCTTATATGACTCTTGTTATTGTCTGCAATTGTCTGAATGTCTGCATGTGTATAGTTGTTTAAATGTACTGGTTGTGTGTCAAGATCATGTTGGTGCAGTAAAAACTCAAAGCTCCTGGTTGTTTTTTTATTGATAACCCTGCAGTTTGTGTTGTGAATGTATGAGCACATTCACACCGCTTCAATAAGTAACAATAACAGTTTTATGCAGTTTGGTTTCCCAACTGAGGTAAATATTAAACATAATAAGAAGGGAACATGGTGATGAAAATCTGTGAAACGCAAATGGTAAAAGCTGAGAAATCCTGCTGATAAAAAAATACCACTTCTCAGGTCAAGCTGTGGTTCGAAACTGCTAATGCAGATTCTGGAAAACAACTGAACGGCTGTGATTTTCAGCAGATGCAGACACTTACTTCTCAACTGGTTCCCGTCCATACTTCATCAGCAGGCGGATGGCTGTTGGAGCTGTGTAAAACGTTGTCACTTTGTACTTTTCAACTATCTCCCAGAACCGACCGACATGAGGGTGGACTGGAATACCTTCAAACTGCAACACAACAACAACACATTTCTAAGAAAGGTGACAAACACTATAGTAGATGTGCTTCTTTTCTAAAGAGTTTTATTAAATTAAAGAAAGAAAATCTTGTCTAACTCACCAGAACACTTGTTGCACCATTCGCAAGGGGGCCGTAGGTGATGTAGGAGTGACCGGTGATCCAGCCGATGTCAGCCGTGCACCAGTACACGTCGTCATGGTGATGGTCGAAAACGTACTTGAAGGTCAGCGACGTGTAGAGCAGATACCCAGCAACAGAGTGGAGGACACCCTGTACCGTACACAAGGACGGGAACATGAACGAGGAGATAATTGATCAACACGAAGACAGTAGAGAGCATAAAATGTTCTGGTAGAAAGGACATGTATGCAGGTGTTTGTGTGTGTGTGTGTGTGTGTGTGTGTGTGTGTGTGTGTGTGTGCGTGTGTGTGTGGCAAAGACAGAGAGATGATTTCACATTCGTTAATGCTCTAAATGCTGTATTTAGTGTAATAATAACACATAATTCACACTACTACTAACATTTCTGCCTTTTAGCCTTAGAAAACCACTAATTCTCACTAGAGACAGGAGATTGTGTAAAAGGTTTACTTCATTACATGCTTATCCGAGTAGAAACGGGATGCTGATTTGTTTTAAATATGTGGTTTCACAGAGAATTTTACAAGCAGAAAATTAATCTAATGTAATTGTTCTAAGCCAAACTGTGTATCTCTGCTACAAAACATCTTTCTACATACACCTGCGTCTTACTTTGGGTTTTCCAGTGGAGCCGCTGGTGTAGAGGATGAACAGCGGGTCCTCAGCATCCATCCACTCGGGTTCACACTCTTCAGGAGAGTCCCTCATCAGCTCATCCCACCACACATCACACTCTGAGTCCCATGGGGTCTGAACGTCCAACACATAAAACCACATATTATATTTGCTCATTTCCTAAATGGAACAGGGTTAATAATTAATTTAATATGATGGGAGCACTAATATGTGTCTTGTGTGACTGTTAAGTGACCTGTTACCTGTAGCTTGTTGCACGTAGCCCCACTTTTTGTCCTCAGTGCATGGTGCCTGACAACAAGGCATTTATTGATGGTGGGGGAAGCTCTGTGTGGAAATAAAGTGTAATTCATATGAATCAAATAATTTTTTGTTGTATTTTATTATGACACCTTCTGACGAGCAGTTCAGCTCTCACCATCCCTCTTTACTTCATCTGCTTCATTGCCTTTTGCTAAAGGTGAACTGCTGGATAATGTCTTTTTGTGCTCCTGAGACCAGTAATTTGTGAGTTTTGATTTACATTTAAACCCAAAGTAATAAACTTTGAGCCAAAATTTGAATTTGAAAACAATATCTATCTATATATGTGTATATATTCTCTTTTTATTGTGAATCCCCTAAACATATCTGCATCTCTGATACCCACATCATGCTTTGTTTCTCTGCTCACATCCCAGGCTCACGTTGCCACGGGAGACGAGCAGCTTGGGCTTCCCTGTTGACTCTGAGTGCTCCATGTTGCCCGGCAACCCCATAATGTGGAAACCAGGTTGTGTGTTTCTTCAACATCCAGCTGATAACAGCTGATGCAGTGTGTTTGTGTGTTCAGTGACTCATATACTAGAGGCTGGGTTCCGTTACCAGCAGCGGCAGCTAGTGTAAATAAGGGAGGCTGCTGAGAACCGGGAAACTGTTGCTTTGTAAGCAGCACCTACTTTTCCCTGCACTTCTCCAGAGCCTCGTCCACAATCTGCTTCAGGTTGATCAGCTTCTCTCCCCTGTAAACGCCATCTGTGTGTTACAATAGAACGGAGGGAGAACAGGAAGAACATGTGGATAATGAGGGTTTTTTTTTTTGTCAGTTTTCACCTTGAAAATCATGTTTAGAAACCTGAATGCTACAATATACTGCATCAAATGCCGGTGCTGCTGTGTTGGCGCATGGGTCTCCTAATTGTCTGGACAAATGCTGGACTGCTGGACCTACCAGCTGTCACCAGGACACTGCTCTGGGCATCCATAATCCTCTCGCACAAAGACTCAGAGGAGAAGCCAGCAAACTAAATATGCAAAAAGAAGACAAAGAGAGAAGAGAGGAGGAGGTGTGGCCTCTTAAAAAAGAAATTCTGGTTGATTACAGTTTGAGTCTTATTGTCAAAGTTTTATCAATTTAATGCGGTGCCAGTGGTGACATCGAAGTAACTGCTGAAATCTGGGAACATGACAAGTTCAACAGGGTAAAAGAAGGAATTAGTGCAGCCAGATTAGATAAACCACCTTATTTGGAAAATATTAATAATGTTGTGTTATGACCAATGGGAATTATTGACACTAAAAACTAAGAAACCCCAAATTTCACATTTCAAAAGACTGGCTTTCAAAACTCAACCGAGGCTTTAGCGTTACAACGATCCACGGCCTGGTGTGATCAGTAGCTTATGTTGACATACCCAAGTCCATTCTCTGCAGTTGCATTGCTAAAGTTAGACAGTCTTGATTTACACAGTGATGGTGCATACTGTTCCCTCTCATCACCAGCATTACTCATTTGTACTTGCTTTAGTATACAACTATCAGTTGTTGGCCAAACATTCTTTCCAAGGTTACTAGTTCACAGTGTATAAAGTTTCAGTGTCTGCATTATGAATCAAGATCACAGAGGACTCTGGACTCAGCAAAATGTCACCCCATTAATGGCATTAGCTGTCCTGTCTGGCTCCAGCTATGACGCTAATTTATGATTAATATTTAGAGTGAAATGACAAACTAAAAGGCTGGCTCTGTCCAAAAGATCATTACATCACTGATGTTCACATCAAATATGATAAAAAAAACTAGTGTTCAATAATATTCAACAATGACCAAGCACAGACAAGATCGTTTACACTCTGCCAAAAGAAATGGCCTTTGCCAGTCATAAAATGAACCTTGGAGCAGCCTGAAGGTATTTTTAACAGGGATACTAATCTTTGCACGGATTTGAAAGGTTGAATGGCTAAAATAGTTGTTGGCTTGCTTGCAAAACTGACTCAGATGTCTGCCCAGGCTGTAAATGTCTGACCCATATATTGAGTGCAGGTGCTATGAGTGCTGTGTTCACACAGAAAAGAGCTGATAACTGGGTAAGCAGGATAGTCCGGACGAACAGTAGCAAGTGCTCATGTTCAAGCACGGTTTTCTTGGGGAAATGCGTTCAGGGCAGTAAATAAAACTAACCTGCACGTTGACTGTCTACAAAACTGTCCTCATTTGATCTGAAATGAAGTGAGAAGAATGGTTCATCCACCCATATGGGAGCCAAAGAAAGCCAGACAGGGGTTGAAGGGTATTGAAGATAAATTTGAGATTGTTTGCATACTAACATTAAATGGCACAGAAATGCATAACATGTAGCAAATTATGCTTTGACTATTAAAACCCTGTGCTAACACGTGAAATACTTAAATACTGAAGCACTTTTAACATAACAGTTGTTCATTTGAGAAAGAAAGTTCCAGCACTTATCTTGCTTGAATGGACTTTCTGTGAAAGTGTCTTCTAAAATAAGTAATGTAAATAGCAATGAGAATGTAGACAGTGGTAAATCCTGTGAAGTGTTTCACCGTGCCACTTACCACAATGGAGTGAACAGCACCTATCCTGGCACAGGCCAGCATGGTGTATAGCAGCTCTGGGATCATGGGCAGGTAGATAGACACTCTGTCTCCTTTTTTCACACCTTGATAATGTACAAAAATAAACATGAGTTTCAAAATGTAGACAAATGTATGCATTTAACATGAACACCTCAGCCTAATGTGGCGCACTGTTATGTGTAGTTCCAGCAGTGACACTGTAGCTTTAGTGGGTTTTGGCCAGACAAACTGTATGTCTGATATGCAACAAATGCATTGAACAAACTGTATAAATCATGTATTTGATGAGTTGTGGCATGCTAGCAACACAAATCATTTTTTGACACTGCAGTCTTTGTACATGAATGAATCTAAAAGCAGAAACGTGGCAATTAACAAACAAAGATTCACGACATACAAATGTATTATTTTTTATTGCTTTACTTTCTGATGCTAATGCTGCTTGCTATTATTTCTTTGATGTTTAGCTGAAGGAGACTTTTTTAGCCTCACCCATTTGTTTGAGGACATTAGCACAGCGGCAGACCTGGCTCAGCAGCTGGCGGTAGGTGATGGTCGTGTGGTGGTCAGGTGAATTTCCCTCCCTAGCAAACATAACACAAGAAGAAAGAGTGTCATGCAACCACAAACACGTTTCAAGTCCTGGAATTTCTGTGAGTTCACAAGGGAGATAACCTGTTCCTCTAATCGCTGTGTCTATTTTGGGTTTGGACATTTGTCAGGACAGTTGTTTGGAAAACTATGTGGCACAGTGCTTCACAGGGCAGCAGACTGCATGACTGGGAGTAGTAAAATAAACGATTTGTGTGACTTTGCAAACACAAATGCAACAGATATTGTTAGTTAGAACTACTGCTTTGCTGCAAACAAGGACAAAAAAACAGGCTGAGCTTGATACTCTGATATACCCTGGTTGTCTGCCAAAAAACCCAAGTGCAGTTAAGCTGCTTCTGAAATCTTGAACATATCAACGCTGAAAACACAATTGTATAACTATAGTATAACTATTGCTCAAATATTCAATGGGAGATGTTTCTCTTTTTTATACAGAGACATAGTTCATTGTTGAGTTTTTTTATTGATTTATTTTCAGTACTTTACAAGGTTAAGAAACTTGAGGTGAATGGGTATAAATCCCTCTTTGTTTGTTCGTAAGGTGACACCCTGGGTCAACTGTCGGAGAGCAATGACACAGGCCTCTATCTCACATGTAAAGCCTGTACTAACATCTAAAACAAACCACGAGCTAACTAACAGTTAAAGGTTGTTTGATTAGTTGGATCATGTAAAAATAAATATTGATGTAATGGTATTAAACTGTATATTCCAGTAAACCGTGGTAGCTGCTATTAACAGATGTAACAAGTAAAGGAAACTAAAAGGACCAACATTTGATTTTTAAACCTTTTGGTGTCTGATGTTTTAGCTGTGTACTATTTGTTTTGATAAGGTGTGAACTATACTATAGTCGTATAAGTGTTTAACAAGTTAAAGCAAACCATCTGGTAGCTGATAAAACAGATAAATACAGTATCATGTTGTAAAATGAGACCAGGATGGTAAACACTTGGGCACGCACATATTACATAAGTGTTTTCATGTAGTGCAAACAGTGTTAAAACACTTGTGAAGGTGATGGTTGGTCTCCACTGTGCCCTGTTATATAGAGCCCCTACAACTACTGAGCTTGTCGAACATATAACAATACAAACTAGAGACTTTATGGTGATTTCAATTGTGTGGGACTTTAGTGTAAGTGACAAGAAATAGAAGTCAAAAGCTGGAAGGAGAACCCCAGAAAGTAGATTCTGTTTATCTGGGGGATACATTTCATCACTCATTCAAATGATTCCTCAGTCAGGTGACTGCAGGTTTCCCTAACCTTACCACAGTACTGTGTCCAGATCACCAGAATCAACTTTCTGGGATTTACCTGTATTATTGAACATGCATGAATACACTGGAACGATAACAATAAAAAAGATGTGATTTACATTAAAAACGTGCTCCTGAAGATAGTAAACGATCTACTAGACATTTATTATTTGGAGATTCTGGTGAAATTAAAGTCTATTATACCAAAACATCTTTGTTTCGATTTTGCTAAATATCCTGCTATCTTTTTATTCTGACAGGAGAAGGAATGACATTGTGTTGCATCAACTGAGGTTTGGTTTCAAGCGCTGGGGTTGCAACGAGGACACAGCAGCTGCTATTGACTGAAATACCTGACGTAACTCCAGGCAGCATTTCTCCCTCAAAGCAATCATTCACTCTGCACGCGTTGTTGCTTACCAGTAATAGGCAACCTTTTCGCCAAGGCCCCTCTCCTTCACATGCCTATCCAGGACATTATAGCATATGTTGGTTTTGGCCCCGTCCATGAATTTGACATATATGTTCCCTTTGGTGAAATCAAAGTTGTACTGCAGGATTGCGTCTGTTGCTGACTTCTTCCAGAAGAACTCATTAGCAACCTCTTTCCAGAAAGCTAATGCAAAGTGATTTATGATAGTGTTAAAGGCTGTAGACAGGGCACATAAACATTAAGAGACAGTGTATACATACAGGCTAAGAGGAGGGTGAAATGCAAGGAAACTCTGCAAGCATTGCACTAAAAATACAGACGTGTTTGACCTACCTTCTGGATTCTCAAGAGACTTCCTGTACAGTGCCAGATATGAGTTAAAATCAGGCACATGAGCATCCCTCTGCAGGTCGTCAGGAGGGTAGTACATTTTGTCCTGAGATGCAGGAACAACCATTGTGGAAGGACAGATGCAGACAATTCTAAATCATCTAAGAATGAGTGGGAAGTGGGTTAATCTCGAATCACTGTTGATCCATCTGGATCGCCCTAGGTAAGTAAGAATACTACAAGGCCTTGGGTCCTGAAGCAATACAATCCAGCATGTACAAAGACCCTCCTCTAATCCCTGAGTTGCAGGCTCACTCCAGTCTGCTTAGTGCCAGGACAACCAATCGACTCCCAGGGTGCGGCACTCCCACTTTTTTATTGGATGAGTCCTCCCTGGCCTGTTGATCACATTATTTCCCCAAGCAAGGAGGTGAAGCAGGTAGAGGAGGAGTTGTGTATGGGCCGAACTCTGGGGGCTCAGACAGGAGCAGGGAGGTCTGATCTGACAGGTGGGGTGATAGGTGTTCTCAGAGAAAAACAAAACAAAACAGCTATTCAACCTGCAAATTTAATACTAGTACTTTTACTCCACTACATTTTTTAACAGCTTTAGTTACTAGCTACTTTTTACAGATGTAGATTCTTGTAAAAAATATAATCGACTAATAAGTTGTAATGTATTAATAATAACAATAGCATCAAATTCAATAATGTTATAAGATAAGATAATGTTAGATACGATAAGAAAAAGATACTATAAAAATGCCAAAGAGGGAAATTCACTATACAAACTTAACACTAAAATAAAAATACATTGTTTTATAAGTGGATTACAGGGAACTTATTACTTCAGCTTAAGTTAAGAATTTGAAACAGTACCTCTACTCGTAGTGGAATATTTTTTAGGCTAGTACTTGTAGTACCTTTACATGAGTACTCCACATCTGCCAATGGGTCCTTAATGTTATTTGTTATGTTTATTTGTTTTCTTTATAATGCAAAATATCTGTCCAGAAAAACTGCTGGTAAACATGCACAAGTAATCACATGTCATGTCACATAACGTAGTTGATAGGAAATGGCCGTTTTGGCATGGTTTGTTGTTGATCTCAATTTTAAATCTGGGATCGATTCAGTGGCCTGACGTAGCGTCACACGTCAGACCTTCTTAATCGAGTGTGAGAGCGCTCATGTTGATGTCGGCCGCGGTTATCCCGTCCATTTGCTAACGCACTGGGACCAGCTTCAAGAGCCAAGATGTTTTTGTCTGCTGCTGTTCGCTCTGTAGTGTCGCAGACGGTATGAGTGTGTTATCCTTTATGATTATGGGCATCGCTGTAAATGCTAAATGTGTGCTTTAAATAATCACCTGCAAAGAAAAAGCAATGACTCCTCACAAGGGCAAGTAGCAGTGAAGGCCTCTTAGCTAGCTAGTTAGCTAACGTAGGGTGAAACTAGCATGCTAGCTAGTTTAGCTTTCTGCTGTCAAACGTTCAACGTTAGAAGGTGAGTCTTAGACAAATGGACTACGCCAAGGAAAAAGCACAGACATTCAGCCTTTACAACAAACTTTATTAAGCCTGTTTATCTGACATCGACCTTGATTTCTGATAGGAGTGTGCATTCAGAGTTGTAGTCTTCTTTTATGTGTGTGTTTATATTGCAGTTGTACAGTTAGGCATATGAATCACTTGCTGTATTTCGTAAAACATGAATTTCTTCTGTCCAATTTGGACAGTTGGAGGTTGACTGTGATATAACTTCACATTATAAGGAAAGAGGTTAAGAATCTGACAAAAGCTGTATTATTTTAATGGTTAGTATGTGTGAGTTAGTGTTATGTGATTAACGTCACTACTATCTGCATTTTAAAATATAGTATTTATATTATAGTAAATATTAATTTACACATTTCTGCTTTTTGCATATCATGAATGTGTGGCAGATAATGACAAGGTTTTCATTTAATAGATACTTAAGGTAGTTTTTGCAAGATATAACTGCCAAATGTTTATCATTGGAAGTCATACACTACCTGATATTTTATTCGTCTTCATTCTCTCTCTGTTTGCAGGTCAGACAGGTCAGAAGTTTGCATCGGTCAGCTGCACGCGCTGGAGCTGGTGGCATCTTTGTGGTTAGTTTAAGTTTTTTTTGCTAGTGCTGAAGATGTTGAATACGGAGTCATCAGTGTCATTTAGTCAGGCTTAATGACTTAATGTAACGAAAAACCTCACAATTAACTTTGAGTATTGAACTGGACAATGTGGGTAACTGTAATTTTATCAGCACGCTTAAGTTTGGTTAATGGGACCCTGAATATTAGTAGTTTTCAATTCTGTCAGGCAGATTTCTTTTCACTTTTTACATTGGGTTCTACAAGCAATAAATGATCTGAACTACCAGGCAGCACAGACATAGATACCACAAGACTACAGTAACACATAGTAGACATCTAATTTTTTTCTTTGGTGATCACAGCTTCCAGAACAATATTGTCAGTTCAGCTGTAATAGAGACCAAGTACATAAGAACTAATATTGGTTCTTTCTACCAAGTTATGCACTGGTAATTATTTAAATCTGTGAGCTTACAGTATTCAATATGTTCACATACCTAAAAAATCTAATTATACATGTTAATTAAATTTCAATTGGAAAAAAATCGAACTTTCTTCCCTTTATTATGTATTTCGTATGCAGTGGAGTGAGCTGTTAGTTGTCCATCTAACCTAATGCCATATCATATGTTTTTTTTTGCTAACATTATCGATAAAATAATCATCCACGACTACAAACTTAAGTCAGTTTTTATTATTTGTATTTACCATTGATTTACAGATTGTCGTTTGTATTTATTTCAGAATTAATTAGCCAGCAAATCTGTTGTATAACATTGATTGATGCATTACTCAGTATGTCTCAGCTTCCATTCTTGCTTAAATATTCCCATTGGTATCTGTTTTTCACTACTGGGAGTTACCTTCAAAGCCAGTTTGAGCCATGCTGTACAACAAAAACATCACATGTGATAGTCTCACGTAATGGAAACATGCTATGGTTGCATAGTCTGTTGATAATTAAGATGTTTTTGATCTGTTATTGGACAGGGGAAAAAGAGTTTGGCTGAACTGTCTTTTGAAGCACTCCTCTTCAGTCAAGAATAATGTTTTTGACATTTAACTTCAAACCATTAAATTTGAACTTGTTCTCTTTGTTAACTGCCCAGACAATATTTGCTGCTCACAAGGGGGCAGTGTGTGCAGAAGCAGAAATAATTGTTATCTGTGCCGAGTCTTTTCCTGTGGTCTGATAGTTGCACCTGTTTCCCCCCTGGGCTTACAAGATGGGTTATTCATATTTTATCAGAGACTGTTTGATACTGCAGTAAAGCGTGTTGCTGACACACTTGTAAGTGGTAATTGGCAAGTAAAAAATAATCTCTGAATAGCAACTTCATATTTTTGATAGATTTTGTGAAAGATAGAATATAAATTACCTGACGAGTATTTTTCAGGATAATTATACATTTGGTGTGGAGATGTTAACTGTCTGTTAACATAATGGAATTTCTGTTTTAGCACAGAGATACTCCTGACAACAACTCTGATACTCCTTTTGAGTTCACTGAAGAGAACAAAAAGGTAAGGCCATCAGTTCATTTAGGAGATGCAGTGAAGTGTTTTTTTGTTTTTACTGCACTGACACTTATCACCAATATTTGCTTATTCTAAAATGCATTTTTGTATGATTCTGTAACTCAACTGAAAGTGCAAACAAGTTGAAATGCCAGATGCATCTATAGGAGGCATGTCTGAAGAGATCGATATGCACAGGAGTCCCACACCCTTTTCAAGACGGCTTCAGTTTCACTTGTTTGTTAATGTTTTTGTCTTTTTAAAACCCTTAAATATGACTCTGTGGTTTTCTAAACATGAATACCTCATTATCACCCAAGACAAACAAATGTTTTCTGTCCAGACTTGTTTTACTTTTTGAAGATGTCAATCAACTAATAGTGTTCTGATCTGTAATAAATATAATAACTAGGTAGTGCATTTTATAGGAACATAGCAGTTTACATTTAACTAATTGTAAATAGTAAAATGCAAAAGAGTAATGAAATAAAGATCACATGGTTTTTTTTTTTTTTGGTAGAGAATTGAGGCAATCATTTCATCGTACCCTGTTGGACACAAGCAAGCAGCCACGATCCCAGTGTTGGATTTAGCCCAGAGGCAACAAGGATGGCTCCCTATCTCTGCCATGAATAAGGCATGGTGATTCTTAGAGAATTGGCTTTGCAGCTGTGTGATGCCAATTTGATATTTCTAACCATAATAACCAATCCGTTGGATGCCATTTTACTGCTGGTATATACATTAGCATGTCCCTTGAGACACTGAATGTTTGGAATTGTTTTTATTCAGGTTGCGGAGGTGCTGGAAATCCCTCCAATGAGAGTATATGAAGTAGCAACATTTTATACAATGTTCCAACGTCAGCCCGTGGGAAAATACTTCATTCAGGTCTGCACAACAACACCCTGCATGCTCTGCAACTCAGACAGCATCCTGGAGGCCATCCAAAACAAACTGGGTAAGAGAGCCATTTTCCATTTTATGGCAGTACACCAATGAAGAGATGAAAACACAGATGAAAACAATGCTTTTTTTATTGTGTATATTTCAGCTAAACAGAGATAAGGAAATACCTGTAGGAATATTAGTAACAAACATGTAAATATACAGTTGTCAGTTTTATTCAAACAATAGTGAGGTGTAGCAGCAAACAAAGGAAAAAGACAAACAAGACTGAAATTAAACCCCTTTTTAGTCTGTTTGTGATTTAATAGATACTGAGTGATTAAAAAATATAAATTTTTTCCCCTCATGAATCTACACACCACACAATACTCTACAATGACAAAGAAAAAAAATGACAGCTTCAGGTATTCCTGAGAATGATCCTACCAGCTTGGCACAGTACTTTTTTGTTGGGTTCTCATTAAATTAAACTTAAAATGGCTCAAGTTCAGTCAGTTTTGATGGGGGGTGTGGGTGCACAGCTACTTCAGGTCTCCTAAGAGATTCTTTATTGGGTTCAGAGTTTTCTCTCCGGGTTTCATTTATAGCATGAATGACCCATCATTCTAAATTCTAGATGTGTGCTTTGACACAATTCTCATGCATGGTTCTCTCGACCTCATGCTTTGGGTTTTCCTAATTATACCTAAGCAATTCAATTTAGCACAGATTTATGAAGTATCTAAAAGACATAGGAAGAAGATTTGCAAGCATCACAATACCAAAGTTTCTGAATACTATAAATGCAATATTTTAGTTTATTTTAAATACATTTGCAAAACAATTATAAAACTGTTTTGCTTTGTAATTTTGAAGTAATTTGTGCAGAGTGAGGGAGTGGTGAATTTAATGCACTTTAAAGATGAGTCTGAAACATAACCAAATGTGGAAAGTGTGTCTTCATTTTCTTCTCCACAGGTGTCAAGGTTGGAGAGTCAACTCCAGACAAAATGTTCACTCTAATAGAAGTCGAATGCCTGGGTGCCTGTGTGAATGCTCCAATGGTCCAGATCAATGACAACTATTATGTGAGTGCTTGACTTCTTTGTGCAGATGGCTTCCTTTCTGAACATTATAACTAAATGAACAAAATTAGGTTAAAGCCTGAAATGAGTTTTGCAAAGAATATCTGCAGACAGTGCACCACACAGCCTGATTTCAGGAATGCTACTTATTTGGAAGCCAGTACAGCTGTGGGATGGTTTACATGTTTAATGCTTAAAAGAAGTGAAAAGGCAGAAATTAGAAACCAGGGCAGAATAATAAACAATTTTAAATTAATAATAACCTGGCTGGAATAACAGTAGTGTCTCGAATACACAGTCAGTTTGGAGAATGTTTAACTATATGAGCCAGATGTGAAATGAAAAGCTTTCTTTTTAGATTTGTGGTTAACATTATCTGAAATTAATTCTGCAGACAAGTGCTGCAGAAATTCAGTTGCTCCAAGCAGCAAATGACTCAGCAAGGCACACAGCCTGTTGCTTTTGGGATTAATTCTGTTATTAGTTACATGCATTTTGTTTTATTAAAGATGGTACAGTTTGTTAACACTCATTAGAAAATGTGTTGGGTTGTTCAGGTCTCCAAATCGGCGTATGAACCAGCATGTCAGATTGTTTTTATATTTTAAATGCAATAAGATAATAACATACAAAAAACTACCAAGCCTGAGTTTGGTTGTATGAACAGAAGCTAACTACAACCTGGTTGCAAGCAAACTCAAGGTCTGTTATTTGACACTGTTTTAACCTCCTTAGCACTTGCAACATTCAAAACAAAATCTGTCAGGGGCTTTAAACTAAGCTGACAGGTGAAGACACTCTTATTTTCCCATGTAGCACATGATTTTCATGCAGTTCAGTTGTACAAGATAATGAATCAAGAGGAATGTGAATGAGAACGCACCTATCGCAACAACTGCTGTAGATTTAGGGATAAATCAGTGAGAGCATCAGAATTTTTTATACAATTTATTTTGAAATTTGAAATATTATTATTTAAGGGAGTAAGGTTATTGTGACTGGCAGTGTCAATCCTATGCTGAAAACTAAACTATAATCATCATGATCTTATTACATTTAAAGGCATAAGAGGATTTTCATTTTCTAGTTTCCCTCCTATGGAAGTCCAGCATGAGAACATTAGCGATGATAGGAAGTGCACTATGCTGCTTTTCTCCTCATTTGTCTGGCTTTCTTGTTTCCAGGAGGACCTTACACCAAAGGATATTGAGGATATTATTGATGAACTTAAAGCAGGCAGGGTTCCACCACCAGGACCCAGGTACATACAAAGTTCCCATCATGGATTCATTATTATAGACACCTCAGTGACTGCACAACAACCCATATTTTCTTTGCCCTTTTCCTACAGAGGCGGGCGTTTCTCCTGTGAGCCTGCAGGAGGATTAACTTCTCTGACAGAGCCTCCTAAAGGACCAGGCTTTGGTGTAAGACCTGACCTGTAGACATTTTCGGTCACCATGTGCTTCCCCCCCCTCCCAAAAGCAACTTGTCTCAGAAGATATGTTTAACTCAGACATACTGTGTAAATAAATTGTTGTACCTGTGCTCTAGTTGTCTGCCTCTCACTTACATTTCAACAAGAAGATGGTAATGGAACTGTAAATAATACATGTATAATTTGGCTTGTGAAAACTACAGAATCATTTAGGTACTCTTGGCCTTAGAGCTTGAGAAATAATACATAAAATTATATTGAATTATTATTAATATTATATATTATATAAAAAAATCAATAAAGTATCAATTCAATTCTATTCTTTCTATTCTAAACTGGTATTTTCCAGAATTATTAATCTTCCGTGCTGATAAGTAAATTGCATTCCCTCCAAAACGTCACTACTATGAGCGTCCAGAATCATTCATAATATCAGTTTTGACAATATGGCAAAAATCACTTCAAGCCAATTCATGGATTATTTTTACATTACATTTATAATAATCTTTGTCTCATGAAGCTGTGGCACATTGCAAATGTCCATACCTGACCACTGTGCTTTAATACAAACTTGGTCACAAAAAGATCTAAATCTGAAATTGCATGTGATCCATCACAGATTACATTGAGCTACTTTATCATATCTAAAGAAACTAATGATCAGTTTATTTAAGGATTCATTTGCAGTTAATTTTCATGATTAATCTGTCTATAAAGTGTCAAAAATATTGAAAAGGTGCAAGCTATTCAATTTCCCCAAGACCAAGATGATATATTTTTATTCAACAAACAAGTGGAGAAGCATTAACAAAAAAATGCCAAAATCTTCAGCTTGACTAAATGATCAATTATCAACATAGTTTTTTATACTTATATTAAACAACTGACTACTAGTTGCAGCTCTGATCATATTACTTGAATTCATTTCACTTGTTTGGACTTCATGAAATGATGAAATTCAGATTCATTTATTTGAGAGTAAGCAGATACTTACATTGGAGTTTGTTTCTCCTACATTTAACTAAAGCTATCAACTATGCTACTCTAAATTGTAGTCTATGTAACTTCAGTGTATGACAAATCAAATGTAATTATAGCCATGTTAAGTTCATATTTGCCATAGTTATTAATGAATTCCAGATATCTTTAAAGGTAATCCGTTCAGGTGATTAAGATAAGATAAGATAGAACTTTATTGATCCCACAGCGGGGAAATTTGTGTGTTACCACAGCTCAGGACATAAAGTATTATATGATCAGTGCTGCTGCCATTAGCCTTCAACAACACAGTCCTCTTCCTACAACTGTTCCTGTCATTTCCATCCCGCCCTGGTGGCGTTTTCGTGTCTAGCCGGTTCCCCTTCCCCCACTCCCGTTTCTCCTGCGACTTTGAAGCCTGCTCTGCAACATATAATAATATGCACCATGACGCATGCGTACACTGTGTCTACCATGATGCAAATGTCACTGCGCAACCAATTCAAAGCTGGCCGATACAAAGAATTGGCGGGCTGAAAGGGCTGAATTAACGCGATCAGTTTATTAATATATTTGTAGCTGAACTATATGTACCTATGCTTACAGGAAAGAAGTTTCTTATCGGTTAACATCAGCCGTGATCTTCGAGAAAGTTCCTACTGACCGCAACACAGCAACGGAAAAGATGACGTCAAGTGCCCATTACTGTTCTCCCTCTCTAGTGCTCTCGGTCCTAATTCGCACACTAAAAGCCATCTGCAGATGCCACACACCCCGCTAGCTGACAAAATATGACAGCACAAAGAATACTCTTAACGTTAAAGGTGCGGTTTTAGTCGTAGCACCAATAAAACAAGAGTTAAATCGTTTGACACATACCCATCTAGTCTATCCAGCAGACGGTGATCGCTCGGTGGGGCTCAGCGGGTCACGTGACTGGCTTCAGCCAATGAGAGCGCCGCTTTCATGTTTGCTGGGCTTTTCTCCGAGAGGACGGGCTACGAACGGCTGGGATGTTTTCAAAAGCAGCGATGAACGTCACACAGCCGTAGGCTACGGTTAACGTCCAATAATTAGGAAATAACATCTTATATTGCGCAATATTCGCATATAGCTGAACCCGAATGAGTCGGTGGGGACGCGTGAACCAGTTTAAAGGTAAGCGCAGAACAAGGTTTGTTGTTTGATTGTGTCGGATCACGAGGGAGTAAAGAGCCCAGTTAACGTTAGCCATCTGGCTAAAGCGAGCAGGCTAACGTTAAGCTAACTTGACGTAAATTGCGTGCGAAAAAGGGAATGTTGTGTGTTCGAGGGGGCTAGGAATAGTTGTGTGCCACGTGCGTTACACACATTGAGAACTTTCTCGGCGCTAACATATATTTCGCACGTATCTGCAGTTAAAAAAAAAAAACGCGCTGCCTCTGAAGGGTGAATAACGCACAGAGAGCTGACAGGAAAATGTCGGGGCGAAGCAGAGCGAGCCGTGTTAGCTTCAGCCAGCGAGGGAGCGAGGCTGCGTAGGGCTGGAAACGAGCTTGCTAGCTAGATTAAGCGCTGGGGAGGGGGGGGACGTTGTGAGGGCACTGGAGGGGCTGCAGTGGGCTTTTGTCTTCGGCTCTGCTCTGCTCTTGTGTTGTATGTTGCCACTACATATAAAAGCCGAACTTGAATTCTCCTTTCGTTGGCCACACGGCGACATAAACAACACACACATGTGGAGCTCATTTCATGATGAAACATAAAATGCCTTTTGTTTACTAACCATGGCCAAGTTGAATTTTTAGCGCTCAACAACCTATTGCTGTCTGTGTATTGAAGACAAGCACCAGCAACATTACCGTGAGGTGGGTGGTGCTGTCTGCAATGGTTCAGCCAGCGCCACCGTTTATTTACACCCAGCACAGCTGTAGGTATAATAGCCATCAAATTTAGTGTAAAATGTAGTTATGTTGTGCTCACGCATATAAGGAACTAGAATAGCTTGAATAACCAGGAGATTTTGCGCCTCCCAGCCAGTGACTGTGACATCTTGGGGGTGTGTTGCCTGACACAAAAGCTGCCTGTTTTAGACGGCTGTGTTTGCAGCGCCCCCTCTGACCAGCAAACCGTTAAAATTAAGTTTAAAATACCGTAGTTTAAACTGTTATTTTATAGAGAGACAGTTTATACGCACTTAAATTAGAATAAAAATCCTTCCACACGCCACAGAGAATGCCAGATCATGGTACAATTACCAATATTTTAAATGCTGTTCAGCTCATACGTTTATGTATATGTATGTACTATGAATATTGTGAGAGGGACAACTAACATGTCTTGGAGCTATAATTCATATTTACATGAACATGATTGTGATTATTGAAAAGAAAGCAGAAATGCTAAACACTTTATTTGCCCAGTGCAGTTAGATCTGAAAGGCAGCTGAAACAGCTTTTAGCATTTTCTTATATTTTCATGTTTTTTCAATGCTCAAAATGAAAATACCCGTATTAGCAATGCATAGGAGAACATGCCACAATCATTAAATAGTTATTTTATTCATTTACTGATATGAAGAAAATATATTCATCTTATGACAATGTAAAGCAACAGTCAACAGAATCTTAAGACATGGTATTTCTGGACCCTATATTAGAATTTATGTAATATAACATTTGCTCAATCACTAAAGGCATTATTAAACCACAAGAGGAGTTTGACTTGAATAAATAAATTTGGATTTGGATTGGGGAAAAATCACACTCATCAAAGCAAACCAACATTTGGTAATTTGCTATTCTTAAATTCACCCTGAGTAATGATTCGATAGTGGTGTTTTTTTATTTAACTAGTCATCACATATTCTTGCATAGTACTGTGGAAGACAGTTTTGCAGCTAGAACAAAAAACTATGTTTATTAAATTCAGTAATTATCACACTTTAAACCCGAGAGGAGGAACTAAACTGATCATGTTTTTTGGTTGGTTGTCAGTGGGTGTTCTTTTTGTGTCGATGATGACCTTGTCCTTATATCTAAAATACTACAGTTCCAAACCGAACAAACATGAGGATGTATGCAGATGCTGCAAGTGCACTTGGCAACTGAGGATATATCAGGCGGTGATTTGGCCAAGAGTGTATGAGTTTTACCACAGGGCTAAAGGTTGCAATCTAAGAACATTGTTAGTAAAATAATTCATATAGCAGTATATTTGTGTGTGTCAGTGAAGTGTTTGCTCGGTGGTGGTTAAGTGTCATTCTATCTCCAGACCTTCACATGAATCTCAGTGGACATAAAAACTTTGTAGTGCTCAAATGATGAACCTAAAAACAGTGAACCACTGCACTCACTAAATGTTCTATATTATGCCGTAATGTAGAATAGCTCATTTAACGCTCATTTAAAGATATTAAATGTTTATTTTTTTTTAGGGTTCAAAAAACCTGGTTCAAAAGTAAGTTAGCAGACTTGGGTTTCAGCACCAGACCTGAGATCATGGGGACAGTGAATAGTATCAGGTCCCTCTTTTGGTGGTCCGTTAACTGTGAGAGAAGTCTCTGTTGTGATGTTTATATAGCTCGCCATGCCACCGTCCGCCACTGCTCTATCTACAACAATGAAATAGTGATTTGACTTAGGACCTTAATGTGTGATAACTCAAATTGATATTTAGGGGGCAGCACTATTTATTTCTTCATATAAGGATCATTATTTTAACTTTGGCTATCTGGAGGGGCTGTACATGTCTGTGGCACATCCTGTGTTTGATGGGTATTGGTTAAAGGTATATTGTTCACTGACTTTGTTTTCATTGGTTAATAATGGGTTTAGTCAGTTTGAAACAGATAACATGTTGGATTTAAATGGTGTTGGAACAGGAACTCCATCCTTCTATGCATGCAGCGTTCTTACGTGAGCGGCCCGTAGAAAGTGGGGCAGTGATAATAAGACATTATATTATAACGCAGACAGCACGACGCAACATTTTACTTGAGCTGAAATAACTTGGCAGCTACTCCCTTTGTCAGCTGCAAAAGTCTGAAGGTTATTCCTTGCAGCTGTTACCTGCGCTTTATGGTGCTTTTTCCTTGTGCATGAATTGCATCTTTAAATTCTTCATAGTCCAGCATAAATTCTCTCTTTTGGTCATCAGGATGTAACCAATATGAAACCTGTTCAAGGTTTTGACTGTTAAGATATACCTATCAATGTCCCAGATGATTAAATCCAGGTTTTCTAATCTTTCTCTCAAATTAATTCAATTCAATTCAACTTTATTTATATACCGCCAATTCACAACATAAGTCATCTCATAGCACTTTACAGTGTTATATTTAAGACCTTACACATTATATAAATATATACAGAATAATGTAGAAAACCCAACAGTCCCACTTAAGCAAGCACAAATTAGGTTGAAGAACTTACAAACCAGATAATCACATCCAGGATTAAAACATCCAGCATCATGCAGTTGCTCTATGATCTATCTAGTAATGTATGAAGGTAATGGGAACTTTACATGATTGTGTGTTTTCTAGGACCAACACTGCAAAACCACAAAATATTATACATGGCTGACACGCTGACAGATGGGGGATATGCCCAAACATTGAAACTTTTGAGAGTCTGCCACAATTATCGATACCATTTTTTTACTCCCAAATTCAACAGGTAATACTCTGTCTGGCTAGGGTTTGTGTTTAAAAATGATGATGAATGGTGTTACAATAAGCAGTGCTATGTGGTGCTGCACCTATTGCTTTCAAAGCCTGCGTGTTTGATTGTCATAGCCAACTGACTAATGCCACCATAAAATCTCCAGCACACCACATGTATAGGATGAATTTAACAGGCAATGTCCAAGAATTGGTTGGCCCTGAACGATGACCGTTTTACAAGCCAGTTGGAAAGTATCACCTCCGAAGTTCAACTTCCATAACAGAATATGACCTGTTGTTCTGTGAGAGTGCTGATTTTTTTTCAGAACTGGCATGGATATTTCTAATCTTTTCTAGCAGTGTTTTTTTTTTTGAGTGAGTCATTTCTGTTTTGTTGCCTCTCCAAAGCTTTTTTCCCCACCATTTCCCACAAATCTTTATTTCAGATCATAGATTGGGTTTGACTGCATACAGTTTGTGTGATGGATTCTCCTCCAAGACTAAGCAACCACTAGATCTAGGTTTTCACTTCTTATCTAACTTGCTGCATTAATAATTCAGATTAATGCATTAATCTGTTAGTAAACAGAAAAATAGTCAGTTGATTAGAGTAAAAATTTAAAATACTTGCAGAGCACAATTCACAAATTGGTTATTTAGAAAGTAATAATGACAAGTATGTCATATAGCTTAATAATCAATAAAGCATTGATCAATGGGGGGTGTTGTGTTTGACACACAGGTAGACGCGCACGTTAGGGTGGGGCTGGGACTGGGTTGACATGGGTCCAGCCATTCGCCGGATTAGCAGTGTTCTATTTCTCCAGTGTTGATGCGCGTCAAACCTGCTTGGCCAGCGTACTTTCATCATTTATCTCGGTTATGATTCTGTTTTTGTCGTTTTGCAGTGTTTGTTATGTATTTTTAAATATGCAGACATCTCTGATGCAGCACATGAGGATAGTGGCAAAGTTATTTACTGTCACACTCTGACCGATCCCGAATCTGTCGTGGACAATTAATAATCATGAATAAAGTTAGCTCTGTGGACACCTGCAGAAATGCACACAGACATTCTCACTGTGGAAATGTTTATATGGATCCGTTTAAGCAATGTCTACAAACACTGTTTGTGCGTATCGTGGCAGAACTCCGCTGCGCACAACACAGAGACAGAAATGACGCCATGATGTAAATAAGATAAATAACATGAGGCTGTTTGGTTTGTTTAATAAAAGGACTACGTACAGATCTGTTCTATAGGAAAGGAAACCTGAAATGCACGGGAAATAAAATAAAATTAACTTGACTGTCTTGGAGGGTGGCGGCGCCCCCCTTGTATAATGGTAGGGGTAACACTGAGTGAAGTAAATACTTTGATGTTGCACTCCTGTTGTGCTGACAGTAAAGACACCCAGCCAGGAAGCAGATTTAGTCAGGTTGAAATGATTAATTCTGTCTTGGCTACATTAATCGTTAATCTTCTGATCACACCCATATTGTATTGAATGACAACTTTTGGGTGCACAAAAATCTGATTGCCCCCCCTTTTAATTTCTGCTAGATCATCAAAATCACACGAGGCAGGCTCCACAGTCACATTCATTTTGTGCAGTCAAGACAAATGTCAAATCATCCAAGCAGACAGAGTTGGAGAAAAGAAAATACAGCCTCAAGAGCTGCATAATACATAATAACCCATTCATAATGAAGTTGCAAATTATTTTAATGATTTTAAAGCTTTCAAGACTTATTTTCTTGGTAAAAGCTGGCACAGACATGGTCCATGGTCAAGTGTATATGTAGCGGAGAGACCATACCATGTCTGCTATAGTCTTTCCCAGAGAGGCTATAAGCCTCTTAGTTAAATAACATGGTATTGACCAGTGTGCTGTATAGCGTGAAACAAATGTATGAGGACGAATGCAGTTGTGTATTTGTCAGAGTGTGTGTGTGTGTGTGTGTGTGCGCGTGTAGGATGTAACATGCATTCCTGTGTTATTATATTAATTTGTTAACACCATTGATAATTTATTGCGTGCCTGATGAAACACATTTCGTCCAGTGTGGTCCTCAGCTTACTGAATGTTGACCTCCCTTTTTATGTGAATTGTAAGGGGAGTCAGTGAGAGCACTAATGCCCTTTGTGCTCAAGGCCTTTCTTATGAAGGCTTAGGCTACCAAGCCAGGATATATTTTTGTCTGATCATACTAATCTTGTTCATCTTAGAGCTTTTTTTTTACCAACAACACAGTGCTGTTGTAACTGTAATAAGCTATTAAATTATAAGTATTGCATGTTTATTCTAACGAAATACTAATAACGCAGTTCCTCTTTTTTGTTTTGAGTGATCACACCAGCGCTGTATCTTCAGGGAAACCCCCTAAAACTGTCATAGTTTTTGTTTTATTCTTCTTCCCCCTTAGCAAAGCAAAGGCCAGTGCATGCTGCTGATGGTCTGCTTCTATTAATGATCATTGTTGTTTGTGTAGCTATTGTTTATGAATCCTTCAAATATGGTATTGTTGAAGGTAGAGAGTTGAAAAGGTCACTAATAATAAATGGAAAAAATCCCAAACACATGAAGCCAAAGGCAGAAATAATGTATTTCCTCTGTTGCAGAGAGCTTAAAATTCTGCTCCGTATCACTTTCACTTGTCGACCACATTTAATGCATTGCAGTTCAAACAAGACTTGGAAAAAAAAAAAAAAGGCACTAGCGCCGTTTATGATATGAAACTGCAGATAGGCTCAGGCTCAGGCTCAGGCCTGGCTAGAGGCACTCTAGCCAGGCCTGAGCCTGAGCCTATCTGCAGTTGGCTCAATTGCCAAGTATCTGCGTCTCTTAGAGGCCCAGTTAGTGTGCGTTTGTATATCTTTGTGTGGTGAGGGTGGAGCCTCCTGATTACACATGTGCTAGCCTTTGCCAGCATCTGAATGTGTGCAGAGCAATGTTTTTGTTTGGTGCGTTAAGCACGGTATCTCTATGTGCAACGGTTGATGCTGCAATGATAATCCACCATGTTCTTTGAAAGACAATTGAGAGCTTGTGACCTTCCTACAGGACTCTGAATAAAGCATGACTTGCAGAAGGGAAGGAAGGAGGAGGAGGAAGAAAAGGCTGTGTTATAACATTAAAACATTCAAGGTTTTTAATTAAAAATGCGCTTGTAAGGATTCCCTCTCTGAATGAGGGGTAAGAAGGATAACAGTAACTGATTTTAGGGGGAAAAGACAATTTGACAACGGGTCCGTGGTTTACATTCTTCATTATTTGGCTGCTTTCGCTTTACTGACAACAAAGAAAGCAGTCATTCTGTGTACTCTGGCTCTGTTCGTGACCATGCATTGTGACGCTATAAGACCCACCTGCTGCAAAATATATTAATTGGTATGTATGTAACACAGCAGGTTTCAGTGTATGTCTTTTGATTGGATTTGCATTTGCATTGTTCTTCTGGCAAAGTGCTGTTACTGACCTTGAGCCTTTATTTTTTCCAGAAATGTGGTCGAATAAGGTCAGTCGTTGACAGTAGGATGGTTTACTATTCATGTGGCTTCAATACTAAGCATGTCTGTGCTTATTTTGATTTTCAAAGGGTTAGACCTACGCTAAAAACAACATGACCACATACACAAATAGTTCATATTCAGGTCAGTTGTGCACGTTAATAAGAACATGTCATGTACTCAAGCAAGCTTACAGATAATGAAATTACATTATACAATCTATAATATGTGTCAAAAATTGGTTGCTTTTAAGCTCACTGCCTTCAGTTGTCTAACCATAATTGGCATAACAGCAGCGTTTTTATAGTGGAATAAGTTTGTCAGAATCAATCTGAAGTAATATTCAAAGTGCTTTATAGACATTTCTGCATTAATATGAATTCATTATAAATCAAGTGGTGCGTTTACAGTTTATTCAAATTGTTATGTACAGCTTTAAGGGAATGCAAGTGGCATTTTACAATTAAGATAGTCCAGGTGGGTGCTATATTCAGATTTGCACGAAATGATGATTAATGTTGAATGTAGTGAAGACTGAATTCTGTCATCAAGAAATAGAAAAATAGAAACGTTTTCAAAGGGAGAGGAATTAAAATGACTCAGTATTCTGGGTAAAGTTGACAGAGCTGATTCTTAAACTCTAGTTTGTGTCATACCAGGGCATAAGGCATGGGTGGTGAAAGGTGACATTCACATGATTTCAGTATTAACATATCATGTTACAATGATGAAACATAATTTATCGTCGTTGAGAACTCTTTTGTGCAGTTGTCTACAGCGTAGGAGTATTTCACAACTGATCCACCTGTTCGTTCAGCCCCACACAGACTTGTTTTTAAAGTGTTGAGAATTCAGATCAGCATATTCAGGTACTGATATGAATATGCAGTTTTAGATGAAACGCTCACTCAAACCTGAATATTTCTTCTTCTGAATATCCTTGTCTTCTGTGGTTGTATTTTTAAATGCTGATTGACGATTTTACTGGGGCCTGGAAAAGTTTTTTTTTTTTTTTTTTTTATCCAATTAAGAAAATATTCTGCAGATTAATACATAAAAATGATTTATGTTATGCAGTTATATTTTACAAAAAATAAGTTATGCTTGTTTTTTTCTTTTTCATGTTTTAATGTTGAACATGTTTGAACATGACTGTTGTATTAGTAAATAATAGTATCGCTAATTCCATAATAACAGTAAGATGTTTTGTATTATTAATGCGCAAAGTAAAGTAGTTGTCAACAAGCAGTGTGTGTTCAGGAGACAATATGACTTATTAATTTCCGAAGCCCACTTTAGTGAAAATGCTACTAATCTCCATGCTGCATGAATGTAGATCAAAGCCTTTTTTAATCAGTAGTTGGCGTATTCCTCCTAGTCTGAAGATAGGGATGCTGTGTCAACCTTTACGCGCTGGCCTCACTGAGGCTTAGTCTGGCGCTGCAGGGCTGTGGTTTTGGCACAGCTCAGGCAGCCGTGTGTCAGGTCTGTGATCGGATCAGCATCTCATCAAGCCTAATACGATGTAGCAGGTGTAGATGGAGTTACGTCTTGAATGTCATAATGAAAACTTCCACAGCGTTTCCTTAGTGGTTTATATTTCACATGGGGCTTCTTGTTGGTCATATTGAACTCAGTAGATGGGGATTCCTTGTAGTTCTGACACCTTGTTAGCTGCTGTGGCTTTATTGTCCTGTAGGTGGATTCTTTGCCTTTAGGGGCTTCAAACAAAACCAACAACTTTCCTGATTTGAAAGGAAAACCAGGTTGGTGTTTAAAGGGAGGGAAATCTGTCCAAAGATGACAAGTCACGTTTATGAATTCTTACAAAATTAATTATTGTAAAATACTGTACAAAAGATGTGTATGACATTATGATTGTCTTGATTAGTATACTGTTTTGGCATATTTGTAGAGTAACAATGCAAACAAGAAGCATATGTGTCATTTGCAGCACACTCTTATTGGCGCCAATTCCAGTATATAAAAAAAATTGTATTGGATTTATTCTGTTTCCCACCCCCCTCCTATTTAACCCACACGCACTAGTAAAAGCCTCATTGTTCTTGTCCACTGCTTGGTATCTGGTCATTAACCTACATTCACAGTAGCGGCGGTAGGCTTCTTAAGATTGTCAGTCTCCACCAGTTTAAGAGGTGTGTTTCAGTCTCCTGCCAATGAAGTTAACCCTATTGACGCCTCTCACATACAAACATTAGGCTATTTTATGAGGTTTTGATTTATGTGCGAGCCATGCCCTAAGCCTCTCTCTTGTAAATTTAGAGCTATTCCTGTTTTATGGAAGCTTTTAAGTGATGGATAAGGCTGTGAAACAGTTCAGCACTCAATGTTACATAAGAATACACATTTAGGACACATGAAGTACATTATGTCTGGGTTTTACTACCGCTTAATGCTTGGATTATTATGAATTAAGCTAGAAAATTTGGCTCCCTGACAGTATTTTTTATTTTTTGCCAAACTAACATGATTTGACCTTTTAGATAAATTAAAGTATGTCCAGTATACTGTACTATGGCGTCTCTTTCTGCAACGGTTAATTCCCATCAAAATCACTAATTTGGCAATGTGATTTTAATTTAAAACACTAGATGACTAAATGATAACCTGCAGGGGTAGTTGGCACCCTGACGACATTTATCAGCCTCTGTGAATCTTTTGGTAGTTCCCTGGTGCCTGCCCCACCATTGTTGGCAATAATAGTCCATGCTTTTCCCATTTGGAAGACATGGAACCAGAGCTTTTCACTTCTTCCCAGGAGCATGGCTGGCACGTTCATGCAACCCAACAACCACTGGAACGAAGGCCAGACACTGGTTGGAGGAGGCGTGTTTCGTCTGTCTGGGGTTAGGGTAAAGACAATTGGTACCTTGAGGCATTCAGAGTCACTTGCTGTTTATTTGTCCATGTTGAAATGTGACTTGAGTTGAGACGACCCTTTGTCAGGAGATTGCGTGATTGTGGCTAAAGAGCACAACTAGATAAAGCTTATGTGTTTATTTTTATCTTATATTTTAAAACTAATTTTCAGACTTGTGATTTTTGTCCACTTGTGCCCATGCCATTTTACATGGGTATGAAGCCCGTTCTACATAACATGTAACACCAGCTTGGTTTATAAGCAACAACATTATTTTATTTAATGAACACTTTGCTCATTTTAAATATAACATTAAATTGAATCGCTTACTTTCACTCACAAGCACAAATCCATTAAGAATAAACTCAACCAGCACTTTATTTTAACATGATAAATAAACCAAATTATTAATTCTTCATTAAGAAAATGGGATTAATCAATTGAACATGGTTTTATGATTTGTAGAACAGGCTTTCTTTTTCTCCATAGAAAAATAATTTAAATAAACATTTTTAGAGTGCTTAACAGATCTGGCATATCTAGGGTGAAGTATTTATATGTTGTAGGCTTGTAAATATATCTGTAATGTAAACATGTAAGCTTGCAGGGAATGTGTGATCATGCTGAAGATGGCTGGCTCATTGCTCGATATTGTTGCCCCCTTTGCCCCTCTCCTGGAGTTGCAGTATTCTGGCATTTTTGCCTGGCTTTGTCCTGCTGCTCATTAGGGAGGAGGAGGAGGAGGAGAGGAAGGCTTGGGAGTCGATGTGCAGCTGAGAGAGACCTCCCCCATAATTTAGCCTGACGGCATACAGAACACATACGACCACGTGACCCGCTGTTTACTGTTGCAGCAAGCATAGTGTCTCCTTGAGCATGTGCAGGATATTTGTAGGTGAAAAACTAGAAAGATTCTAACTACACTGTAGATTCAGATATTGATAATATTTACATCTGGTCTCCTTTTTTTCCCCTCTATAATCCTTTGAAGATAGCGAGACTTTCAAGCCTTTCAGTAGGTTTTTTGTGTATGACAAGAAGAAATTCACATGTATTGCAAGCTCACAGCAGGCAGTACTCTGGACTGGAGTAATGTTGCTGCTGCTGTTGGTGGCGTACTCTGTCAAGCTCAGTGCTATTCTTAGCTCCTCTTCCCTCCCTGTCCCATCCTGCAGTTAGTGGATCAGGTTACCGTACTGTGTGCTCTTCATCCATCCCAGCTATACCTCCACCACTCACTCTTCACGCCTCTAACACACATCTCTACTCCAACCCCCATCCAACTCCCCCACTCCTCAAATCCCCAGACCGCTACACTCAATGCAAGGACATGCACTGATGCAGTGACTCTGCTGTCAGGGCCAACATGCTCAAGCACTACAGGGAAATGGTTGTTATTGTTGTTAGTCAGGAACCAGTGGAGTTAAAGTGCAGGAACACCAGGTTATAAATAAATACAGAGACATCTGCTTCTCACAAGGACCAACAGTGCAGCCAGCAGTCTTAGCTTAGGATTTCACTGACTTAGTTCAGGCAGTGCAGGTGGATATTTTAGACCCATATTTTCAACCCAATATGGTTATTATCGCCATGTAGCCATGCTAACATGCTTTGTTTGTCCAAAACTGTCGTAGCAGTGTCTCATAAGATTTCAGTAACCTGGACAGTTTTATGCTATATTTTAGAGCTTCAGTGGCCTGCAACAAATGATTATATTCAGATTTTCTTCATTGAGCTGTTTAATCGTATACTGTGAAGTTACCCCTTCACACTTTTCTGAAGTCTAATGCAATGTCTTAGCCACTTAGCATCACTTAAAACAAAGAAAAGCAGAAAATTCTCACAATTAAGAAACCGAAACCAAGTTTTGGATGCTAGAACAATCTATGCAAATATTTGATTATTATAATAATTGCCAAAGAAATGTTTTTTGTTGATCAGTGCTATGTCCAGCTCTGCTATTAAATCGGTTAATTTTTTGACAGCTGATAATGGAATAATTATTTGAGGTCTTTTTTTTTTTTTTTTTTTTTTATCAAAAAAGCCTGCCGTTCTTTGGCTTAAAAATGTGTAATTTGCTGTTATTCTGTTTTTATTTCATTGTAAATGGGATAAAACCAGGCATTTGAAAAGGTCCCCATGATGTCCAGAAAGTTGTAATGCACATTTTCCACTATATTATAGCATTTTATATGAAAATGATCACCAGTGGCAGCGCTAATGTATATTATATTGTATGTATATTTTTCAGTGTCGTCGTTGGCTCATGATGAATCATTTACCCTACTGCTGATGTTTAGACCGAGGAAATAATTTTATCTTTCAGTAGTACACCTTAAAACATCTTTAATAGTCATGATTCTGCAGTTTTTCTGTCTGTTTTGTTGATATTCACTGTGTTAGGTAATTGTTCCCATCACTCAGTTATCATCGTAGAGAATCCCACACCAAACTAATCTGGGCTTCAGTCTCAGTGAACTATAGTAGTCATCAAGGCATGGTTTGATCTAGACTTGAAACAGCCCAAGGTTAATGGCAAAGCTTGCAGGGGCTTATGCAGCCCTGAGCTGCTCATGAAATGCAGTGAATGCGAATGCCAAACTGGCCAGTGCCCAAATACCTCTGTAATTATAGTCACACCCACTTTGCCTCGTCTCTGGGCCAGATTGGAGTCCTGTCAGCGTTTGTTTTCTGCTCTGGTCTCGGGCTGTCTGTACCACTTTAATACCCCTGATACACTAGCCTCTTTACACCAGTGTGTTCACCGTGGGCTGCTCAGTTCTGCCTTTCAGCCACCTGAATGACAATGCTGCTGCATACTGGCTATCTGCTGACTAATGATGGACCCCTCACTGGCCCCGGGCATGCAGCAGTGCTGTATGTTGACAAAACGATACCTGTCAACACTGAGATATTACTCAGGAACAGCAAGGCTTTTAAAAATATTCAAAAAATATAATTAATTTTAGACTTCCAGTCATTTTATGAGTAATGTGGGAGTGCTAAAAACAAGTGTGATGGATTTTTGTTTATAGAAAGAGAAATGCCATGTGTTTAAATCTGCTGTCTTATAAAGATTAAATAAATGAGTAGTGTTGTAGTGTTTATATTTTAATCAAAAACAGGATTAATGATGATTACATGATTGTAAAAAATATAGGGCTGCATCTAATGTGGTGGTGGTGTTTTTTGGCTTGATAAATTACTTGCAATTCAAAGAGTGATGAAGGAATCCTCTTGTTTAAAAAAAAAAAACTCTTTTGTTTGGTGACTATAATTGATTTTCAAAACAGTTAATTGTTTTCTTAGTTTTTCAGTTCAGTTAGTAATCAACTGTACATATCGTATACCCATGAGCAAATTCAAGGTAAATTTGAACTTGACTGGATAAATATATTTAAAGATCATCCACAAAGACAGTTTCTGTGCTTGATTCTTAGCATGGTCTTGGAGTACTGTGGCGTCTTGTTAGATTATGACAGATGTCACATATGCCGGAGCTTGCTCGCTATCTGTTTCATTGTTTACATTTTAGGTTGTTTAGTATACCAATCCCCATGCTTATCTTGAACATACTGCCAATGGTGTGTAGCATAGACTCATAGGATTATTGCTTTGCAGTGCGGACAGAGACTCAAATGACAGGATAGATTGACCAATCTGAGTAATCTTTTAAGTTCTGAATATTACAATTAAATAGTTTACACATACTGTATTTGATAACCTTTTTCATATTGTAATACTGAAGTACTACAACATTTAGGGTCAGATTAATTTGTTCATGTGATAATGTAAAACGTTTTAGCTCTTAATCAGATTGTCTATATCTGACCTGTCTCATAGTGCTTTCAGTATGTTCGAAAAAGCTCGATGTTCAGTAACTGCTGACACATTAGTTGTTTTCAGACATGCACTGAAACCCTGAACTTCTCTAAACATTATCGAGAGACGTGAGAATGCAAACGTCTAAGTCAGTCAAACTGGACTGGACTAACTGAATAATGTCATATTGAGCCCATGTGAAAATACAGCTGGTAGATGTCCAGACAATTCATAGCAAGCGAGTGGTCACATTGACAATCGTTTAGTTCTTATCATGCAACTGGCTCTGCTTCAGTGTGCTGCAAACAATATACTGTGATTTCTGTGGTGTGCTTTTTGTGTCACATCATGCCTCCTGCACACTCTGACCAGACTGACAATTTCATTTTGTAAGAAGGCATCTGACACTGTGCTGCTTCCTGTTGTGTGCTGCATGTGTGAAAGAGTAACTGTCTGAGCCTAATTTTCCAAACATTGGCCAAAGTTCATAAGTGAAAACAGCTTAAATTTAACAATGAGCCAAAAGCTCACGTTGATTTCGCACACTTAATATGTTCTGGGTTCATTCAACACAGGTGTGAAGAATTCCTGTTTATTGGTTCAGCTCATTACGTGTCAAGACACCCTGAAAAATGACAGTTGGTTGATGCACATTGGTGTATTTAGCACAAACTAACTAACACAACTAACTGTTGAACTCTTTAGTAATGTGGGTCAACCCCAGTAGAACAGCTTTTCATTGTGTGGATAAGTGCAATACAAAAAGAAACAATGATGCTAGTTCTTTTCTTGGTAAATTAGATGTTTACTGTGTACGTTGTAGTGGGAACTGGACGCACATTGAGTAATGGGGCTGTCCCACTCATTTTGGTGACTGCTAGCTGCTAGAGTAAACTGAGTGGGACTTTCAGAGGGTAAAAAAAGGAGCAGGGAAAGTTCATTAATGGTCTTGTGACTGAAAAGTCTTTGTGACAAAGTAACTGACACACGCCATGCTGGCTTCATGCACATGTTCAGCTGACTGGTAATACATTCTCCTGTGCCCACAGTATCCCTATTGACTGGTGCATGTTACTATACTGACACAAACCACATCACAGAGACGTTTGGTTTCACTGATGAGTGGGCAAGAGTGACACCCTGCAGGGGGACATTTTCCTCTTCAGACTCCCCAAAGCTGTGATTCATGCTGCCTTGTGTAGTTGTTTCCTGCCTGTTTTTTGAAGATTGCTATCAAGAAGTGTAACGGAAATTTTAGTAAAAATCCCTGGTTACTGATCCACTCAACCTACATAGAGAAGCACAGCGTTGTAGAGTTACATTTCGTAGCAGTACTGTTTTCTACACTGCTGTTCACTTCACATATCTCTGGGTTAAGTGGCATTTCAATGGTTTCCTGTGAAACAGAAGTCTAGTCTCTAAATGGTCTCTATGAAGAATGTCATTTACCTGCATCCAGGTTTAAAAGGTTCTTCTGTGTCTGGTGTCTGTTTAAACCGGGTCTAAAGAAGCAATAAGCCAGTTATCCCCTCAGACTGGGATGTGGCAGAGTGGAACTTATTCTCATCGCTGCTGTGTTTTCTGTCTCCAGGTGCATGATGACCCTGCTGTGCAGTAGCTGTCACAGCTAGTCAGGTGCTGCACCATGGCCAAACCTGGGAGCGACAGAGATGGAGCCATGGTGGATAAGCAGGCGGGGAAGAAGGTACACAAGCACTATTTTGATAATATTCAGTACTTTAATTACCCTTATTGGCCTTTTTTTACTACTGGTTAAGAAAAATAATATTTTCAGCATTATAAACGTATTTGTATATTTTAGAGCAGCAACAGTGATGTTTAGAAATGGAAAGTGATTATAATCAATAAATATGTTACATTTTTATTTAATTTCAATAAATGTAATCATATTGCTGAAATTAAAAGAGTGAGATGTACTGTTAGCCTAACAAGTGTGCAATGGCTAAAACGTACCAGTGGACGAGAGACGATGGGAAAAACTTCTCTGCAAATACATGCCTGATGCTTTCATAAATAACTCAGCATCTTTTTTTTTATGTGCGAATGTTTTCCTGCTCTTACAGTAACATAAATTGACATCAACTCAACTAACTTACATTATTCAACAACTCAGTACAGCAATTGTCAGTACAACAAACTGAATAGAGTTTTGTTTATATCTAAAGCTCAAGAAGAATGAAGCAGAAAAAACATAAATGTTTCACTAGTTTATAATGTATTAATTATTTAAAAGAACCATCTGTGGCAGAAGTCTGTACTGAACAACCTTTGTTAGTGAGATTTCACTCTTTGTTCCTCGATTTGATCCTCATGGGCATGCGTGATAAGTCTTTTACATACCTGTTGAGAGATGATGTGTCATTCTTCAAAGACTATTTAGTTCAGCTGCTCATTGCTGGAGGGTTCTTGTTATTCTCTCTTCCACTTTAAAATACCCTAGAGGTGTCCCATTTGATTCATATCTGGGGGCTTTCTTGACAGTTTTAACTTTACTTCTTCAAAACTCTTTTGTGATTTCTGGAGTGTGTTTGGGATTGTTGTCAAGTTGGAACGTTACTTTCTTGCAAAGCTTCTTGAGACTGGGGGTTTTCTTTCCATTCTGGATCTTGGTATATGAACCCTTACTTCAGAGCTCCATCTTTAAATGTCACCTTCCTTGCACCTTATGCACATATGCAGCCCCAGATCGGTTACAGTGAGCATATCTGGGGCTGCATCCCAGATCTGCTCACTGTAACCATTCTGCAGTCACTGTCGTAGTCCCAGCCAGTTCTCACTTTTGCGAGTCCTTCATATCAGTCACTGGAACACAAAAGATAGTCCTTGTGTCAATTCAGAAGTTTGAATCAGTTTGTCTGGGTTTTTTTTTCAATGAAAAATTATAGAAATCAGAAATTGTACATGGCATTTTTGTAAGCATGGTCATCCAGCTGTTGCTGCTGCTGCTGTTGTTAATGTTATTGCTCGCTGTGCCTGCTGCAACTGTGTTTTGACTTATTTTCAGTAGCCTACTGTTACTTACAATCTGGTTTCTTACTTGTTGAAAAGAAATTGAGAAAACAGTTTTTTTTACAAATTTACAAAACTACAAAAGTAGTTTTTGTTGCAGTGATGACGGGTAAATTTACTTCTGGTGCAGTGGCCACAGGTTTTCTTGTGTGGTGGACATGTTTTCTTCAAGTAAAGATTGTCCAGGTTCTTAATAATTTAAAACCAAAAAACAATTTAGAACTGGTGTTTTTGATGCCCACTACATATACATACAGGTGAAGCTGAGCTATATGGATACACAGTACAAATAAGTTGAGGCTCAGGGGTCTTTCTTGCCTTTTCTCTAGTTTATTATTCATTTTACATAAACACAGCTTTTAATAAAAAGAATATTAATATATATGAATTACTGTAAGAAATCAGAATCTCCTTTGCCAATAACATTTCAATCAGTTTATTCAAGTTCAAGATCTCATTCTGCCTATAAACGTGATCATGTTTGGAAAGTTGTCACTGTATTGTAGATGTTTGTATTTACATTTCTTCTGAGCATTTCATGGTCTATGTAAGGGTCAAAAGGTCAGAAGGGTTCATTCTTGACTCAAGATCTAGTAGCTGCTCTAAATACAAATACAAATGCAAATATGAGTGTGACTAGAAACACATCTGGCTGCTGACAAGGAGTGCATCTAGCCACCTCACTGAACTATTCTCTATACCTGTATGCTCTTTTAAAGTTTACCTTTAAGGATCGAAGCACCAATCATCGCCCATAGTCACGGTCATATCTGATGTTTTGGTGTCAGTGCTTCACGTAAATGTTTTAAGTGACATGTATCTGGCTTCACTGCGAACATTGTCGAGAACCTAAACTTGCCACGTATGAGCAGATATAACTGAACAAGAATACCATCATTCAGGTGTCTGTCAACTGCACAATTTCCCCTGTGAATGTCCAACAAAATGTATACATCCTCATCTCTCTACGCTGTTTTTGTTTTGCTCCATGTCATCTTGGTTTCTTTACATCCATACAAAACAATCAGATTTAACTCACTTTGGGCCACTTTGACATGTAATATTAAGATAGTCACTTTCATCTGAGCAGATCAGATCACACGCTGTTCACTCCTAATATAAACAACTAATGCATATGTTGATATAAGGTATTTTGTAGTATAAATGTTTTGTCGGTGACTAACTACAGAATGTTTTCTATAAGGTATTTTGTAGTATAAATGTTTTGTCAGTGACTAACTACAGAATGATGTTTTCTATATTGTTATAAACACAACTTAATTATAATTTTTTTGTGACTTGAGAGTGAAAAATTATATCTGCTTTTATTATTAAGGCAGAAGTGCTTCTCATCCTAACTCTCCTGGATTGAACACACACATGCACACACTTCAGCTTTGCACCGCTGGCATATTGCTTCACACAGATCAAAGAAGAACCACACTGCAGACATTTTACTCCAGATAACTCCATCCAAATGTATTTTACTGCACCAAGTGCAGCTCACTAAAAGTAGTGGTAATGAAAAGTCTTTGCCTGCAGATCTTGGTGTAAGAACTGGGTGACAGGAACTGTAAGACACTGAAAAAACACATATTACTGGTTTTACTGTTCAGGCCTGTTGGAGCAGATGCTGTCACTGATTCCGTTGCTTATGATGTTTTACCTGCCTGCAAAGCCTTCATTATACATTTTCTGTAGCATATTTATCTTTATCTCTCAGGATGTCGCTGTCTTTATTTTCTACATTTATCGGGTGTTATAGCATCTTTGTGTGAAATCGGCAACTAATGATACTTTCCATCAGTAAATCTCTATTCTTTATTCTTTCTTGATTTTTCAATTTGTGTGTGATATTATAATAAAGTGACTTTATAACGTCCCACTGCTGTAGGTCAGCTTCTCAAATCAGAGTCCAAAAGCCAAAATAATAATTTTGTTATCAGAAATGTTATGTAAACGTTGGTGTAATTAATATCTGTTGATCGAATACTTTATTAATCTTGGTGTGGGTGGGTGTGTCATAGTTTTCCGCCATCCTAACTCATGTTAAGGCATTAGTATTAACACTATTCTGGGAGTGCCAGTTGCACTTATGAACGTTATCACAATGCTCCACGTTAATAGGTTATTTTTCTTCCATATTTTTATTTGTATGTTCTAAACAGAAAAGGGGGAAATTCATCATTCTTGATCTTTCACTCTTGGCAAAAAAAATCTGCTTTGGGAAGAAGATTTTAGTGAGTCATGCAGGCAAACCTGCTGCCTGCCTGCAAGACCCAAACAATATGTTGCAGAGACACAACACAGCCTGAAATTTAATCTTGTTGTTTGGTTTTAACCAGCTATAGTCTCAACTGAAATACAACACACATGCATGACTATGTATTGTTTACATGAACAGACACAACTCACAAATGTGGCTGTTTGCTGTGTCTGATTTTTCGTATGTTTTATTTTTATGTTTCCTTCACCTCTGACAGAGCAAAGAAAAGTTGTCCCCTTTCACCAAAACTCCGAAGCTGGACCGGAGTGAATTGCTGGGCAAGGAAAGGAAAGCCAAGTCTTCCATGAAGCGTAAGCTCTCCTTCACGACAAGTCCGCCTCGGACAGAGGAGCGAGACTCGGACACCGGTAAGGACTGTTACTGCTGCTCCACCTTCCTCTTCTTCCTTAAACAGCCATGCTGCTGGCTCCCTGCCATGTCCTCACACTGCCTCCTGGTGGCCCATAATTAACATATCTGTAGAAAAATCATGAGAAATTTAGTTAGATGTACCTTTTGATTGACGGTGTTTCAGTAAACATAAAAGCCCTAAACCTCTTCTTTACAGAAATGTTCTTGTTTCTGTGGTTCTGCTTTTCTTAGAAAAAGCCTCGTAGTATGTTACGTTTAATAATTGTTAGCTAAAAGGACAGAAAGTTGAATGTACTAAAACATAGATTAGTAGTTCTCCTTTACCTCGTAGTGTACATCTAGTTGTAAAACAATATGCAATCATAACTTGTCTTTCTGAGTTTCCATTCATCATGTTGCAGGCAAAATACTTATTTTAAGTACCTAACTTCAAATTAGAGACATTGTGAACTTTAAATCTCAATCTCGCCTTGTCTTTTGCAAACACATTACTCTGCTTCTGTCCTTTAGTTAAATGTTTAACTGTATGTTTACATCAGATTTGAGACCTAAAAGTAGTTTTAGTTCATTATCTGGCCATAATTACAGCAATATGTTTGATAGACTGCTTGAGGCTCTGCGTATTTGCCTTTATGTCCTCTGTAGAGAAAAATGTATTGACTTTCTCTGTGTGGTCCTGCATCATTCTGACAGACAGACAAACCATCAATTTTGAATTCACTGAATGTAATTTATGCTGCATGTAGATATAAACTTGAGATAGCATGGAGGGTGGCTTTGCCTTCCCAGCAGGCTTTCCATAGTGCTCCCTCAGATCCTGTGTTGAGCAGTTCTAGGAAGAAGGAACGTAATCACTCCACTGACCACCTCAGGTCGAATATTCTCTCCTGTCTCCTGTGTTGCCATGACTCATAATTTGTGCGTGGAGTGCGAGTCTGCCTTTTGTGTCTGTCTGTATTTAAGTATGTGCGATGAGGAGGGCGAGAGTGTGAGCGTTAATGCAGTGCTTTCCCACCCTTCCACCCTCCCTTGCTCTTCCCTCCCTCATCTCTCCCCTCCCCATATTCTCTGCTTTGCACTGTAGATGACTCAGACCCAGGCCAGTCGAGTGAGACCTGGGGAGAGAGATTAGTGCCTCCCTGCAGGATATACGCAGGTAATCGCTGCGGCCTGAACCTCAGCCCCCGTGTCCTCTTTAAATCACTTCGCGCTGCAATGCTGCTATAACCACACATACACACATGCACGTGTGCGTGTTTTCGCCCTGCATTTGCCCGTTACAGCTCACGCATGTCTGTGTTTAGTAACAAACAGCTGATGGAGACGGGGTGCTCGACGTGTGCCTTCTGCACTTGGCTGGCTTAAGAGAATGCTTTTTCTCTCTCTCTCTCTTTTTCAAACCTCATGCTTGTCATCTGTTTCTCAGCTTGATCAACAGATACAAGGGGAGGAAGACAACTGTCATGATTAACTTGCTATTAGAAATTACTTTTGTGACTGTTCTCTAAAACCTTTCTTGGTTTTGTTGCAGATAAAGATGGACCAGACAAGAAGAAGGTGAAAAAGGAGACTGGGAGCAAGAAACCCCAGGCTCCCAACCTCTTGTTTGGGTACCCTCTGTCAGAGCGCAAACAGATGGCTCTCCTAATGCAGATGACTGCCAACAGCCCAGGTTTGTGTGCCTGCCCCCTCACCTTAACCACATCCTCAAGATGGCTTAGAGTATATTTACTGTTGGATGAGTTGTGGGTATTTGACAAGAATACTTCAAGGTTGTTTGAAAAATAGGACAGTGATTAATATTTAATATGACTGCTGCAACTGGAGAAACAGCTATTCATTAACCAAGTTAACTGTCTGAGGGTATTTTTGTATGTGAAATTGTACTTGTAAGACACTTAATGAATACCTGTAGAAATTGTGCTGACATGAGTTTCCAGTAAAACCAGTCTGTCAGTGTCCCGACATGTACTTTAGTAATCAGGGAGACCATTTAAATACACTTGAGTAATTTAGTTATAGTAAGTGCACTTACAGGGATAGGGAATTAAAAACCTGGTTATGTGTGTACACGTCAGAGAAATTCTCTTGTAAAAATTATAATTTCTGGTTTTATGGGGGTGTTGGACAGGACTGATTCAATTTTGTTAAAATTGGACAGAGCCAGTTTAATTTTCTCCCTGTTTTTATGTCAACCTACTTTAATTGGCTGCTAGCTATAACTTTCTCTAAATAGATTTGGCAGAAACATCGTTTTCATTGAACTCATTGTAAGAGAGCGCAAATAAGCATAAATCTTAATTGTCAAACTTTTCCTCTAATTTATACCTACTTGAATTCACACTCAAATACACATTGCACATTTATTCAGGCACTTATCTCAACGTGTGACAGGCTTTTGCTTTAATTATCAATTAAGTACTTCTCTCTTTGCCTGTGCCCAGACTCTACACCCAGTCACCCCTCTCAGACAACCCCTGTGCAGAAGAAAGTCCCCAGCAGCACCGCGTCACGACAGAAGGACAAGGTCAACAAGAGGAACGAGCGAGGGGAAACGCCCCTTCACATGGCGGCCATCCGGGGAGATGCCAAGCAAGTTAAAGAGCTCATTAGCTTGGGAGCTGATGTCAACGTCAAAGACTTTGCAGGTATAATGCCCCAGGAGGTGATCATTCTACAGCTTTCATCATCTCTGTATGGTAGCTATTAATGACATAAAAGCAGACTAACAGCTGCTGATTCAAAGGCGGTATCTCATGAGATAACAAAAACAGATATCAGTGTGCACTTTATTACCTTTATTACCATTTTTTTTATTTTACCTGTGTGCTCTCCCAACACAAATTCAAATGAATTGCAAATGTGATGTACTAAAAAAAAGTTAAAATAAATAAATAATAATAATATTTTTAAATAGCTCTCTATTTTTTTTTGTTTATTTTTTATTTGTTTTCTGCCCTCACCAGGTTGGACTCCTCTCCATGAAGCCTGTAATCTTGGTTACTACGATGTGGCCAAGGTCTTAATAGCAGCAGGTGCAGAAGTGAACACGCAGGGTCTTGATGATGACACTCCGCTCCATGATGCCTCCAGCAGTGGGCATAAAGATGTAAGAACTTAGCTTGAAGATTGTCCTGCCATACTAATGTAGGACATGAAAGTAAATTGTACTTTTATAATCTCTGACAAAGTCTCTGCAAAGAAAAAAGCTCTGAACCAATTTGTAGACATGTAGACATGAATTTAGTTATGTAACCACTGTTAAAGAATAACCCCGAGTTATGGAGTGAATTGGCTTGATCATCCAAGTCAGCCATGAGTTCTGTAGCTCAATCATCAAAACGACAGACAAAGTTAAGATGTACAGTTTGTAAACAGAAAATCTTGGGTTGTTTGGAACATAATATAACTGATGTTTCGACAGAAAAGCTTTTGTCTGTCAATGTCTGTCTGCCACCTAGTGTGGATAGGAGAAACATTTCTCGACATTGAGAGAAATTGTTATGCATATGCAGCATTACACAATGATCTGTTACTTTAAATGTAAACTGCCTGTGCCTTTACTAACAAGATTACAGTGTCAGTAATAGTGAAAAGTGTCACAAATGTACAGTACTGAAGTAATGTTGAAGGAATAAGTTTACATCTAAATTATCAATGTCTTAACAATTCTGTCAAGAATTCTGTCCTTTGTCTTTTTCAAAATAGATTCTTAATAACAAATTTTGTTATGTGTAGATTGTGAAACTGCTACTACGTCACGGTGGAAACGCCTTCCAGGCCAACAAGCGTGGGGAGCGGCCAGTGGATGTAGCGGACTCCCAGGAGCTGGAGCAGCTATTAAAGGGAGAATTGTCCTTGTCGGACCAAGATGACAGCTCTTCAGGTATGCAGAGAACGCTGTAGTGTTGGGCTAACCCTCCTGTGTCGGCACATATTAACTTTAATAATACTAAGTTTTCTACCCACCGCACATTGTAGCATAATGTTTATATGTCCCACTGTAATACAAAATATACTAATTGGGCATGTGGGGTTTAAACATTAAATGTAAACAGTGTTTTAAGGGCTTCTGTTTTCCACTAGGTGAAGGTAAAAAAGTATAACCTGTTTTAGAAGGGAAATATAATTGTGATTTCTGTATATTCATTCCTCTTAAAGAACTGTATCAACATTAAAGTACATTATATTGCATTGTATAATTTGTCTTCTCTTCTCCAGAGTCTGAAGACCCACCATCTGTCAATCCATCCAGTGTGGATGACAACATGGACGACTCGGATACTGAAAAAGACTTGGATGGTAAACCAACCACAAAGCCATCATCCTCCATACCAGGACTGGATGAGTATGAGTTCAAGGACGAGGAAGAGGAGGAGGATCTTAGTAAAGCCCTCAATGACAGACACATCCTCCGGAGAGAACTACGCCAGCGCGAGAAGGAGGACAAAGATAGGAATAATGTGGCAGGAAAGCAGGGTGGCAAGGGGGATTCCTCCTCTAAGTCCAAAAAGCAGAAGACTTCTCGTGTCCACTGCAGCTCAGATACGTCCAGCGATGAAAGTATTTCAGAGAAAAGGAACTCGCCCACCTGCTCACAGAGCTCGGAGAGCCTCAAGGCAGATACAAGGTCTAAAAAGGACAATGCTGAGCAAAAAGACAAGGGCAAAGTTAAAAGGAAGAGCAAGAGCCAGAATAAAAACAAGGAAAACCAAGAAGATGGGAAAGAGAACAGCAAGACTTTGGTCCTCTCCCTTGCAACTGTATCAGAGAGCACAGAAAAGGGTCGGGAGGAAGACTCCTTCAAGATGTCTTTCAGTCCTAAAGATGACTCGTCTGTCCACCTCTTCCATTTGTCATCCATCAAATCTCCTAAACTAAATCACAGCTTGACAGACAAGCAAACACCACTCAAACAGGAAAATACTAAGCTGTGTGTTTCCATCAGTGACAGTCCCTGTCCGGTTGATGGTGTCAAATACAACCACTACACAGATGCAGACTACTGCACTGAAGGCTCCAGCACCAAGGGGTGTAAGCACAAGGAAAAGAGCAAACATCAGCAGAAAGACTCAAGCGTAGATGGAGAGGATGGTCATTTGAGCCCTTACAAAGATGGCAGCATAGGAAACAGTATAGACAGCAATGACGGTGCCTTGCGGAAAACAGACTTGGATGGAAAAGTAGTAAAGAAGCATAAACTTAAACACAAGGAGAAAGACAAACACAGGAGGGAATATGAGGCAGAGCGGAGCCGCCGAAGAGAGGAGGAGTCCAGGAAAGACAGCCACAGGAATTTGGAGTTTGACAGAGAGTTCTGGAAAGAAAATTTTTTCAAAAGTGATGAGACAGATGAACCTCTTCCAGTGAAAAAGGAAGGTGACGACGCACTTCAGAAGAACTCTGATTCTTCTCCTGTCAAAGATGAGAGAAGTACAAAGGAGAAACACTCCAGCAGCAAGGAAAAGAGGCAGAGAGAGGAGCGAGAAAAAGACAAGACAGTAAAAAAAGAGCGCAAGGAGGCTGCTGGTAAAGAGGAGAAGGTAAAGGATTCAAAGCTGAGCGAGCGTGACGAGAGGCTGGATTGCCACAGCTCGGGGCGGATTCCTGAGGAGTCACTGCAGAGCAACAGCATGAAAGAAGAGACAGAAGAGAAGCCCATAAGTGGGATCCCAGCTGATCAGGAACAGCTGGAGTCCTCTGAAAAAGGTTCACGCGAGAAAACTGACAAGAGGCTACCAGGAAAGGAGAAGGATTTAGAAAAAATGGAGAAAAGGCATCTTGACAAGGAAAGAAAGGTTAAAACAGAGCACTCTGACAAAGCTGAACTGCAAGATTCAGTGGATCGTTGGAAAGAAAAAGAAAGAATTGGGGCCATTTCCTCCCACTCGCCTGGAGATAAAAACTACAAAGAGAATGAAAAACTTAAATCTTTATCCACAACAAAAAAGCACGAAGACAGCAGGAAAAATAAAGATAAGTTGGACAAACGGTCTGATAGAGAGAGGCAGGACAGAGAATACAGTGTTGGGGATCATAGAGAAAAGGATCGCACAAACTCTGATAAGAAAGGAAAACCTCTGGAGAAGACCGCAGATCATAGTAAATCTGATCGCTCCAAAGAAAAGGACTGTGACAGGAAGAAGAGAGATAAAATAAAAGATGGAGCTCTGTCTTCCAGTTCTCATCTGAAATTACTTTTAGAAGAGAAGAAGAGCAATCTCTCTGAGAGCAGCAGGTCCTTATCTGCAAAATCAAAAGAGGAAGTTGTGAGAACACCAGAAAAGGATCGTGACCGTAGAGACCGGGACAGAGAGTCGGATAGACACAAGGACAAGGATAAAGATCGACACAAAGACCGGTCCCAGCAGGCAAAGTTCAGCAAGATCAAACTCAATGAGGCGGACATAGACAAGGCCAAATCAAAAGCTTCGCCAGCAGCACGAGACGCCAAGCCTAAAGAAAAAAGGCTTGTGAACGACGACCTGATGCAGACAAGTTTTGAGCGAATGCTCAGCCTGAAGGACCAGGAAATTGAGCAGTGGCATCGGAAACACTTAGAGAAAATCAAACAGAAAGAGAGGGAAAGGCTTAAACAGAGGCCTCTGGCAGACCCAGGGAAATCCAAGCATAAAGACCGGACGAAAACAGAACAATGTTTGAGTAAGGAGCTAATGCGGTCCAAAAGCTCTGAAGCCTCTGATGTCCACAGCAGAGAAAAACCTCTTAAGGATGGCACTAGCCCCAGAACTATGTCTCTTGATGGAAAGAGTCTGCCCTCTATCAGTGCAAAGGTCATGTCAGCTGTGGAAAACTGTCTGACCAGATCACCCAGACCAGAGAGTGAACGCTGTGGTGTCATGTCCAGATCTGTGTCCTTGGTCTCTGTCGCCAGCTCAGAGGATTCATGTCAAGCCACAACATTAACACCCAGACACGGCGAATACGACTCCGACATGAACCTGGAAGCCTCAGACTCTCAACCTGCATTCCTCCAGTCTTCCCTTGTCATACAGGCCACCAGATCTCCGTCTGTTAACAGTAAAGATTGCAACAGTCTTCCAGATGTGCCGCAAAATAATCGGATGCTGCTGTCCAGCAGACATGAAACTCCGTACCTCAGAGCTATTCTGGACGAGGACGTCAACTCATCTACTGAAGGTAAAGCTGTTGAAAATCTGCCATACTCGAACCTACCCACGGAGGAGTTGAGAACAAGGGAGACCTCAGCAGAAATGGAAGATGGCGTCAATAGTCAACAATATATGAATTCAGTGGTTGATCAGGTCACAGACGGGGAAGTGAGCACTCCTGGCTGTTCAACCCCAGAAAGGTTAAACAAAGATCCTCCGAGTAAAAACCTTCCACTTCCACAATCCAACCTCTCACAAGGTAGTAGCTCTCAAACTGGGTCAACAGAGCAGAAAGCTCCTCCCACTGAGTCTTCTGTTGTGATGGATGTCCAGTGTCTCACAGAGAGTTCACAGGCAGAATGTAGTAACAAGGAATGTGATCAGCTATCAGTACCTGCAGCTTCTCTGTCTGCTGAGCCGTCAGTGCTCGCAAACACAAAAATCTTGCAGCCGAGAGAACCACTCGTATCGTCTGGTGTAGAGAGCCATCAGCAAACAGACACGAGTACCGCAGAGGTTCCCGATCATAAAGAGAAACTTGGTGAAATTGCTGATAGACCAGAACCACAAAGCATCGAAGGTGTTCCTGAAAGCTTCAGGACAGAAGGGATGGGAAGTCCTCTACCATCCACCAGCTCAACTACAGGGGAGTCTTTACCAGATTTTAGAAAAAGTAACATTGAGTCCAAATGTTCTGAAGAGAACATTGAGTGCAAGAAATCAAGACCTTCCTGTGACCCCGCAGGTCCATGTATTGATGCTCCGATGGAGCAAAAGGAAAACATTCCCTGCGTAAGCTCTGATCACAAGACTGAAGACATGACTGATGTTCCGCAAAGCTCAGAGAACAACAGTGGCGATGCTGTTTCTGATCCAACAGAGACTTCATCAGTTGAAGCTAGTGTTGCCACTGAGGACTTATCCGAATCGAAAGCTGAAGCTACGTCAGAGCCGATGGAGGTGACACCTGCTGACGAGAAACCGGGGTCGTCGTCGTCAGTTATAGAAGAACAGAATCAAAGCTCCGTCCAGCCGGCACCTCAGACTGATGTCAGCAGCAATGCTTCAAGGAGCTCCTCCCCACAATGTGGAGACCAGAAATCAGATTCTTTAGGGGCCAAGCTCAAAGTTCGTTCTGCGGAAGAGGAAGTGGACATTCACGTTCCCCATCCACGCAAGAGAAAGATGCCTAAAGTGTTGACCTCACAATCGTCTGCTACGACGCAGCAGGATAAAGAGAGAGGACAGCAATCCCTGGCTGCAATTGTGGACTCTTTAAAGCTGGAGGAGATCGAACCCTACCAGACGGAGAGGGCCAACCCTTACTACGAGTTCCTGCACATCCGGAAGAAGATCGAGGAGAAGCGCAAAGTGTTGTGCAGCGTTACACCCCAACCACCACAGTATTATGACGAATATGTGACCTTCAACGGATCCTACCTCTTAGACGGGAACCCACTCAGCAAGCTCTGTATACCAACGGTGGGTCTCTCATTCTCTTATCTCTGATTTTGTGTTTATAATTTCCTGATCGGATGGTTTCCCACCAGAAATGCACAGTGACGTGCACAGACTACAGAAGCCGTAGTCTGTTTTGCGAAAAGATTGATGAGATTAATTTTCGCTCATATCACAGCAGTTAGGTTTCAGTTATCAAAGAACAATGTAAAAATACTTACTCATACTTGACCCTATTTATAGACATTTTCATAGAAGAACCTGCATCCGTCCCGACTGTTAAAGTGTTTTCCTGTCTCTGCTTGAACAGATAACGCCACCTCCATCATTACCTGAGCAGCTGAAAGAGATGTTCAAACAACAAGAGGTTGTCCGCATGAAGCTGCGACTACAACACAGCATTGAAAGAGTACGTAGTTGTGTTTATCTGCAGTGTTACGATTGGTTGTATCTTTTGACATGTTCTGCACTACGTGTCCTTTTGTGCGATTGTCTGTGGTTTGTCCCTAAACTCCTTCAAAGACTTGATCAGAATATCAATGCTATCAGTTACAGCCAACAATTGCTTTGTAATATTATATTTTAATAAAACCAGTCCAGATACACACACAAACTGCATTTACAATACTGATTCGACTTTTTCTCTCAGGAAAAGCTGATTGTATCAAACGAGCAGGAAGTCTTAAGAGTTCATTACCGGGCTGCAAGAACACTAGCCAATCAGACTCTGCCTTTCAGTGCCTGTACAGTTTTATTGGATGCAGAAGTCTACAACATGCCTCAGGACGTACAGGTAAATTACATAGGTTATAGGTTACACTACAAATCACTTAACCTGTGGCCTTTTGCTTTAGCCTGGTGTCTTTTTTTATAGTACATTTGATTTATTTGTTTGGTTCACAGAACGACGATGGCAAAACGTCAGTAAGAGACAGATTCAACGCCCGGCAGTTCATGTCCTGGTTACAAGATGTAGATGACAAGTTTGATAAACTGAAGGTGAGGACGCACAACAATAAGAAACAGAAGGTTTCGAGTCAGGCCTGGAGGCAAAGCACAGTTTCACACTTCTCCCATTATGATTCTTTGTTTCCTTAAATTTGTCATTTTTGTATATAGAATTATTCCTGACAACACAGGTTCACATGAAACTACAGAAAAATTTAAAAATATAAAAACTAAAACCCGCACAGTGTTTCCAATAACAAGAGAAATGGCTTGTTTATAAGGTTAGTTACGCAATTGACTCGCAGTTGATAAGAAAATTTACTTATTTTTTCAATAAAAACTTCAAATATCTGCTGTTGTAGCTTCTCAGACGTGAGGATTTGATGCAGGTTTTTGTTATATATGAGAATAAACTGCACATATCTGGATTTTGGACGTCTGGTCAGACGTTTTGTTTGTAGCAGACTGTAAAACAACTTATTTTGTGTGTCTCCGCCTCCACAGACATGTCTTCTGATGAGGCAGCAGCATGAGGCAGCGGCCCTGAACGCTGTGCAGCGTCTGGAGTGGCAACTTAAACTACAGGAGCTGGACCCGGCCACCTACAAGTCCACCAGCATCTTTGAGATCCCCGAGTTCTACATCCCACTCGTGGAGGTCAATGATGACTTCGACCTCACCCCGATATGAGCTGTAGGACAGACGTGCTTTGACGCAAGCGGCAGCCCGCATGTTCAAGAAAAATGTGAAGCACTTAGGATGTGGTGGTCATACAAACAGCACTTAGAAAAGAGACTATTTTACTCCAGAGCTCTTACAGTCCCAACGGGCACACCCATCAAGTGGACTGACCAGGAAACAGTGATCTGGGCCGCAGATGAAGCCCAGGGAGCCGAGACCAAAAGCTGGGCCCAAAGCTGCAGCAAGAAGCAGAGGTGTGGGCGACAACCGCCTGCTACTGTGCGCAGGGTCACACAACTGAAAGATTTCAATTGTTCATACATTGTGTACAGACTGTGCTCTTAATTTTTTTTAACTTATTTTATACATAAAAATTGTGCATTTGTAAATAGCCATGTAATTATTATTTTAAACTTGTAAAAACAAAAAATAATAGATATTTTGATTGTAAACTTGTTCTGTCTCATGTTTTAATGGACCAAAGTTGGTTTTTATATCAAGTGTCCTCTTTGTCCGTGATGTTCTTGTTGTTGTTTGCTTCAAATGTTAAGCATGTGTTTGGTTTTGTTGTGTTTTTTTTTTTTTTTTTTTTTTTTTTTTTTTTTTTTGCTTTTACCGTTTCTTCCTTCTGGAGTTCCATGCCACAGCTGGTGTTATTTGACTTTGGCAATTAAATGCTGTGCATGTGTTGCGTTGTTTGTACTTCTTTCCTAAAAAGCTGTACTGTGGACTTAATTGTGAGGTTTACTGAAGTGTTCCAGCTTTTTTTGCAGCATTGTGTTATGTCTTTTTTGCAGCCTCACTCTTCATGTGTTGTCCATTGTGACTCGCGCACATTAAAGTCCGTTGTGGCTTCCAAGGGAAAAAAAAGCAAACATACTTTTACAGTTTCAATGTGAGATCACAACAAATCCTATTTTTTCAACATAATGCCTTTTGAACGATAGTTCTAAAAATGTCTATTTTAATATTTACTTGTTACATGACTTGTACATATTTGTAATATATAATTGAATAAATTTTATTTGTTGTGAAATTAAAACTTTGTTTTGGTGTCATTTATTTTACTGCGGCATAAGTTCACAGTTTATTTGCTGTAATTTTTAATTATATGTTACTAGGCAAAGATTTGCTGGTTCCAGTTTTCTGATGTTTAAACTCAGTGTTCTGTACTGTTCTCTGTGGAAAACCAGAAAGGAAAGGATAGAGTCCCAGTTTGTCCACAGTCAAGTGCGCAAATATATGATATAATATGAACAAAGGAACTGGTTTTACTTGCTGTAAATATTCAGTCTGTTCAGACTTTTAGTCTGAAAGATCCAACGCCGAACCTCCGTGGGGGAAAAAAAACAAACTAGTTTTGGGCTTTGAGTGAGTTGTGTGAACTGCAGTTGCAACATAACCTGCACCTTTAATGAAAGAAACTTCAATGAATTTGGAGCACAATATTTAATTTTGTTTTATTAAATCGACATAACGCCATAATTATGAACAAATATACATGTTCCTAGATGATTTTTAATTTAGTGGTGTTGAAAGTTCTGAAATGTATTTTAATTCCTCTTAAGTTCCTGTTACTGATCATAATTGACTACAGCTGGTGACTTCCCTGTCCCAACATAAAGAGTTTGACAACACATGGTACAATGGGAAAGTCCAAGAAGCTCAGTGCAGAGCTGATAAAGAGGAAGGTAGTCAGGGACATCCCTTGGGATCATTTTAAACAACTGCAAATAGCATCAATACTAAAAAAGAAAGTGTATGTAAATCATTCCATAATATTACTGGGAGCTGTAGCCAGGGTGTGAATGAAGATGCAAACCGTCACCCTCAGCAAAGAATCAGTTTGTTTGAATGGTCTGAAACTACTCAGGAACCATTAAGGCACAAGCCTGGCATGAACTGGTAACTGCCCAAATGTGTCACATTCTCTTTAACTATAACTATGAGAAACGAAATACACTACAGCTTTCTGTTATTGTATAGCCTGAACTATTTAAAAAAGGTTAGAAAACAAAATTTGGGGAAAAAAGGCTCGTGATTGAACTTTTTTAATAATCTTTTAGCAGTATTGTTCTCAGTCAGTAGGTGTCGCTGTACACAGCACTGCACAACGAGCCGACTCTTATATGGATACTAACTGTGCTACAGAGAAAGTGTAAAGCACCTTTATTAAACTATTGGGTCCAAGTAAAAATTCGAGTATTTTTCGAGTAATGTTATACTTCTACTCTACTCAGCTACATTTATTTATTTTAATATATGGCTGATTCAAATGTTATATTAGTTTAATATATCATCAGCGGCTAAAACTTCTACTTCAAGTCAACCTTTAATCTGTTTGCCTCGGTTTACTTGTCCTTTGTTCAAACTTTTCTCTTTTCCTGAATCTAATTCTAATTTAAATTTGTACCTGCCTTGATTCAAGGTGTGTCTGTTCCTCGCTGAACTTCCTCCACTACAGCCTGGAAGTGGGGCCTATTGTGGCTTTGATGAGAACACATGTAAACGCCTGTGGGGTTAAGTGGCCACTCAGAGCAATTTCTGTGGCGGCAGAGTTGCTACAAACGAGCGCAGGTACGTGTCACAGCGGGAAGCCCCCTCAGCTTCACAGCTTCCGAATCGCTCTTTCTCACCTAATGAGCGCACTCAAGGCCACTGATAAGCCTGGAGACAAAAGGGCTGCTTAATGGAGTTGGGGGAGGCTTGAAAGTAAAAGATTTGCTTGTTTCAAACAAGCCAAACAGAGCCCACATGGGCTGCCCATCAGTCGCCGCAGTGTTGGATAAAGCAAGATAAACAGAGATTTTACGCGCAAGACTTTTACGCACTGAACTCGACGGGGAGCAGATGTAAATTCACTTTTTGTGGTAATAATGGTTCAGAAAGGTGGGTCATTCGTGTCCCTTTACCCTGAAGACACGTATCCGATGTGTGTATGCCCCGAGGCCCGGTGTTTTGCTTCCCAGACGTTGGATAGAAAATGGAGTGTGTGCCTTTAAGGCGCCCGACTGCCTGTCGCTTTGTGCTGCGGAGAGACTGACGCCCTCTGGACACAGTGGACACTTGAGCGGCGGCAGAACACCATCCTGGAGAAGTTCAAAGAGAGCACAACCACAGTCCCTTTCCATAGAAGAAAACTCGTGAATTTGTTTCCAGCGTTGCGGTGAGTTTTTACACTGCTTGTATCTTTATTATTTCGCTGTTTTGCGCTCGATCGTGTGGCTGCGTGCGAGTGAAACAAAGTTTTGGTGTTAAAAAAAAGAAAAAGAGAGAGAGATGAAGAAACGCGTTCATGTGTGAGAGAGCTAATGTTCCTCACATGTTTTCTCTCCGTCATCTGAAATGGAACAACGTGCAGCTAAAAAGGTGAGGAGTTAAAAACGAGCAACGGGATCAGAAGTTGCGTTAAAAAGCTACACGTTAAAAAAAAAAAGTGAGTGAAGGAAACTGATGTTGCCAGATGTGTGTGTGTGTGTGTGTGTGTGTGATTCCACGGTGAAACGGCAGTGTTTGCTTGAATGAAATGTAATGCGTATCTTTAAGAAAAGTGGTGTTTAGTAAGCTTGTGATTGCTCTTAGACGATGCTTTTCCATCTACTCCTGACTGAAGTTTGTAGGGCACATGTATGAGCTCTCACATTTACATTTCAGATATCGCACTGACTGAACACATCTCATGTTGTATGAAACACTTATATGAAGGGAATAAAAGTAAAACCTCTCACAATGTGTTGTTTCTTTTACTTTGTTAGCTACTAAAACAGAAATGGAGGAAGTGATAGAAAGAAAAGCAGATTATTTATCCAGAGGCATCAAATCTGAAAAAAAGTCATTTAAAGTGACTTTTTCTAGCGTGAAGCATATTTTAACTCTTGTATTAAACTGTTAATGCTCAACATTACTTTTCTGGTGTCAAACAGACTGTCTGAGATACTCAAGAATAAAGGACATGTAGGTAAAAGGTATTTATTTAGCTGATGGATACAAAGAGCTCAGATGAGAAGTTGCTCAGTATCATGTTATAAGATTAGTGATTGTTTTTTTTTATTTTCCATTATCTATCTACCAATCTAGCTCTTTTCTTGTCTTGTGGAATTTCAGTGATGGCGTATTGTTTATTTGTCTTTGCCCCTCCCCGTCCCCTGACCTCTGAGGTGCTGTGCTCCTGTGTTGACGTAGGTGTTCCCGGTGTCGTGCTGGTGAGCCATCAGGATGAGGCTCGGTCAGCTGATCCTCCCGGCTGCTGCCGCCACCGCCGCTCTGCTCTTCCTCCTGTCGGGGCTGCCTCTGACCTCCGGCTGCAACAAGGCCCTCTGCGCGAGTGATGTCAGCAAGTGCCTCATACAGGTAAGAGACTGTGAAGTTCTTACGGCTCTGTGAGATTGTCGGATTCTGTGTGTTGGGACACAGTCTAAGCTGAGCTCAACCCAAACAACTTAACATCTTTCTGGTCTGTAAAGGCAACTCGCCTCTCCAACAAAGTGTGCAGTTACATACATGGAGTTCTGTTGAGGTGTACATGAAAGTGCACACTTACCTCACTGAGGCTACTTGGCCTTTGCAGCAGGACCATCTCTCCTGAGTGCTGAACTTAAGATATGAACGTGATGCTTCTCATTCACAGGTTAAAGCCGAAACATTTCTACATAAATGCAGCCAAGTTCAAGCTTTTCATTGTACGGTGTCACAGCTGTTTAGTGTAAACACAGCCTGTTGTTTCTCGAATTCAATCCTGCCTGCAGCCGAAGTCAGGTGCAAGTTACGCAGAACAGTCAAAACCTTGTTTTAATACTACTCGAATTTGCGTGAAACTAGCAGGACAGCACCCACAGCAGCTTTCCTTCGACTTGCAGCTGAATTAGCTGGAGGAAAATATGTTTCAGCTGTTGTTATGTCTTTAAGTGCGTGTGCCAGCTTTGTACAAACACTTCACATAATAAAAACACAAAACCCAGCTGTAGCCAAAGTCAAGTTAAAATCTGCTCGAGTCCAGAACAAGATGGAGATTTGGACTCGAGTACAAAGATGGAAACTGCTGTGAAGAATGCAGATACATTCCTTTGATAATCTGAGTAAAGTCTGGTGAGAAGGTTTTCATAGAGCGAGCTGCCGAGGAGCAGAAATGTATCCACCATGACCTGGTCTGTACCTGTGAGTCTGATGCCGGTTAGCTGCAGAAGATACTGTCCTGAAGCAGGACATCATTGCTGTGTCATTTTGGGATTTATCTACACGTCGACCCTTTTGAGTTTGTTTTGGCTCTATAACATCCACTGTGTCACATTTTCCATCACGGAGTCCAGTGGGTCATGAGCTGAACAGTGTTTTCCCCTAATTTACACACTTTCTGTCAGGACTTCTTGTTTTGTTTGAGGGAAAAATGAAGAACGGTTTTGGCCTTTTTTTCCACCACCTGTCAAAAGTGTGTATGTGTGAGCATTTAGTGGCCCTGCCTCTCCCATGATCATCTTCAGATGACTGTATTTAACCTCCGTGGCCATTTAGCCTGTCACTGTGACATGTGAGCTACAGGTAACAGTCTTTATATGCATGAGAGTCTTGGCACAGGACGCAGAGCGATTGGAAACAAATAACATGTGGCAACGATTTTAAGATCGTCATTCAAAGATCATTCGTTGGCTCCGGATTTCTTAAATGTAAGTGTTCGCTGCTTCTCGAAGTTTTGTACAGTTGACATTTTTTTGGTTTTGATGGTTAGTTGGACAAAACAGTTTGGAGAATTTTATGCTCCTTAAGATTTTGTCTAAGGAGTAAAAATGCACCATAATGCATTTGACTTTTCACAGGGCAAAAAGCAAAAGGCAAGAGGTGCAATTAATAAAGAATTTAATTATTGCTCCATGTTTTCGTGTCCTTTTATTTATTCGTTGATCAGTTTTGCTAGAGAAAAGTCATTTTTTAAAATTACTTGTTTTGTCCAACCAACAGTCCCAAAACTAAAAAAGCAGTAGACATGTGTAATGTTAGCTTATTTCTAATCTTTATTACATACATTTCACTGCGTGTTGTACTTGTATAACTACGCATGTGATAAATAAAGAAACCTTGAAATCTATTTAATCTATATTGATTATTATACTAAATCATATGTATGAATTACCCAAACCATTAAGATAATAAACTTCAGCATTAAAGATTAACCCTCACGATTATCTTTATTATTCACTGAAATAGTTTTTAGAGAAATCATTTGGGATATTTTCAGAATCTAAGTGATTTTTCTTCAGATGTCTGAAACTCAAAGATCTTCAGTTTACTCTGATGCTGCTTGAGAAGCTGGAACCTGAGAATGTGGAGAATTAAAAAAATATATATTTTGATTTATTAGAGCTCCGCTACTTTTTGCATCTGTCTCATTCTGTAAATGTAACTGAGAGGTCTTCTTACAAAAAGTCTTAGTAAGAAATAAAGTCTCTTATTTTTTACAGGCTCATTTTTCTTAGTGAACTCTGTGTTTTCAGGCTTTTATGGCACACACCACAAAATTCAAACCTCCTTTTCAACAGAACATTTATGGCTCCACCGCCACCCTTTCACTTCCAGGTGGCTTATTTTGCCTGATGAATCATTGCTGCGGACAACAAACTCTGTAGCTTCCGCGACCCCGTCGACACTAACCCGCTAGCTGTCAGAGGGGAGAGCGATGGTGTGTGTACCATGAAGGAGAAAACCTTTCAGCCTCGAGCGTCTCTGTAGAAGCTCCGTGTTGCTTGTGATTAGTGGGATCTGCTGCCTGACGCTCACTTTTACGCTCTGCTGCCATCTCAAGTCATTTGTCTGAATTCCCCTAAAGCCCAGAGGGTGGGAGAACATGAGGAGGGAGGGGAGGCTAAGGTCAGGAGGAGGTGTGTGTGTGTGTGTGTGTGTGTGTGAGAGGGGGGGGATCTATAGTTGGGAGCCAGAGATCCACAAGCCAACTCTGTCCAGACCAGGCTGTTTAGCAGGGTGGGGCAGCAGATTTCAAAGTGAACACACAGCAGCGGTTTGCTCTGCAGGCCGAGGCAGCACACGTTCACTTTCTCTCCAGAGTCCCTTTGTCTCGCTGCAGCAGGGTTTTTTGACTGATTGCAGCGGTTTCCGCTTTGCGGGAAGGGAAGCCTAATTAGAGCTGGTTGAGAGGCCGAGATAACCTTGTCAAGAAAATGGGTTTGTAAGGGTTCAAGTAAAGATAATTTTCATTATCGAATAACTAGTCGATGACTTTAACCCCGCAAAGGAGCATTGTGTTACTTACAAAATGATTAAATGAAGTAATAGACTAGACTGGTAAAGATTATGACAATTAATACAATTAGTCATAATTACAACCCACCTGTCAGGTAATAGTCAATTTAGAAAATGTAAAAATAACCATTGCATGTTGCCAGATCCAAGGCAATGTCTACAGATGTCTACAGAAGGACATGTTGCATCTCTCTGTGGCACCTTTGCGTCTCTTTTTTTGTCTCTTTGCAGTCATTTAATTATACATTCACTGTTGTCGTGTCTCTTTGTGGAATTGTTGCACCTCCTTGTGGCTATTTTGTGTCTTTTGCGTATTTTGTTCATCATGTTGCATCTCTTTGTTGGCGTTTTGTGTTTCTTTGGCGGTGGTTTTTGACTCGGCGTCTTTTTTACATATTCAGTAGTTCAAGTTTAACACTTTATCTTTTGTTACCCATAAAAAAGCAGAACAATATAAATACATTTGTAGCTGTGTGTGTTTTGACGCGTTACAGGTTAAACATAAGGTCAGGATTAACAGCATGTTCATTATCCAGAACTGGGGAGTTAACTGTGTTTTTACAGCTCACTTTATTTCCACAAGGTGGTTTAATTTTTTTTTCTTTCTGATTTGTGAAATGTGAGATGCACGTTTCCCCGCTGGGCAGCTGTTTAGTTTTCATAATTCTACCTTTGAGAGTCATAATTACTCGTGGGATCAGATCTTGATCAGAGGTTTGGGGACTGAGAGGCTGATGATTAAGCGAGCTGTGTGTGGTTTTGCAATCCCTCACTGGTGAGTCACTGGAGAGTCTTCTATCACGGCAGAGACTGTTTACGTGTAGGAGACGGCTTCTGGGGGGAAAGACATTTTTTAAAATAAAAAAAAAAAAGAGAGAAAAGCTAAAGAGAGCGAGGGTGAAAGAGTAAAAAAGGAGGGAGGAGAAACTAAACAGAAAAAGGGGGAAAGTGTGTTGTTGGAGCGAGCAGCCATGTTCTGTTCTCCAGGTGTTTGCTTGTCCCTCCCTCCTCCTGTGTCTCCCCCCCTCGCGGTGACCTTGACTTGGAGGAATGTGCTCCCTGTTCAGAGGGAAGAAGGAGTCTCACCCACTTTTCAATCCCACCTACACTTTTTTTTTAGTTTAGTTTCCTTCACTGCCTCCACGTCCCCCTGAGAGGAGCCGAGGCTGTTTTTATGTGTTTGTCGAAGAGTTATGTCAGCAGAGGTTTTATGTTTTTAGCAGTTTGTTTGCAGAAGTTCATGTAATAATATTATCTTCTTAAAAAAGCAACAAATTCACTGCGAAGCATTTTTCTGTGTTTATGAACCAACATGAACCATATTCACACGTTCCACCAAAACAAAATCTATTCTTTCTGATGGTAACATTTAGTAACGTTTCCAACTTGTAATTTGATTTAATATACTAATATATAATTATAATTCTGTGTGCCTTTTGATGCGTAATATTTGTTATAATTATCTCCCTAAAGACCTGACAGGTTCACATTTTGCAGCCTTTGCATATCCACACGATGCCGACTTGATTTGTAAAATCATTGAAGGAAATAATTTGAATGCTGAGAACATTGACATGTCAGAACCTGCTCTCTCCGTGAGTGAACACACAGCGGAGGACCACGGTACACAGCCATGGCTGTGTCTGTTCTGTGGACCGGAAAACATACCTGGACAGATGCCGAACATGCCACGTGCAGCTGAATCAAACCTGCTGCTGATGTTTTTAATGGTGCTTCTCCCGTTTGTAAATACTTGCTGTCTTCTGTCTGCTGCGTGTTATTTATTTCTATTTTTTAACACTAATAAGACTGAGATCATTTAGATTATTAGGTGCAGGTTCAGGTCCATGAAGTGATCATATTGTCATGTCTCCTCACTTCTTCTGTCACTGTCCAAATCTTAAAATGACCAAGCTGTTATACAGTGTTTTCTCTTAATATTTCGCCTTGTTTTATGTGTTTCTGTTTTGCTGATTCCTGTTTTTTGTGTGCGCACGTGTGTCCCGCAGGAGCTGTGCCAGTGTCGTCCGTCTGACGGGAACTGCTCGTGCTGTAAAGAGTGCATGCTGTGTCTGGGGAACCTTTGGGAAGAGTGCTGCGACTGCGTAGGTGAGTGCAGCATCTCCTTTATCAGCAACATCAGTCAGCGTTGTTTTGAAGCTGGAAAGCTTTGCTGTTTAGCCCACGCTGTGATTCGTACTGATGCTCGTGACTGTTGAACATCTGTAAAAGCAAAGTTTACAGTTGAGTTTGGTATTTGTCTGCTGCATTTTTAGAGCACGATTTAAAATCAGAGAAAACCTCAGAGATTGTTGCTTTAACGAGCACATATTTAAAAGAGGATTCAGTCCGTGCTGCTGCTCTGATACACAAGGAGTGCGAGCTGAGTGAAGCCAGAAGAATGAATATGCCTATGAAAGGTGACGGTGTGGAGGTTAATGCAAAGCAGAGCCAAGAGGGCTGCTGTTCACCGGCGCCCAGGAAACTAAAGGAATAACGTCACTACTAACTAGCACCTACACATATGAACAGGAAGTCTTGACGTTATCCAGAACATCAAAGCGAAGGGCTGGAAGGTAGAGGGGACAGAGAGGTCGACGGCCTCACATGAGCTCTTACCGGGGGAGGGGGCGGGGAGGTCCAAAGCAACCAGCTTTTTAGAAACAAGTAAACATTTGTTTGGTGAACTCCTGTCCCATCAGCAGAGACTCTGCACACATTGTAACACATGACCTGAAAATTATTGAGGTTTTCAGTTTTTGACACAAAGGACTCCTGAACAAAGACCTGTACGTCCCCCCCACCTCTCTTACAGGGGAGTAGGACACCCACCCTCGCTTCGTTTCCCATCTCATGTGTCATTTGACGTCTTGTTTTGCGTCGTTCTGATAACATTTTATGGTTTTTGTGTGTTCACCACCTCCCTTCAGATGTTGTGTGTTGACGTTTAGTCATTTGAGATCCTGCTACTGTTATTTTTTTTGTGACATTTAGCATGTCCTTGTGGTCATTTTGCGTTTTTTTGTTTTATGTGTCATAAAACAACTTAGTTTAGCTGTAGGAGTGGCTGTTTTGTGTGTCTATGGCTGATTTGTTCTCTTTGTAGTAATCTGATTTTCCAGGAATGCCAGCAGTCACTTCATACAGCCCAGCCACGCTGACCCTGCACCCTGCAGGCCATCCAGTAACCCATTCTACTAATAACACGCCAACTATCTATCAACCTCTCCTGCAAGCCAGCAGGCTCTCAGATCATCTTTGACAGACAGATATTGCTGCACGTGCTGACAACGAAGCTTTATTAAAACCCTTTCATGTGGAACACAAATACAAGCATCTGACACTGAGCTCTGAACTCGCTGCTGCGGCTGCTGCACAGATGTTACGGTGGTGGAGTTTTCCTCCTGGACGGGCTTTTTACAGTACACTGAGGACAGATTGTATCTTGGACTATCAGTATATATCCTCATCTCTTTGTTTTAACTTTTTTTCTCTCGCTGCGTTAGACTTGCGATCGCTTCAAGTGAGTTTCCTACATGTTATCTGTGCCAAACGCTGGCCACTTTGAAGTGTGTCTCTGTGAGTGGTTAGAGGAGCAGTGGGGAGAGGACAGTTTGTATTCTAAAGAAAGGGAGGAGAAGGGAGGGGAAAAAGGACACGGAGGGAGGACTCGTGTACACTTTATCAAAAACAGCTGCTCTGGCTCTGCTTTTAGCATTGGTTTGTAATCCAATTCCTCTGTCAAAACCCCATTCCCCATTAAATGATTTACCCATTAGCTATAATTCACTTTGACTCATTAACAGGGGTTAGAAAGATCATGTGTGAGGATGCACTGTAGGGACTTCATCAAGCGATTACTACTGTTTTTGGAAATTAAACGAAATGTTAAAAGACCTTAATTGAGATGAGATTCTCCCAACAGCTGTGTGGTTTTTAGCCCTCTTGGGTGTGAACTGGCCCTTTAGTAGTGTCTGGATGCGCACAGCAGAACTGCACTACACATCTTGAAGTGTAGAGAAGGAGATAATAGTGTGACACATGAACGTGGCCCTGTGCTGTGCACCTGACCCCAGTGCAATGGAGCCAAATCAAACTTTGTTTGTAGCAAACTATATGAACGGCGAAAATGCCACCTGAAGTACGTGTGGATGAAGTGACTCTGTAATATCTTCTTCCGCCTCTTTGTATCAGGGATGTGTAACCCCAAGAACTACAGCGACTCTCCGGCCACGTCAAAGAGCACAGTGGAGGAGCTCCACCGCCCGATCCCTTCGCTGTTCCGCGCCCTCACTGAAGGCGACGCGCCGATCAACATGATGGTCGTGTCCTTTCCCGTCGCGGAGGAGCTCTCCCACCACGAGAACCTGGTGTCCTTCCTGGAGTCTCTCGACAACCAGCACCAGAACGTGTCGGTGCCGGGCAAAAGCATCCACACCAGCTACGATACCCAAGGTAACGCCAGACTTTGTTGTTGTATGCCTTCACCAACCAAAGAAGTTGTAGTTTACATACATGCCTGTTTATTATTAACCTGTTTGACATGTATCAAACAGAAACCTAATTTACTGAGTCCAGATTCTGAAATGGGAGAATTGTCTTGCCCTTGCCCTTTGAGTTTTGCATGCATAGAAAAATGTTTATTTCAGGGACATCTCCTTGGCTTTGGGGAGCTGTCATGTCATGCGTGTTCGTGTAGCAATGTTTGTTGCAGCCCTGCAGGAGAGAAGTCATTCAGAGATCCTCATGGACCCAAATAAAGAAAAGTCTTTTGCTAATGTTCAGCCTCCTGTTGGTTTTGTTTGGTGCCTTCATCACTTACCAAGTAAAGTGACTCACATTTCTCACATCATTACTTAGTTTCTGGTTAAGTCAAGTCTTATTTTTCACTCACACTCATTGAAAACTGTGGTAGTAAAATCAGGCCTGAACCAGAGGTGAAGTTGGGTTGTTGGGTCATGTTTTAGTTATTTTAAAGTTATAGGAGAGTCAAAAATCACCAGTTGAGGGAATAGTAACTGGAGTGAAAGTGTTGTTCTGGTGCCATTTTTTTGTGTTTTCATTCGCAGCTGTTTTGGCTGTCTCCCTCTAAGGCAGTGCTATTTTCTGTAAAGCCACTGGTAACAGGAGCGTTCCCACAGAGCTGAGCGCTTAACTCATTAAGCTCACCAAAACATATGGCCATACTTATTTACAGCAATTTCACTTCAACCCTGAAGTAAAAGTAGGAACACTAAGGGTTAAAGGTAATTACTTGGTGCTTGTTTTCTTAAACCACGTTTACTGGATTTGTGACTCAAGTCTTCTGCTGCGTCTGTGCTTTTTTTAATTTTTTTTTTTATTTCAGAAAACATGTGCACGGTGGTCTACTTTGATGACTGCGTGTCTATCCGTCAGTGCAAACTTTACTGTGAGTCAATGGGAGGATCCAAGTATCGCTGGTTTCACAACGCCTGCTGCCAGTGCATCGGACCCGAGTGCGTGGACTACGGCAGCAAGGCTGTGAAGTGCATGAACTGTCTCTTCTGAAATGTGGGCACATGTTGGTACCAAATGTCTGGGCAGTACCAGAGGACTGAGGGCAGAGGAAACGATGATTGTTATGTGTTAGCGTTCCTCACTTACCTTGTAAAATACCCCCTACATCTCTCCTCCTACCCCTGCAAATTGTTTTTATTCTGCTGTTATGTTTTACTGTATATTTTTAGATATGTTTTAATAGTGTTTTTTATTAGAGGTGTATATGAATAACGTATTTTTACAATTATGGTCTGCTAAATCCCAGTCTGATGCCAAATAAAGAAAAGTTTGGTGACGTGGACTGTTTAGTCTCACTGAAATGAGCTCAAATTATGTGTAAAAACATGAGTGGATAGTAAATGTTTGTCTTCCCAGTTGCCTTTCTCCCGCTCTAATCTTAGCTTAGTGTTACCCAAGCCAGGAAACGCATCATTTCCTGGGGAAACAAAGTTGTTATTATGCCATTCTGCTCCACAGGTGTTCGGTGCTCAGTGACCGTCTCATGCAAGCCGTGGGGGGAAAGCGACTGGTTATTGATGCCAGTCTCTCGCCGCCACACACAAATGCTCTTTGTAATGCCAGTGCATTTCCAAAAGGCAACAGGGTGCCCTATCATTGATTCTGTTCCCAATTGGCATGCAACAGCAGTTTGCACAGACTAATGCACCAGACACACAATGAGACCTTGTTTGTCTTTCTTCTTTTTTTTTTAATCATACTGAATCACAACCTCATTTTGTCACTGCAGCTGTGGGGGTTGGAGCAAACGATGCCAACAAAGATCAGACCAGTGATGGAAGAAATATTCAGGTCTTTTTATATATGTAAAAGTGCTAATATAACAATACTCATATCTAATACAAGAAAAAGTCCTGTATGGAAAATCTGTAAGTATTATGGGAAATGCACTTCAAGTATCAAACTAAAAGTGTTCAGTGTCCTGTTACTGACATCTCATCCTGACTTCATTAGATCGTTGAGTGGTGTTTCTGTAGTGGGCTGCAGGCAGAAAAATGTTGGATACCACTGTAAATTCTATAATATGTAATTTTATAATATTAATTATAATTAATAATATTACTCATACACTAATGATAGTTTCCTCTGAAAACATAAAGTAGCATGAAATGGAAACACAGATATTAAATGTTCCTGAAAGTCCTGTTGAAGCACGGTAAAAGTATAAAAGCAACTTTTCACCACTGCAGAAGACTAATCTGTTTCAAATGTCAGATGACGGCCACCAGTACTCTGAGTGCAACCACAGGATATGGGAAAGTGCACGATACAGAGTAGCAAGTGGTTCCACCAAATTTAGATTAAAGTTGTTTTACAAAATATTGTTTGACAGTTTTTCTTGTCCACAAGCTTCAATAACAGCGAACTTGTGGTAAAGATCAAAATTAAACCACAGTCTTCACGCAGTCTCTTCCAGATCAATCTCGGTCCAGTAAACCTACAGAGACACTACGTTGGCGGTGAAGCGTCAAGCTCATTTATAACTACATTTCCCATTATGCACTTGTGCTGCAGCGCAAGCGCAGATTGGTTTATTTGGTAAACGGACAGCCGGAAGCTGCACTCTGAAATTGACCGAACTGGATAGTACTTGGTAAAGTTTCTCATCTGTTGTGTTTTGCTTGTTTAGCGACAGTACAGCTGTTGCAAAATAGAGTTTAGCGCCTGTAGCTAATTATATATGTTATGTTTGTGTCGTGTGGACGACACAGCAGCTTTAATGGGAACGGACAGGCTGGCTAATCAGCTAGCTTAGCGGTTTGGCAGCTAGCTGAACTAACGTTAGCATATGGGCCCTTCCATTCAGAAAAGAGCTTCAATTATATGACTGATTTTGATGGTAATGTATTTAAATTGTTTAGCACAGAATACAAACATAGTATCTTAATAGCAATGTGATGATAGATTAGTGGTTGCGTTAGTTCTATTCTCTAAATAGCATATGTCAAGTAAATAGTGAGGATAATCTACAGCGAAAGAAGATTAAGGTAGACAGTGTTTATTAATAGTTTTGTGTCCAGAATTCAACTAAAACTATGATAGTGAATACTATTATGTTATTTTCAACACAAATATCTTCTTGACACTCAGTGACTTGTTGGGGAAATCGAGGAAGCGTTGAAAGTTGTTTTTTATAGTATTTGGCACCAGAGATCTTCAACCTACTGGCACTTTGAAAAAGACAGTGATTTGTAAAGTAAACTGGAAACGTATGCTATGTTATATAGGTTGTGAGGTGTTATCTGTTTTAACTACATTGCAGTAGTAACGTAAATATATCTACTTCCTGTTACATGTACAAGGTGAAGGCTGATGAGTTCCCATTTTTGCTTAATTTAACAGAAGCAATGCAGGCTGTCCTGTGTTGTTTCAAATGATTGTTCACAGGGGATGTGTAATTACCAGCACATCACAAAGAAACGCCTGCACATCGACTCCAAGCCAGATCAAAACCGCAGCAAAAACAACTCAGAGACATTGACAATTCGAGATTGTACATCTCAAAAGCATAAATATGAAGGCAGTGCCTCAAAATGGATTTATGAAATAGAAAAGGAAGACCTTTATAATGTACTTTAAATGTAGAAATCTGCAACATACATGCATTGTATTTTATGCTGTCTATGCACTAACTTGTGCTGATCAAGGAGAAGATGAGATCAACAAACTGTACTTTTTGAGAAGGCTACACTTGAACTTGCAAAAAATGTTTTAGTTCATATTCCCGAATGTAACATTTTTTAAACATAACCTCTACATTCATTATTATATTTTTCATGATTGATATTGATATGATGATATTTCTGTGATAGATTCAGAGGACTGTAGTACGTTTATGCTGACTGTAAATGACAAATGTAGAACATGGATTTTGTGATTGGTGATATGGCAGAGCCCCATCTGGTGGGTGGACATTACTGTTGCAGTTGTACGTGAGGTCATCATCAAAATATTCAGGAAAGAAGACGAATAACATAATAAGGAACATGAATGAAACGCTCAAAAGTTTTAACATCCTTTTAGAGTAATTCTTTTCATCTCTGTAGTTAAAAGTACTTTAAAACTGAGTTTACAAGTTATTTTGATCATTTTATGTTCTAATTAGATCAAGTCAAAACAAGATAAAATCTGCAAAAAATAAAGATTCTTTAAAGACTCACAGCCTTGTCTGCTGCCTGTCATAAAAATAAACACATGGATGATGTGAAAAATGTGTTCTGCTCTAAGCTGGGCAGGAAGACTAATGAAAGAGTCAACGTTAAAACTGAACCACACTTCTGCAGGTTTATCTGAGAGCTCGAATTCTGGTTTGCAGTTTGTCAGTATCTTGTATTTCTGCTAGCTACAGGTGTGATGGAGATGTGATGTGCCAGTCAGAAGAGTGATAAGGTCAGAGCAGCCATGACCGAGTGCTTCCTGCCCCCCAGCAGCAGCCCTGCTGAACAGCGCAGGGCTGAGCACCCTGGGGGTGTGGCCCGCACCCCCAGCTCTGAGGAAATCAGCCCCACCAAGTTCCCGGGGTTGTACCGCACCGGTGAACCATCACCACCTCATGACGGCCATCACCATGAGGCGCCTGATGCCTACGTCTCAGATGATGACAAAGAGCACAGCAAGAAGAAGAACAAGTTCAAGAAGAAGGAGAAAAGGAGTAAGAGATGATTTATAATTTAATCTTAAAAGGTTCATTATTTATTTCTCTAAGTAAAAATTTGCATCTCCAATTTCACCTTTACAAAAAGTCTCAAGACAAGTTAGCTTAACCATGGAGCTTTCAGGTATTTTTCAAGCTTCGTCAAAGCAAAAAGCTAGCCTACGTCTGTAATATTTCTGCTGACTCATTAATACATTTTTCATTAAAGCAATATGATTTTATTGTATGATAATATGTTGTTGGTTGTGTGCAATGTTAAAAATGGCTGAATTTTTTTGCTGCATTTTTACTTACCTCTACTGCAGCACACTATGTGTAGTGTAGTAGCACCTTAATTATAGGATTTTAGTATTTATTGTTTTACTTTGGTATTTTGGCAACATCGCTTAACACCAGATCTGCTCAGGTAATATATAGTTAGGATGCAGATGAGTTGTAATTTAGTTATAGACAGCATCTGTAAGAATTTTTTTTTTTTTTATCTGAACATCTGAACAAAGCCTTAGTATGAGCACAGTAGGTTAATTCAGCACAGTTAAGTGTTCACTGTTATTTTAGTGTATAGGATCCAAGTTCTGTGGGACAATTACTGCATAATGCACTTTATCATACAAACACACTATAATGATGAGCTTGGCAAGAAAGGTATCCAAGAAAAAACTTCATGAGCTTCAGAAAAAAAACCTTTTCGTAGGTTTCAGTGAGATGATAATTTATACTTGTGTGACAGATATTAAGGTGCATTTAAAAGCCAACGGTAGATGTTTTTGTTTTATTCAAAACAGGACAGTAACACCCAGTTAACAATAGAATCTTTGTGAACTGAATACCATTGTAATGAACGCCTTCACCATTGTTGCTCTCCTGTGTGTAGTAGGGTGAAATCTCTCCTTTGCTGAAAATATGTGGTTGAGTGGTTTTCAGGTCCTTTGTCCACTTTGTATCAGGGTTTTTCCATGTCTGTATTTAGCTCCTACACCAATGTGCAGTGTAGAGGAAGAGATGGACAGTTTCAGGGCACACCCAGAGAGCCCAGTGAAGGTGTGTCTCAGGCAGCGATGTGATACATGCGGATTGTTATGGGGAAACCCAGAGTAGAGATAATTACAGGAGACAAAAACTGTGAAGGCCACTAACTGTACTTTGATGCAATTTTATAGCCGTTTGCTCTGAGGACAAATATTTACAGAGTTTGCTCTGTAGAGGAGAGGCGTAAGGTGCAGTGGGAGCTATGCTAAATCGGTGGCTGACCTCTTTTCCAAGTCCCCATTCTCCCCCTCCTCTGTTATCATCTCTCTCACACATCTCTCTTCCTGTTTCTATTTCACTGCTATATGATAGTTCTGTCGTATGAGAAATAAGAAAACAGGAGTGCTTCTCTCCTCACACCTCAATTAATTTTTTTTACTTCTCTTACTGTTTCTCTCCTTTCACAGCGGAAGGCTACGCTGCCTTCCAGGAGGACAGTTCAGCGGACGAAGCAGAGAGCCCATCCAAGATGAAGCGCTCCAAAGGAATCCATGTGTTCAAGAAGCCGAGCTTCTCCAAGAAAAAGGAAAAGGAGAAGGGCCCCAAAGAGGACAAGGCCAAGGATAAGAAATCTAAAGACCTGACTGCTGCAGATGTGGTTAAACAGTGGAAAGATAAGAAGAAGAAGAAGCAGAAACCAACAACAGAAGCAGAGCCAGTCCCAGTGGAGACCCCCACCTTCAGGCCCATCTTTGGAGCACCTCTGGCTGAAGCCATAAAGAGGACAGCTCTGTATGATGGCCTCCAGCTGCCAGCCGTCTTCAGAGAGTGTGTGGACTACATTGAAAATTATGGCATGAAGTGTGAGGGCATTTACCGAGTTTCAGGTACGGAAACCTTGTGAATTTGTTGGCTTGTCACTGTCTCAGGAAAAACTGCTTATAAAAACAAAAAGGGGAAAAAACATTTTATTTGTGTGAGATTGACGAACTTCTCTTCCTCACAGGTATGAAGTCCAAGGTGGATGAACTAAAAGCGTCATACGACCGTGAGGAGTGCCCCTGCCTGGAGGAGTATGACCCCCACACAGTCGCTAGTCTCTTGAAGCAGTACCTTCGCGAACTGCCAGACCACCTGTTAAGCCGAGATCTGGCCCAACGCTTCGAGGACGCCTGTGGTCGGCAGGTGGAGGCCGAGAAGGTGACGGAGTTCCAGAGGCTGTTGGCTGAAGTGTCGCCGGAGAGCAGACTTATCCTGTCGTGGCTCATCACACACATGGACCATGTCATTGCCAGGGAGGCTGACACCAAGATGAACATTCAGAATATCTCCATTGTCCTCAACCCAACCATACAGGTCAGAGACGGAAGCCAGATGAAGCAGAGTAAATAGAATTTAAGATGGATTGAAAAAGATAACAGAGGAAAAAATGGGCAGAAAACTGATGGGAAGGCTAATTAAACATCAAAAAGAAAAAAGTGAATTTGGCTCTTTCTCAGCTGTACCTAAATATAAAAAACCTCCCCATAGCAACAAACCAACTGATTTTTATTGGATCAAACAGTCGGTTCGTGTCAGAAACCCTGGCCCAGTTTAGTGAAGCTGATTTATCCCCATTGGGGACAGTGTGGCTGCTCCACTTTTATCTCCACCAGCAGCAGCAGTAGCAGCAGCAGCAGTAGCCACAGCACTGTTAAATAAACACGTCTTTCACTTAATGAATGGGGTCCAGGGTCAGTTTAATCAGGCTGAGTAAATATGCAGGAATTTGTGTTGTGTAGTAGGACTACCCCAAATACTCTGCAAGACTAGATGCAATTTGGGCTCTATACAATATCTCTGTTTTGTGTTTACCAGTTTCTTTACCTTGCGTTTAGATTGGGAATCGTGTTCTTTACGTGTTCTTCACCCACGTGAGAGAGCTGTTTGGTGACATAGTCCTGAAGGCAGTGGTGCGGCCACTCCGCTGGTCCAACATGGCAACGATGCCGGCGCTGCCTGAGACCCAGGAGAGCATCAAGGAGGAGATCCGACGACAGGTGGGTTCAGCCTCACTGCAGCGCTTTAACTAGTTTATTGATTGACTCAGTTGATAAACAGAAATTGTAGAAACATTTGGGAAATGCTTTCCTGCATTCCTTTTCTGATCAGGAGTCAAATGATTGATTCGGCTTCCATATCTGTCAACTGAATATTAGCCTACAGCTAAGGACAAGTACAAATTGTACAACACTTAATCACATTGTGGGTCATTAATATTGAATAATGATCATTAGTTGAAGCTCTCATTTTTTTGTTCTTGAGTTAAGGCAAACAAACAATTTGCCGAGGTGCTGCTGCCTTTTGATCCCGCTTTATGAGGCTGTAAAATGTGTTTCTAAGCTAATTAAAATAGTTACATTTCTTTTTTTGTATGACAGCACAAACTAAATTGTCACGACTTTGAGTGAGAATTAAAGTGTGACACAGTAAGGCAGTAAGAATTTAGAAAATAAGCTTCTTCTGTTTATAGTACATTGTCTTGTCAGTACAAATCTTTGCTTGTGTTTCACAGTGAGCCGACTCTCGTTCAGCTTATGCTGCAGAAGTTGCTGTCATTAGTGTGTGTGTGTGTGTGTGTGTGTGTGTGTGTGTGTGTGTGTGTCACTTACTGTGGTGCAGATATCTGTAACTTTACGTTCATCTTTGTTTGAGGCGGAAAAACTTATTGTCTCATGAATGTGACTTAAGTAAAAAATCATCTGGTTTCTGTGTTTGTTATTTTAAAAAAATAAGAAGAATACTTTATTAATCCTGTTGGGAAAATCCTTGTGGACAATCAGCCCCCTCAAGACAGGGTTCAGTGTCTTGTCTGGGGACTCTTCGTCATGTCGAACCACTAACCCCTGGGGTTTGTATTCGGCTGCTCTTGATCCATGGTCGCCCCCCTTTGTGCTGTCATTCGAGGACCACAGGCTTATTTTGCTACTGAATCTTGTGATTTTTAAAGAGACACTAAGAGCTTTTAGAAATGTTTATGATGAAACGATTCAACCACGAATGTTTTTTTTAGGAGTTCCTGCTGAACTGCCTGCACAGAGACCTGCAGGCAGGCATAAAGGACTTGTCCAAAGAGGAGCGGCTCTGGGAAGTTCAGCGAATCCTGACAGCTTTGAAACGCAAGCTGAGGGAGGCCAAACGCCAGGTAAACTGTGCCTGCATATTATTTGGATGTATGTTAATGTGCTTTGTTTTTTTCCTTCACTTTTAAGGACAGTTTTAATAATTGTTTTCAACAAATATTTTGCTCACACATCAGTATTTGTAGTCTAAATAACACACACACTTCAACAGCAGGACAATGTGCAGCCTCCAAAATTATAGGTTGACTTTCAAAACAGTTTACACACACATCTGATCCTAATGTGAGGATTGATAGGACGACTGTGGCTTATTCGTATTAGTATACGCAGCCTAATAACATCAGTAACAACACAAACCACAACTGTAAAAAAAATGACAACAGAGCGGAGGTAACACTTTCCCTACTAATGTCTGTGCAAAACATATTTGTTATCGTGAGCCTAACTCTAGGCTCTTCCTCTGTTGGCTCTTTTAGGAGTGTGAGAGTAAAATAGCCCAAGAGATCGCCAGCCTGTCAAAGGAAGATGTTTCAAAAGAGGAAATGACTGAGAATGAGGAGGAAGTTATCAACCTGCTCTTAGCACAGGTAAGTCGGTCAAATAACCACAAAAATACACATATGCTCAAACTTGTAAAGCTGTCGTGAAAGCCTGAGATTATTTCAAAATATTCATAATCTTTATCAGCTCCATTTGTGCCAAACTGGAGCTGGAATAGTTTTGAATTCCCCCCATTTCTTCTCCACAATCAGGAAAATGAGATCCTGACAGAGCAGGAGGAGCTGATCTCTCTTGAGCAGGTGCTTCGTAGACAGATAGCTACTGAGAAGGAAGAAATCGAGAGATTGCGGGCTGAGATTGCAGACATACAGAGGTAAGAGAAGACTGAGACCGTTTTCACTATGAAAATTATTGTCATATAATTAAGAACAGTGACCCAGCGTTGTTTTCCTCAGTCGGCAGCAGGGTCGCAGTGAGACTGAAGAATATTCATCTGACAGTGAGAGTGAGAGTGAGGATGAGGAAGAGCTGCAGATGATTTTGGAAGATCTGCAGAAGCAAAACGAGGAACTGGAGGTGAAAAAACAATTTAGCACATACTACCTGTTTAGTGTTTCAGAAACTTTAAGCAAGCAAGCCGTCTGTTATCACCCGTCTGTTGTCTGTCTGAGCATTACTAGGTGAAGCAGTAAATTGTATTTCTTAAGGACCGTCTGGATTTTGTTGCCCTGCAGAATAAAAACACTCACCTGAACCAGGCCATCCACGAGGAACAGGAGGCCATCTTGGAGCTTCGCGTCCAGCTCCGCCTGCTGCAGAGCCACAAACTGCAGCAGGAGCTGACGGTTCAGCCGCCGGCCGAGCAGGCGCCTCCCACACAGCCGAGCCCGGAGGCCCGCAGCGAGGAGCAAACCAAACGCTCCGCAACAGCGGTGGCTGCCAGCGCAGACACGGCTGCCTTGGCCAATGGAAAGACAGCTAAGGATCCTCCAAAGCCCTCGCCAAGCAAAGACAGAAGAGACACCAACATGTGAGATGTCAGTACTCCTGCACGTCTATGCCGCTGGTCAGTTGTCCTGTAGCGTCACTCATTATCCACAGGAGATTTTACATTGTTGCATCAATACGTTCATTAGTAACTGTGTCCCACAAGTGGCAGCCATGAAAAATATCTTTTACACTGTCTTTGGTGTCGTGGCTCAGCACAAATAAAATACCTTGTTTACCATTTTCCAAAACAAAAGTTGAGTAGTTGCTGTAGGGGACAACTGTCTTCTTCTCTTGTGTGTGAGACTAAGTGGGGACGTATAAATCCACATTGCCAAGCCTGTATGAAAGAAGAGGAGGGGAGAGACACGGCATGAAGTGATTTATAAAGCAAGTAAGGGCAACAAAGCTTTCACAGCAGTACATTTATTTTTACATTCAAGGGCTTAAGAAATGATCACTCCACACATTCTCGGTCCTTTCGCTGAACAGAAATTTGAGACCACTGTGCCATGAATGAAGTTTCCCTGAGAACCACTAATATAAACAGCTTTTTGAAAAATGAATAATTTATAATTGGTTTATCTATATATTATATATTTAAGTAGTATTCTAAAGAATGCGAATGACTATTCAAGAAAACTGATTTTAAACGACAGCTTTTCAGTAATATATGAATATATCTATAAATATATTGTAGTTGATTTCTTTGAACAGCAGACATAAACACAGTGGCGTTGTACTTCACAACTGACCAGTGGATGAAAACATGAACAGCAAACAAATGCACAACAAGAGTGTATTCGTCACTGCAGGATTCGATAATGTTTTGTGAAACAACACAGTCACCCGTTCTTGTGATGGGACAAGAAATGTGTAGTGATGACGTTTTGTCTCCAGAATGTGTGCAGAGATGCACATTGTTGTGTATTTGATTGTGTTTTTAAACTCTTGGATGTGTGAAGTTAATATTCACGGCTACAGTTCGAAGAGAGTGAAAAGCAACACACAAGTCAATCATTTCAATTTTCATGTGATTACTGTCGGTTGTTCGTGACGTTTAAAGCGAAGGCACGGCCTGACTTACTTACCATTTCTGTATATTATTGTAAGATGGCAAACATACTGTATTTTCAGCTCTTATCTTGTCATATGTTCTTTTTTTTATTATGAATGGACCTGTATAGAGTATAGTAGTGTGACTGTGGCTGCTTTGGTCACGGGCAAATCTAAGCAATCGCATCTGGACTCATGATTCAACGTGTTATTAATTCTGTGACTGAAACAGATAAATGCTCGGGTATAAGGTCGGGTTCAGGAGCTTCTCATAAGGTTATTTTCATATTGCTCCAAGCTTTTGTAGCTTATTGTTGCATAATGCTGTGAAGAATAAAGTGTCAATCCGAATCATTTATCAGAATCTGTTCCTTTCTCTGTCACAAATCCTCATGTTTACCTTTTTACTAAGCGCTGCTTGGCTGGAAGAGTAGTCTATTTTTAGTAATTCCCATTTTCCATTACACATTCTGTGAATACTTTTTTCTCTCACAGAAGAAAAGCGCAGTAATAAATATTTAACTTTGTTTTAAGTAAGTTAACTATATAATTAGTTTTTTACTCTCAGAATCAAGGATTTAGTATTTGAGACACAAGAACCTCCGTACTTTTCCTCATTGCTTTTACTGGTTTCCTATTTGGAAAGATGTAGTGTCAATTACAACATAAGAAGGGAGAAAAGATTGGATCTAGGCAAATCTTGTTTCAAAATTAAAGCCTTTGAAATGTATTTATTTATTTTACCTTGATTTCTGAGGTGGTGGGAAATATCTGTCTATGGGTCTGTTCATTGCATTTAGTCTCTGCAAGATAAAAAGAAAAATAACATTACCAATGAAAAATGTGTCGTATGTGGCAAGGCAACATTTTTAACTCTTAATTACCAAAACGCAAACAACTCCTTAATGAACAAACAGATTGTGACATGTACTGTATAACCATATTATAACTATATTATTCATTGGTGGCTGAAGTGTTTTTTATCATTACTGCAGTAAGTATACTCACACTGCAAGTAAAATTCTAATTTGGACTTTGTTTTTGTATTGTATTGTATTTTAACTGTTCAGTGGTTTCAAACCCTACAAGTCCCCACTAGAGGTTATTTAATGTAAATAAAACCATGCCGGTGCAACAGCCAGTTTTTTAAATTTATAATGCAATGTATTTATAATATAATATACACAAATGTATTTGTATCATTAACTATAATTAGTCACTTTAATTCAGTTCAGTTTATTTCCATAGCACCACATTAAGACAGTTTAATTTGATAGCGAATTCAGACTTTTCAGGATTATCTAACAAATCCCTAACTATAGTGTTATCATAAATGTACTGCATAGAATGCAAATACTCAAAAGTATTTAAACATTAAAATTTACTTCCCGCCGTTATTAAGTCACCGGCGAGTCTTATTTTGACAGTCTTCGCAGGAAATTGTGTTGTCCACGCATGGCGCCTGACACTGGTTGAGAATAACGATAGATGGTTCCTTTGGTAATGGGCTGGGTTTTCTCTTTTATCCAAGAAGAGGAAAAAAAGCAGAGATTAAAGCATGATGAGACAAAGACAGTGACTGAAACACTGCCAAACAATGATTTAAAGACTTTCTCAACTTACTATGGCCATAAGGGAGCTCAAAGTTTGCCTTTTAGGGGTAAGTGGCAGATGTTTTTGTTGATCTTTTTTTGGGTGAAATTCCTTTAGCCTGCTGCTAGTGTCACCAAATGAGTAACCGACAGCATTTTGATGTGAACAGCACTTTAGCAGAAGCTAGCTGCTCCCACTGACACTGTCAGCGGGGTTTATTTTAAACAGATGTTACTTCGTTATGTTTTATTCCTCGTCAGAAAAGTTATTAATTCACGTTGAAAGCTAGTCAACTATAAAAAATAACAAAAAAGACTCACCGACCGCTGGGCGCAGCAGTTATTTGAGAAGAGTTTTGTCTTTAAAAGGACCAAACGTTGTGTTTCTTTTTGTGCGTTTTTGTTTCTTAACGTCTCTGTCAGTTTATCGTCCATTACGTCATCGTCAGATCAACCGTTAGATTCCCTGCTGCGTCAGCGAAACGCGTCCGTCTTCTTCCGCGGTGACAGGGACGGTTTCACTGGTTTCAGTGGGAAAATGGGGGATGTTGACAGGGATACACAACGTTTACCAGGCCTGTGCATACCCCGAAGGCTGCCGACATGCTCGCCGACGCATTTTTAAACCCACATATCGGCCGCACTAAACTTTTTTTTAACCCCAGGGACGTATCTTGAAAATTTGACAGGGGCAGCAATGAGATTTGGGAGGGTGGGTTAGAGATAATCTATTTTACCATTACATTCTCACAAAAATCCAAACCTGATGTCACAGATTTAAAACTCAAAGTAGTTATTGACTAAAATGTTAATGTACTGACTAACTAAATGGTTTTTTACTACATTACATTTAATCATTTGACAGATAATTTTATGCTAAGTGTCAGTTTTGTGAAACTTGACTGCCAGGTAGGGAAAAATAAAGTTTTGTTGTGTTTAGTTTAGCTGTGGAAGAGTTCTGTCTTCAGCATTTAATGATGTGGCAGATTCTTTTATGCTAAGTGTAAAAGAATCACTAGTTTAAAAGTATCACCAGGCGCTGTTTGCATGTATGTTATTGCTGCTACACTGGAAATGATCTGAACAGAAAATAAAAACGTATTGAGATGTTATGAACATGAAATGTTTGCATGCAAATAATTAATCTGGTTAGTCAGAGAAACTAGGCTGTGTGGATAAACAGGGAAGCTTACATCATCAGTTTACATACACTGGATTCTTATTTTTAAGTGTTAAGCACTTTATTTGCTAAATGATGAGCGTGATAGTATGGTATGTGTGGATTAGTTTATGACAAAATAGAACCCAACTAAAACAAAAACTCCCTTAACGTGTATGCTGATCTGTTCTAAGATTGAGTGTTGTAATTGTACTGTTATGCTATTTTGACTGTAAGCACAGAGCTAAACAGGGAACTGTCAGACGGGGTGGGCATGTGACCAGACAGTTGCATCATCAGTAGTGTTCAATAGTGAGCACATTTTGCCTACATTTTTGTGGATGATGTGTAACCTCCTATTTTCAGGACACTGGAGTTGGGAAATCCAGCATTGTTTGCCGGTTTGTTCAGGATCATTTTGACCACAACATTAGTCCCACAATAGGGTAAGAGCATCACAGCTGATGTCATGAAAGACCCTGACAGCAGGAAACAAATCAATCAGATGCACTCATTAACAGACATGGGACAAATCTATATTTGGTCCATACTTTTCCAAGGCCCCAAATTTGATATCAAGTCAAAGTCCAAAAGTTTGGTTGAAATATTTTATGAAATTCACAGTAGAAAAAGCACTCAGGAAATTGCTATAGTTTATAAAACGTGTGATCTGGGATCATGTTAACAACAGGGAAACACTACACTGACATAAACTGATACAGTTTTAAAAATACTTGTTTCTGTGCTGACAAGATGAAAAAGAAATCTGCCAAATCTAAACAAATCTTTTGTGAGCTGATGATATTATGTTGACTCTTTCTTTTACAAAGCTGTGAGCCAACACTGCTTTAGGGCTTTTTACACAACATGGACTTAGTTAAAAAAACCTTTGTTCTCAGTGTTATTTGTTTCCTGCTGACTTATACTAATTTATTTCCTGAGCTTTTAAAGGAAAAACACTAGAAACATTGTTGTGAAATACACTATATCATCCACAGAGCGTCATTCTTGACCAAGACTGTGCCATGTGGAAATGAACTACACAAATTTCTGATCTGGGATACTGCCGGGCAGGAAAGGGTGAGTGCATCCTCAACAGAAATCCCTCATTTATTTACGGTTAGCTTAACATCTGCACACAAATGAATCATGATAAAATAAGTTGACTCCCCATTAAATATTGCTTCAAGGAGCTGGTTCACATGGGGTTCAAAGGCCATTAAACTGTGGAGGAGGGGGATGGTGTGTGTAGTTACTAGACTTGGTTACGACATGGAAAAAAATAGCAAGAGTATTTCCTGCTTGTGTGTAAAAAAAACACCTTGAAACTTTTGTTTCTTAGGTCTAAAGTTCTCTTTATCTGTGCCAAAGATAGTATCTCTCCAATCCAATATTAACATCTGTAAGCCCAGTAAAAAAATACAAATAATACACAGCGAAACAAATGAACATAGCATTACTAAAAGTGATTTTGGTAGGTTTACTTGATGAAATTATGTTACATCTGTTCATTAACTAAGATGTTTTTGTTATTATTATTAAAAGTAAGGCTATTTGCAACATGTAAAAAACAGACACTGGTTTTTATCACTTCTGGCACTGTAGAGCAGTGTTTGTATGTGTGAGCACCACAAGCACAGTGAGCATTTTGATACCCATTTTTGCCAACAGCAATAGATGCTAATGCTTGTCAACAGTTTGTGTGTAATGTGGCATAAACATATCAATGTCCGAGTAAAAGGGGACAGAAGAAGTCTGCTAGGTGACATAAACTAATCAGAGTTTTAATTTAACCCAATATCAATATTTCAGATATGTTTTATAATAGCCATTTTAAGATTTGGGACCAAGATACATACTGCGAATGAGTGAAATATTTTATAGTTAATAAAAATCAAGTTGTCAGTGCACTCTGGTGGACATGTCATGTAATGAGTTTTTGACTTCTCTCAAACCCAGTTTGGTATTTCTGTACTTAGGAGCTGACACATTGACTAACAGGAACAGGAAACCTACAAGAAGTTAGCTGCAAATTCAAAATGTTGTGAATGATTTGATGAAACAAACAAAAATAAATACAGAAACCAGTCTGTAGGAGAAAACTGTAGAAATCATTACGTGTTGACATACTGTTTGTTGAGCTGATATTGCCTGATATAGAATAGGTATAACGTTATATAGGTTTTGTTAATTTTTTAAAAGGAATGAAAAGCATTCGGCAGCTTTGTTAAGCTTGAAGGTTACACATGCTTTGTATTTGGTGAGAAAAGTTAAATGTAAACAAATCTTTTATATTCAGCATTTCTCTGTGAACTCTTAAGAGCTTTTTACCTGTAAGTAAGAAGGTTTTTCCTTCAGTCACTCATCATCACCTAAGAATATATGACCATAGTGTTGTAACGGTACAGTATGCTTTAGTTAGTCCTTTATGTTTTGCTTTGTGAATTGGTTTCACATAAATGTTTAGTTTAGTTTTAATGTCATGGACTAGTCTGGAATGTATATGAAAATATAGAAAAAAAATTGGGGTCTAAACTGATGCTAAAAAAATGCTAACTGCTGATTTTGTGTTGTCTTTTTTAGTTCCACTCATTAGCCCCTATGTACTACAGAGGATCGGCTGCTGCTGTCATTGTGTATGATATTACTAAACTGGTAAGAATAACAAAACACTTATCTCTAAATCAAAAGAGTTACAATAAATGAAACTTTAGAGCAGTTGGCAGAATCTAAGGAGCTATAATAAATAACTAACAACCTTCCTTTAACTTCTGCTGAAACATTGCTTTTAAACTAGTGGAGCAGCTGTTATGTACAGTACCGCTGGATTAAATCTGCTTAAGTGAAGAAGCTGGTTTCATACTAAGAGCTTTGTGTAAAATTCAATTACTTTTCCATTACTCTGGGAAGCTTTGCATCCATGACTTACAAATGCCATTCTTTCCTGGTCTGTTAATGGAAACTTGTTTGTAGAACACCACATGATGCAATGAATATGTGACACACGTTGAAAAAAAAGGTTAGACACATTCTCATAAAGCACCTATGCCAGATTTCACTATGATGCATTCTTGTTATTCAGGACTCTTTCCAGACACTGAAGAAGTGGGTAAAGGAGTTAAAGGAACATGGTCCAGAGGATATTGTTGTAGCTATAGCAGGGAACAAGAATGATTTAGGAGACATCAGGTGAGTCTTCATTTCTCAGAATGTCATAGCTATAAATAAACTGTTTGCCCGGCATATTATGGTGAAAAGTGATTCAAGTTAAACTATGCAAAATCTTGTTTTCATCAATAAAAGAAAAGTTAACAACAGTGAATATATATAAATATTATATTAAATATTTTTTCCCACAGTATTAATACAACATATATTGTGTGTATATACAGGTACAAAAACAACAGAAATAGCCAAAAATAAAACCAAATAAAAGCAATGACATCATAAATGAACAAAACAGAAACCTTACATATACATACATACAGAAGCAAAGAACCACATATGTTATTACATGTGATGTTGTTTTAACCCTCATCTTTATTCAGTCAGACCCTTTTGACTGCAGCATATCTAAATTAATATTAATATGCCCAAAATATCTTCCAATATCTCTTTTTAACATGATTTTTTTTTTTTTTTTTTTTTCATATTTTGTTTTTCATAAAGACCTTGATTCCTCCTGCACCATCATGTATATTCTTCAGGAATTGTCTAGAACAAAGTAGTGAGAGATGGGATGATGGAAGTCGTTGATTAAAAATTTTTGTTTGTCTTGGCACTTTTGATGATTTCTATACTTTGTGTCCTCTTCATTCACAGGGAAGTTCCTATGAAGGAAGCTAAGGAGTTTGCTGAATCTATTGCAGCTATTTTCATTGAGACTAGTGCAAGAAATGCTTTCAATGTTGAGGAGCTCTTTCAAAAAATCAGTAGGTTCCTTTATGCAATGATTTATTTAGCATTTGAATTTTTACTATTAAAACATATTTTTGTGTTGTTTTGCCATATTATGGGTCAGACACATTCCAGTGTCTTTGTGTCTGGCATAAAATGATTAAAATGAAAGATGTTTCATCTAAATAAGTGTTTTACTTACCAAGTAAATCAGTGGACCTGGTGTTTTTGTTTTATCGCTGCTGTAATAAATTGAAATATTAACATTAAATCTGACATTGCAGCTCTTTAAATAATATTTTGTGTGTTAGGTAAACAGATTCCGCCGCTGGAAAATCCAGAGGTAGACAGCAACGAGTCCTTTAAACTCACCCGGCAGCCTGCTCCATCCGTCAGGAGATGCTGTTAGTACCATCAGCGCGTGATGAGATTATTTCCTTCAGCACCAGGGACCCCACCAGCACAGCACATAGTCCACAATGCACACGTTGTCTTACTCCAGGGAAAGACAAGACGGTGGACACACAGAGGTCAGCTTGTATGTGTGCTCAAATGCAGGATGAGACAGAAAAACCCTCCAACAGTATTATATGGGTCAATGCACATGTATTTCATTTAACTGTAGCAGCTTTGAGTCTCATCAGGTCAGAAAACAGAAAGTCTTCAGTTTGTCCCCCTCCTGTGGGGCTTTGCCAGAATTACATTAATATTTCTGTGTGTGGTATGGTACATATCTCATTACAAAAAGTAGTTTTATCCTAAAAAGAGTAGTTTTATTAGTTTTATTCCACTATCTATAGTAACTCTAAAATAAAGCACACAGTGAAAGCAAGTGATCTAGTAGATGTGCTTTTACAGCTGGGGTTTCCATGTTGATGCAACTACATTTTCATTTAAAGAGTCAACTGCTCTGTGGACTTTTCATTGCACTGTGGCTCTGAAATGGCACACATTGGATGAAAAACTATATATTAAAGTTTATCAAGGCTACAGTTTTTTCTTCTTGTGGAGCTTTTGTGTTCATGTATGCATCACTTTTATATAGAAATTCATCGGAATATTTGAGGTTGTTAAGATCAAACCGTAGACGAGCATTCGGTCGTGTAGCTCAGAGACAGCAGCTTTACATTCCACTTCGTCATGTGTTTTCACACACATTTGCTGTATAAGGGCTTAACTGTATTGCTGCAGAATTAACAGCTTAGAGCTCTAGATCATAAATGCAGTATGACTCCCCCTGTTGAAACACTGTGACCAATACTAGAATTGTTTACATAGGGATTTGTTAAAAGTGTTTTCTACACTCTGAAATGAATTGTCTTAGATGTCACTACAAGGAATGACTGTACACGCCAACATGAGATGTATTTTACCTGAAAAAAAGGCTACACCTGCTGTTAAAATAGGAAAAGACTGGTGTAGTCCTTAGACTAGTATAGTGTCTGCTGCTGTTTCTTCAGCAGTAGTAATCTTGGATTTGACCACTCAAGAAATTTAAAACAGTACCTTTAAATACCTTGACTGCAGTATTAGATAAAAGTGTTAGTGCTCTGTGGATGTTTTCTTTGATAAATCATTGAAATGGACATGAAAGTTGATAAAGGATAGAGCATGATCTCTTATTTTAACAGTATATCTGTTTCCACATTAGCACATAGCTTAAAGACATGTTTACATTTGTACTTTACAATTTTATTTACATCTATGGGTTACTAAAACTCATTTACGTGTTTTAATGTACTCCACATGAGTGTGTATTGCTCTTTGTATGGAGTCGCACCAGACCTCATTTGAAAATCTACTCTACTAATTCCTGTGGCATTGCTTACTGAAAAAAACAACATACAGTACATTCCTCCCAGAATTTTTCTGTGGGTAAATGTGTTTTACATATAATCCGCCATTTACCAGAGGCAAATATCAACCATATGACTACAATCTCCCGCCAGCATGTAACACGGTGATTAGCTGAAACTGTAAGAAACTGAATATAAAGTGCCTACTGGGCCGGATTCCTGGCAGGTTAATAAAGATGTACTAAAACATAGATTTTTCAATGCAGTCTGGCGTGAATTTCCTCCATACAACAGACAATGACGTACTGGGCCAATCAATTCTTGTAGAGTTTACATATTATGATTATGATGAGATTTCCAAAACAAATATGCTAACACAAAGTGCCTTTTTTAATGTTTTCTAAACCAGTGTATGACATGGATAAAACGTGCATACTGCTAGAATGATGCATTAATTACTAGTCTAAATCAGTAGGGACTATCTGTGCACAGAGGTCAGTGTTAAAACTGTCAGTTATTTGCACCATCCTTATATTGTATGTCTAAGTCATGCTTCTTTGTAACCTCTGTAGACCAGATTAACTTTTGAATATTAATCACTGTAATAAAGTAATAATTATTCTACTTTCTGTTGTGTTTTTGTTACTCTTCCAACTGATGGGACGTGTTTTGAAATGCTCATTACAGACACAAGAATTTCAACATATCCTCTCTACTTTTTCTACGTTTTAAGTTTTGTTGACAGAGAGCGGAAAAATTAGAAAAAAGGATAAGAGGGGATTCACTAAAGCTAAAGATCATGACTTCGATTAACCTCCTGGCTGTCATGAGAAAATGCTGTCTTTTTAAAACTAAAAATTTTGAAAAATTAGATCAGTCTACAAATTGCTTTAAGCTTTAAATCAAAAACACTTAAATTAGTCTTGGTACTTTTGTACATATATGGTTAACATGATTTTTTCAAAAGCTGCAAACAGCACAAATCACATGTAGAGCAGGGAATTCTACAGGCTTGTATTTGCAGTGGATTACATTTTCAGCTGCTTACAGAGGGCAGGTTAACAGTTCTTATCACAAAGATGGATTTAACCGCAGTTATTTTTTTCTGAGACGCCAAACAGTAGTCTAGACCTTAAGTTAGTTTACTGAATCAAATTAATTGGCAAGATTCAGTGGTATCAGGTTCTCATTTGAGAATATTTGATGGTTTATCTGTTTTCTTTAAATGTGTGGTTAGAGTTTGTCAAACAAAATTATGCATTTTGGGCATATTTTACTATTTTAAATCAAGTGATTATAATATAAAACCCACTGATAATATATAATTAATAAATAATTCAACCTACTTGACTGAGGTTTTCTGTTTGTTTTAGAACTACAACTGCTATTCCAAAAGAAAGTTGGGACACTATTGAAAAGCTACATAAAAACTAGTTAAAACAAGTAAATGTACTTAGTTATCTCTACCACTGCTAATTTATAACAAATGGTCACAAATCATGGGTCTGATGTTCTGACCAGCTGCTGCTACCCTAAAATGAATTTAGTATCTTGTGAATACAGAATTAATATTTTATAAATAATCAAAAGAATAATGCATGAATTACTAGTCTAAATCATATCATAATCAAATCATAATTATTATGACCAATCAGCACACGTGTGAATAATCATACGTGTGCTTTTTGGTCATATTAAAAACTATTAAAAGACTAAATATAGGGTTACAGACAAATTAAGACCAATTATTCTATTATTATAATAATATGTATAAATATTATAATCATTTGACAGGTAGAATTAAGTAGGTTGCTTATTTTTAGTAAATTCCTTGTTCCTTGTTTTTAAACTATCTCTAAAGTTCAGAACAGAAACAGTGTCCTAGAAAACACAAAGAGGGAATTTTATACTAAATGAATATGACTTTTCAAGATGCCAATTTAGTTTAATTAACTCACGCGGTTGAAGTCCTATATTGAGTTAACAAACATTTGAAATCAACTTTGCACAAAACAAGGCACACTGGGTTTTGTGCCTTTTCACTTCCAGTAAAGGTGCGCTAAAACGTAATATACCTGCATTCTTTTTACATTTACATAGTTAACCTAACCTCAGATAATACACTGTGATTGTTGTCAAATTGTTAAAACGTATTTGCAGTATAACTAGTTTTACTGTGGCATAATCACATCAGTAGCTGAGCCGCGAGGGCGCGCAGTAGCTCCGTGCACCCGCGCGTTCAAGTATTTGTACCCACATGCTCGTTCGCAGAGCTCAGTCAGCATTTGAGTCAATAGTGGTCGGGGATCTAGGATTTCCACTTCTCAGTTACTCCCCGATACCAGAATCAAGTGCATCATCTGAGCTAAAATGTCAAAGTTGGATCAGGTCCTTATCCTTGACCCTCCCGCAGACCTTAGATTTAAAGGTAGGTGGACCAGACTGTCTTTACGCGTGAAATGTCCGGCTAGTAGGGGTGGAGAATTACCTGAATGAAATGATTTCACACTCCCTCAAGCGAATTTCGTTGCTAGCCAAGCTAGCTAGCATTCACCGCCATTTTAAGTTAGCCAGGGATCAAGACGGGCCGCTGTCGCCTCGCACTGTAGTGACGTGTATAGCCGGCGTGGCGTGCATCTGGGCGGCCTGCCATTCGTGACAACACCTAGCAAAGTGTTGGAAGTAGTGGGTTTACTGCCAGTGGGTGTAAATCGTAATTTACACCCAAAAACGTGGCTGATAGTGTCCACACTTTAGCAGGAGCATGGGCTAACTACTATTCTGTTGCTAATACTGTTAGCAACAGCAAACTGTTGTTTCCTTGGGGCTCAGCCTATTATCTGAAATATTTAACGCTTATAAACGGGGCGTCATATTGAAGGGAAATAACTTTTTTTTTTTTGTAGCATCAAACGAAGCGTCCAGTCTGGCACACCCCCCTCAGTCCAATAATTTTAAGCTGCTAAAGTGACTTGACAGCTGAAATGACAAACTTGGCAAAGTAACTGCAACGATAACAATCTATGGACAGTTTTAAGCGACGCAGATCTAACGGCAGTTTGTTTGTAACTCCATTAGCCACATGTGTCCAGAAAACATACCCCTGACAGCATTGTTTTCACAGTAGTCGTAAACCAAAGTAATCCACACTTTACATTGCCACTGGCTGCTTTCCTTGCAGTGATAATGTTCAGTGATGTGTCAGTTAACCGTTGGCTAACGCTAGCTAGGCTATGTTGCTAACGCAAAAGTTGATATCTGGCTAAATGGTTAGCCACTCTAGAACAGCAAACTGTTGTTGTTTCACACTTGGAAGAGTCGTCCAACGTCCAGTCTCTTCAGAAATGCGTCAATACATTTTAAAAGTGAAATATTTATAGTTAGAACTGTTGCTCTTGTCATTCGCTAATAGTGACTGGATGATGGCAGCTGTAATAATTACAAGGGTCAGTGTTGCTTGTCCTCCAAAGCTATGCAATTGTAACACAGTTATCCTCAGCATTTCTTGTCTTTGTCCCAGTTGCTAACCAATGTCTCTGCTGCAGGAATTATTGCCAGTGAGACACTGTTTTACTGTTTCTAAATGTGCCACTGTCACAGAGCAATGAATCTTTCAGCCTATTGTTTTGTTGATCTTAAGAGGCTGATTGTTAGTCAGGACTAGGTATGAGTGGATCCTGGTTTCAGCTTGGACTTGGACAGGGTTGTTGGAAAGGTCACCATTCAAATACCAGACACACAGGATAGCTTAGGGTTGAGTATAGCTATTGAGATGTCTCTGTGATGAGATGTATTTGTCAAATCTTTACATGTTGTTACACAGCTCAGATTCTATAATAGATGTTTTTGTTTTTTCTCACAGAACCTAAACACATGTACAATCAAACAGAGGCAAAATATCTTATTTATATTTATATATATATTTTATACACACAGCGTTATAATATAAAACAGATGATATCACAGACTGAGACAGTATTTGTCTGCTTCTGTTAGGCCTGTGACTGCATCAGGTGCAAGTAATGGTGAAAGTAGTCCTCCAAAACATTCAGGAAGTCTGTACAAATAAGAAAGAAAATAAGTTTAAAATCAAATACATTTTGAATGAGGCTTGAATAGAAGAAAAACAGAAGTCTGCTTGCATTGGTAACGTCTTGTTAATTTGCGACCAAGAGTTCAATTCCAGTACATTATTGAATGTTTGTCCTTTACCTGAACTTTAAATTGATATTGACAGTCTGATGGCAGAGACAGGGTCCAACATAATCTAATCATTTTGCCTAATCAAGAAATTCTCTTTGAATTAGACTTATTCTAATGACTCAGTCATACGGTTTACATTTTCTCCCATCAGTATAAACATTTACCCTTTGATGCATGACTGAATCACAAGTCATGACAACGTGATGTTGATAATGATGACAATTGCTAGTCAATAGCAACTGTTTAGTTGCACTGTCAATAAAACACGTAATTTAAGGCACAGGGGTTTTGTCTTAAACCCCTACAAATGGCGGACTATTAAAATTAAATCATGTGAAACAATTGCAAGTGGATTGGTATTTCTGCACCTTAAGAGAATAAACAGCATAGACATAGTCTTTATCCCATGTATGATACAGAGATTTAGTCAATCCTAACTGAACCACTATATTGAAACGGGAAAGATTAATCTGTTAGTACAAGACCACGGAGGAATATGAAATGGTTCCCTTTCTGTTGCTGAGAAGCAATAGGAGGAGAAAGAAGATGACCATAGCTCCTTTACTGTCACAGAGACTGAGCTAAATTGGTCTGCATGTATCCGATCGCTGGTCTGTTTTAGAGCCTCTGCTGGGATTCCTCCAGCAAGCTAGAGGGGGCAGCCCTCCTTTCCTTGGCTGGTATTTTTAGAATAGGACTGACCTGGGGGACCCTAACTCAGCATACATACAACAAGATGAGAGAGGCGCTGCGAACATTGCTTGAGCAAAGGTGGCATCTCAGAGTTAGGCAATGGATGCAGGATATGTGGGTGTATATCTGATGTGCACAACTGTTCCTGTGTTTCTAATGTTTTATCTGTTTCACTCTTGGTTTTAGAGATGTTCATAGTGTGTAAAACGTGTATACAGTCAAAATTTATCTCAGTTATTTTTTTTTTTATTGTGGCTGTGTGACAAAAGAGGGTTTGATAAATGAATAAAGCCAATATTTTATATCTTTAGTCACTGTTATTAAAGAGCAGGTAATGCTCTTGATAATTTTGTATATATGGTGATTCATCAAAAAACATTTATTTCTGTTTTTTAGTCAAGGCTAATAGTTGCGAAATTCAGACCTGTGACAGACTGTAATTAGAGTGCTTAACATGTAATTCTGATCTGCACCAATTCACATTTACTGTCCTTAATTCCTCATTCATTTAAAGAATGAGAATCAAACAGGTTGTACAGAGAAATATCAGATGTTTCATACGAGGCACCAACGACAAGGTTTTTCAGGTTTGTAGGAATGTGTATGTGACGCACTCGTTTGAAAACAACACCTCAGTCGTCATCGCAACTCTGGATGTTAGCTTTAGCTGGGTGGAGCTGCTCCTATCTGGTCATGAATTACTTCTTATCTCTCCTCTCTCCTGTAATCTCCTAGATTACATATTTTAAGACATGAAGTTGCAAAAGACTGCAATTAAGTGGACAGGCATCTCCTTAAATAAGTTGCCTTTAATGTTAAATTAAATGGTTTTGGTCCATGGGCCTCAGTAACACATACAGTACAGCACAGTATGTCAGTCATGCTGTCCAAGATGCTCATTTATATCTGAGACAAGGGTGAATAACGGTACAATGCAGTACAGTTCAAAAGTAACACAAACTTCAGCCTTCAAAATGATCATCACCTTCATCACACCGTTGTATTACTCTGCATTACTTTTCCCTAAGTTTACTTGTTAATCCAGTGCGGAACTTTCCTTTCTGATATTCTAAATTAAACCAACTGGCAAGCAGGAGATCATTTTAATATTGCATTTTACCTTCATCTTTATTTTGGTGCTGCTAGAAAAATAATCTCAAATGTTACTATAAACAATTGACTATTGCATAAAAAAGAGAACTACACTGCTTAGTTTTGTTCTTCAGAAAAATGTGGTTTTAAGAAATTTCTTTTTAATGCTGGATGCTAGGGATAGGGCAAATACAGAAATATTAATGCATTTATTTGTTTATTCCATGTTTTACATCTAACAGGTCCTTTCACAGATGTAGTCACCACCAACCTAAAACTGAAAAACCCTTCTGACAGAAAAGTATGTTTCAAAGTGAAGACGACAGCGCCGCGCAGGTACTGCGTACGGCCAAACAGCGGCGTCATCGAGGCCGGTGCAGCTGTCAACATCTCTGGTAAGTTTTTTTCACAGACATTTACAATAAATGTATTTGACAATTAAATGGTTTTGGTCCATGGGCAAATGTGAACACTCTGAATTTTGTTGATGATTTGAGAGAGAAATAATCACAAACCTTGGAATAGAAGGGTGTATCCTGATTTGGTCGCAGGTCAGCAAGACCACATGTGAAGTTGAAGCTGAGGTGTTGATGACTCAATCTGTGAGCAGTTTTCATGTAAATAAGAGGCAGTAAAGTGATTAAAGAAGTGCTCACGTAAACATTGTCTTGTGATGTTAGTTACGTGACCTTTTCCTACATTTATAGTTCCGAAACGACAACCTGAAAGGAATAATGTAATCTAATGTACAGACAGAATGACTACAGCTGGTTTCCTTTGTGAAGGAGCAATTACAGCAAAAGTTTGTTGATGTTATATACAGTGGAACCTTGCATTGTGAGCATAATTTGTTCCGCAAACGTGCTCGTAATCAATAACACTTGTATGTCAAAGCAAATTTCCCCATGATAAATAATGGAAACTCCGATGATTCGTTTCACAACCCAAAAATATTTGTATAAAAATGATGGTTACAAAATATAAAGTAAAACCAGTCAAACCAACATACACTTTCTGGACTGAAACACCCCGGCCAGGGCGCAATTTCACTTAATTCTCATTAATAAAACCGGTTTCTGTACAGTTGTGCAATGTAAATATGCAAGACATCCCTCATGCAGCACATGAGGACAGCGAACAATATTATTTACTATTCTGACTGATCCTGACTAATCCTGAATAATTAATGAAGTGACATGTGATATTGTGACACCTGCAGAAGTGTGCACAGAAGTTCTCAGCGTGGAGATGTTTCATTTGGATCCTTTTACTGAGCGTCTACATACAGCTGGAAGCTACAAACTAATTGTTAGTGACTTATTAATGTTAATTAATGTTCGGAAACAACTCAGATTACACTGGAATGAGGAGACAATATCAGTGAGTCTCATTCATCTAATACGCTGCGGAGAAGCTGTGATCACGTGATGCTTGGCAGTCATACTACTCGTATTGCGAGTTATCGCCTGTTAATCAAGTTAAAATTTGTTAAAATGTCTTGCTCGTCTTGCAAAACACTCACAAACCAAGTTACTCACAATCCAAGGTTCCACTGTTTATTTTTTTTTTTATTTCTAAGTGGACAATGACATCAGCGCTTTTTCACTGAATTGTGTTTGGAAAATAAATTCTGTTAAAAGTGGATAGACCATAACCAGTGTAAAATAACGTGATGTTATTTCATTAGGTCATTAGTTTGTCAACCTATCTTTTTACTTTTCATTCTTAGTCATGCTGCAACCCTTTGACTATGACCCCAACGAGAAAAGTAAACACAAATTCATGGTGCAGACAATTTTCGCTCCATCAAACGTTACTGACATGGAAGCGTTGGTAAGTGCGCTTTACTTTATTTGTTTTTGTTTGACTTGTTTGACAAAATGTTTCACAAATATTTTTAAAACATGTGCAGCTGAAAGTGTGAAGTTTACTACACTTTCTACGTCTAAGGATGAGTGTTGGACTGTGGGTTCATTCTTTATTGTACTTTCTCTGATACGATTGCTTAGATTCCCCACAAAAATAACATTTGTGGTCTATGCATAAAATTAACTGATTTCAATGTAAATTAGGGATGTCAGTGGTCTAGACTGCTCAGAATGTGCCTCAGGTAATGGGAAGCCAGAAGAAAAGATATTTGAAGGATTTTTGTATAATTTATTTTAGGTTTAACATTTTTTATATATTTAAATCAAATACAAATTATATATTTTTAGATGAAATATCTGAATGAATGTCACAGACTGTAGTAGTCGGTATCATTCTGCTGACTTGCTTAACCAGTCAGAGCTCTCAGCTCTTGGATAATGTCCTTGTGACAGAACATCAAACAGAAACATTCTCTAGTCATCCACCAGAGGTCAGCAAAGGCTCTGTCAGTAAAGCATGCACACACTCCAAAGTTACGTTTTTGAAGTGACTCTTCTTGAATGAGAATCAAAATTCAAGAAGTGTTGAACAGAGGTCTGACTGGTTCTGGTCAAATAATCAAATATGTTAACTATTTGACTAATTAGATGGAATTTGTTTCATGACATCACTCATGTTTGTGTTTTTCCAAGTTTGTTTTTTACTTATGACCCGCATTATTTATTAATACAAGCAGAAAGGAATTCTCAGCATTTTTATCATTTTAATTACACGGAACTTCGTCGCTGAATGAGAGACACTTTTTTCAGTTTGTTTTTGTCAGGTTATAACTATACTAAGCATTTTCTATGTGTATGTGATGGCCACAGATCCAAGGCTGAATTGCATGTGAATAGTATGAAGTAGGTTGAAGTATGTGCATGTGTGTGGATAGATTCCAGCTGCTAGCTGTTTTAAGTTCATGAATAACATGCCCATTTTTCATCTCCAACAGTGGAAAGAGGCAAAACCCGATGATCTCATGGATTCCAAGTTGAGATGTGTGTTTGAGCTGCCTTCTGAAAACGATAAAGTGGTAAGAGGCACAGCTGCACATTAAAAACAGCTTTTTCCACATGACTCTAATCAGAACTTAACATTTCATTTTGTTGTTGACTTATTTTGAATGTTAAAACTGATCATTTCAGAAATACCTTAGACTTGTGTAGCAGCAGATACATCAGAAAAATAAGTATGAACGGAAGCACAGTCAGCTGTTCCCTTCCCAAGCCTAACGTTAACACATGCAATCAAGTTCCCTGCTACAACCTGCTCACCAAAAGGAGATGGCACAGCAGAGAGAAAAAAATGAATGTAGCAAAGAACAAAGACCAGGGTACGTGTGTTTCTTACACCTCAGTTAGCTGCTCAAATAAAAACTGACATGCAGCATAATCGGACTTTACTGTGTCTGATATTGAGATGTTTTATTATGGGATGCACAACTTTTAAGCATAGGTGTGATCATTGTGGAATACAATAGCCCCACCTGGAGGGTGACTTCTGCACTGCATTTTGCATTGTAGTATCAAAGGGCACATAAGCCACCTACATCAAGCCCCAGTGGCCTGGCATTAATAAACAGCAGCTGCTGTGAAACGTTTTCAAGGTGAGAAAATGAATTGAAAGAAGTGGGTAAGGAGTAAACAGCTGAAACATTGTTCATTAGCTTGTTGTTGCCTGTAACATAGTGGTGTTCATATGTTGAATTAGAGTAATGGTGTGTTCACACACACAATTCAAAAGCCTGTACCAGCTGTCGTTTATTGTACTGGTACTACAGCAGAGTACCACCAGCTGAGCACAACAGGTTCAAAGGCAGCCTAGCTACACTACAGGAGAAAATTAGAAAGGTTAAGCTTTATGCAAATATCCTCTGGTGCAGCTCAGCAATAAGAGAGTGAGAGCCAGTCAGATCAGCAGAGACTGAAGCAGTGTCGATTTACTACCCAACACGAAGGAGATGATCATAGTGGTCTCGGTTTTAGGATAATTTATGACCTGTTTAACATGTGCAGAAGTGGTTCAGGAGAGAACAAGAACAATTTGTAAAAACGGTTCATTACTGTGTGTGTGTATATCAGAAAACAACTGTCCAGTTGCAACACAGCTGAACTATAGCTTTGCCAGAATGTTAAGGATAACTGCTTTGTAGTCTTATATGTGAACACACAATATGACAAGTTCAGCTTTTTTTTGTGTGTGTACAGAAACCGCTTCATTTTACGGAGCGTGGGTGTGCTGTAATATATATTATTGTTCATCATTTGAACAACCTGTCTAACAAGACAAGATGCAACACCTTATCCCACCAGTAATAATTGTGACTAATCAGAAAACAGGAAAAAGGATTACTAATACATGATGTAAATATTTTCTTGTCTGGGAGATTTAGGATTTAATGGGTTAGGTATCAAAACTCTAACTCTACTTCTATTAGGCCTGAGATTAAATTAATCATCTGTTCAGATTCATAATCTTTTTTTTTTTTTTTGGCCATAGATATTTCTTGGTTATAGTCAATAATCTGCTAGTTATGTCTCTTATTAGTATCATTGGGTTTAAATAAGACCTCTGTCTTGGTGAGGTTCTGCACTGTGTGTGTATATAGCTGTTCTCCAGCGTCTTGCAGTTCAGTATAGTCATTATGAAGCCCTCCACCTGTCCTACAAAACAAAGCCACATCAAACATGACTTCTGGAGGTTGCATTTTCTCCCTGGTCTCTTTTATCTGGTACTTTAAGATTCTGTGCCTCAGACAACGCTACCATTCTTTGGCATAGAGTGCCATCTAAAGGATAACCTTTCAGCTTAGCTCAGGGCATGGTGAACCTCACTTCATTTTTTTTTTCGTCTTTGACGGGCAGAATGATGTGGAGGCGACCAAAGCAGCCCCAGTGATGAACTCTGCAAAGGCCGATTCAACAACAGCTGCGATGCCTGTCGCTGCCCCACTGGACGATACAGAGTTGAAGAGAGTGCAAGAGAAGTACAAGAGGCTGCAAGCTGAGATGAGCAAGATGGCTGAGGAGAACCGGCAATTAAAGGTTTGTGTTGACAAATAATATTGAGAATATGATGAAATGAGTAGTTATGAGCCTTACTAACAAGATTAATGTTACTGATACAGCAGGATAATTAACCAGTAATTGCTCAAATGGCGTTAGTGACAAATTTTTTGGAAAGTCTCTGCTTGAAGACATTCATTGTATTGTCCTTGGTGTAAAAAGTGAAGGAGGACGAAGAATAGAGATGAACAAGAGAATGAGAAAATCAGATTGTTTCCTTCATTCGTAGCGAGAGTGAGCCTCTCAGTAAGGTGTAGCACTGTTTGTCATTTGACGTTACCATAGTTTACCCTGAGTTTATGCAGCTGCATGGTGTGCAGCTAGTTTCCCTTTTCCTAGGAAAGGGGTAGTTTGGAGAAGTAGAGTTATGTGATAAGAGTTAAATATATCGTGATATACAATTTAAATTCTGTTTAGCTTTATTTATTTATTTACTTTTTTTTTTTTTTTTTTTACAGGATGAAGGTATGAGAAAAGTTCACCGCTCAGACTACATGACATCAAACTCAACTAGCCTCCTTGGCCGAGAAGCCACCACTGCCTCCTTGCCCTCCCTCCTTGTTGTCATAGCAGCCATCTTCATCGGATTCTTCCTAGGGAAGTTCATCTTGTAGACTGGGAGATGCATGCCAGCCGTATCCCTCGCCCCGGCTCCAGAATCAAAAAGGCCTGGAAGAACCAAGACGTCTTTCTTTTGACTTTGCCATATCATTGGTAGTGTGGCCTACAGTGAACACATCTGTACAGCATCATTTGAAGGCGTCGCCTTTTTACAGTCTCACACGGTTAGTATACACAGAGAGTTGAGAAAAGGAAGACAACAAAAAGTGATTGCTCCCTTTTTTGTTTTGTTTTTTTGGTGGCTGTATAATGCAGATAATAAGGAGCGACAATGAGAGATGTATATCAGTCAACATGGAAGCTGCACCTAGAATGAACAATGGGCAAGATGCTGGTAAAAGATTAGATTTGTTTTCTCTTGGTTTTTAATAGGAATTGAATGGAATGTTAGGTGTCTTGTAAATGTTGTTTTAAATTCTTTTAAACAAAAAAAGGAAAGAACTTCCATCAAAAAGACCTTGCTACCTGTTGCTGGATTGCCTCTGAAGTAAATTTGTTCAGTTTGTAATTTCTACTTCTTGTCTTGGAATGTTCAGGTCCAGCTGGGGATATAGGTGCCTCCTCCTTGTACATTTTCACACTTTCCTCACAATGCCAATGCAGACTTTATATTATTATTATTATTATTGTTATTATTATTATTATTATACAAAGCATATATTCCTTCTGAGGCAAATATTGACTGAATAAGGTCTCCATTCTTAAAAACCTGTCCCATGGTATTAAGCATTGAAGAAATAAAAATGAAAAAATGTGGTTTTGATACCCATCTTTTCCTGTCTCTCTTGTCAGTGACACACCCACAAATATTCATTGTTTGGTGCCGTAAAACAAGTGTTGATGTGCCAGTGTTGTTGCCATCATGCAGTGTATACTTCTTTTCTTAGTACAAGGAAAAAGTACAGTATGTGACCGTGTGTTTTTAAATATACTTTACATTTCAGCTGTTATATCAGCAGTTGTAAGTTGCCCAGAGTCATCAGACATCTGCTTTTTTAGGAGCTTGAAATGAAGTATGCTTTTCTTTATCTTGCAGTGTACAGTTATTTACCATGTTTGTTTGTTTTTTTTAAAAGTACAACTAAGTTGAAGTCTGCTGTGGTCATTTGGCCCCAGACTTTCATGCTTATTTCAGCCCAATGGGTAAAATAGAAAACCTTCTTTACAAGATTCTTGCTTTCCACAAAACCAAAACCCGCAATCATTTTATTAAAGCATAAAATAATATGATTCATACTGACTCCTGAAAGACCGAGTAGCGTGGGAAAAAGCCAGTGTATTTTTTTTTCTTCTTCTTGGCAGTAGAGAGAAACTGAATTACATGTTACATGTTTTACTGTGACTATAATCAGTGTTAGGTGATTCTTAGAGCTTTGCAAATATGAGGGACCAGAAGAGCTATGATTAGATAGCCAGTTCTTGCATCTGGAAAAAAAATTAAATATTGGTTGACAATGACGTTCAGATCAATTTGGCATAAATGTTAGGGGGTAAGTAATTAAGTAGTTTGTCAGAATCTGTTACAATATCGATTGTACTGCATCGCTAACTTGATTGCTTAACCACAATTTTAGCCTCAACATCATAAGACACAGCAAGATTTAACTTTTTTATCTTTCCCGAAAATCGCTTAAGTACATGTATCTCACCACAACAGTTTTTCCTTCAGCTGTGTACAGCTCCTTTGCCCATTTTATTGTGGAAGAATCATGTCAACAGCACACACTATATCTATCTGATTCAGGTTTAGTGTAAACAGTCTTCATACTGAAAACCTGCATAGAGGTAGTATGGGATGGGACACAAAAAAAATGTGATGTTCTGTTATCAGACTTTTCTCTAATGCTGTCTGTTGCACTTGCACATCAGAAATTCTCAATTTTAGTAAATGAAATGACGCACGTTTGCTTAAGAGAACACACATACAATAAATTAGAACGGCTTGCATAAGAGGATGATATAGTGACTTGGCATTTAAAAGAAGCTCCTGTGAAACTGCCTGATTCTTCATGGCAGCTTCCTGTGCATATACTCATAATCCCAAAATCTAATGAAGAGATTAACAAAGCTCTGTTTAAATGGGGAGTATGTACGATATACATAGTCTACTGTGGTGACCATGTCTCTGCTACTGCAAACAACATATCAAGCCTTTAATCTTATACATGTATCCAGTTACAAAGACAGTTCCCCCGGAGCCTAATACAGGTTTATTAGTCTGGGTACACTGATCAGGATTCTAAAACGATGATAATGAAGTATCATACGTTTTTATAGTTGCAGAAATGGAAATGAGCTGTGGTGGCCCGTTTGGTGTTTATCTGTTGAATGCAGGTTTCTAAGTTAACGTTGTTAAGCTCCCGTACAGGTCCACAATCCAGAGGGTGGCGCAAGTGAAAACACCCAAGACTGAGGATAAAGCTGATTGGTGCTAATACAGTATAATGCTAATACTAATACTCTAATCGTCTTATTTCACTTCAGATTCCCTGCTGGAAAGCTTAGTTGGGACAGGTACTGTGATTTACTATAACTAATTACCAGACTCTAATTTCATTGATAACTGATTACATAGATTCAGTCTACTTATTCATGCAATGTCTCTGCAGTTAATGTTTTTTGTATTTAATCAAATCTAAGATTCCAGTCCCAGTAGTTTTATCTTTGACTAACTGCTTAAAGCAGCTTTTACAGTAGACAAACAAAATGTAAATGGAGAGAAACTAAAGTCTTAGTGCCAAGATAATAGTACATTAATGACAGATGTTGATGGCTCTGTTCAAATATAAAATTATCACATTTGAAAGTGGCAATAAGAGCCCTCACAGGGTTATGGTGGTTAAGGTAATTTTGCGTTCCCTCTGATCCATGACAGAAGGCTGACCTCTATTCTGAGAGTAGTCTGTGTCATGCAGCAGACAGCTGCTGGCTGTGGCCAGAGTGAGTCGATTCACTCTCAGCTGTGGGAGCTGAGCACCGAGTAGCACTGTGTTGCGGGTACTGTGCAAAAGTAGCTTGGAAAATATTATGTCCATTCATGCAATCTTTTTCTGATTTCCTGCTGGATAATGTTTAGTTTCTTGTTTCAGTGATGTCTTGCATTGACTGCCTTTTATTTATAATGAAAATTAAGGAATTGGACCATAACTTGCCCCCAAATGGTAGCTGTATGTACGTAATGCATTTGCATCCTTTAAAAATATATTTTGCAGGCATAGTGTCCTAATCTGATAATTACATAACATTCTGCTATCTGATCAGTGAAGGAATAAAAAAAAAATCTTTCACTTTTGAATACTCAGGATAATTGCCTGCAAGTGTTTTATTGTATAAAAAACAGCATCTTCTTTATCGGGAATAATGTCTGGTACTCTTAGTTCAGACTATGGTTAAAGAAACAGGTTAATTAAAGTAGTGTTAATTAGTGATAATTCCCTTTTAGTGTAAACAATGACTCACAGGCATATCTCCTTGTTAGGGAGTTTATTGTCAGAGGGTTCATTGTAGAAAACATTTCCACATATCCAATAGTCTTTTTGCAGTACTAAACCAAGAGATTACTTGATAGTTTTAGCCAAATACACTGTATAAAACATACTCTCAGGTTTATGTGGATATATAGACATTTTGTATATTTGAGGAAATGCGCAGGTCGACCTTTGGTCCCACTGTAAAGTGCAGTTTCTGTGGTGCAGCAGTGTCAAGTCTTTGGTAGCTGGGAAGAAGTTCAGAGGATCAGGAGCACCAGTTTTCATCCTCATTTGAACAGGCAAGTTAAAATTGTTCTTTTGTCGGTTTAGGAGTCAGTCTCCCTGTCTATTATGTAAATATGTACACACACACGTGTCTTTTTGTAGAGAAAGCCCAAAGTGGTCTTTAGCTCTGCCAGAAGAGGATCAGCGATATGATGAGCACCACTATGACGTTTTTCTGATGGGCTCTGTGCCATCCTGTGCAGTCATTGTGAGGCAGCAGAGGCCTGTCACCCCCTTGGCTATAATCAGTCACTTGGCCACTTGATGAGCACTGGACCAGGGGCATCTGGTAGGAGGTGGCCCGCTTCTCTGGCCGGTCTGGGCTGGAGCCATCACTGGGACGCTGGCCGTTGTAGAGCAGGTAGCGGCCGTGGGCGTCCTGCTCCATGCGGAAGAGCTCATACTCCGTGTGGGGGAGCCGGATACCCAGCGCCACGCAGCCATTCGTTACGGTGACGTCCTGCTCCACTCCAACCTGCCAGGACCCCTGCGCTCCACACTCATTACCATTGAAGACGTTGAGGAGGGAGGTGGTGGTCAAGTCCATGGGTGTCACTCTCATGTGGTTGACTAAAGGAGGGAACACAAGCACACCTGTTAGCTCCAGTCATGAGGAGGGCTGTATCTGTAGTGCAACCAAGACTCTAAACTGTCAAGTGGAAGAGGGAGGAGAAAACAACAGCAAAAAAAGCAGCAGTGGCAGCTTTTCTGGCAGGGAGCAGAGGAAGAAGAGAAGAAGTGGTAGCAGGAGAAAGAAGTAGCAGCACTGGGATAATTTATTAGTAGTATGGAGACGAGGAAGAGAAAAGAGTAGCAGTGGACGCAACTCTTCTAGCAGAGAGAGGAAGGAGAAGAGTAATAGTATGAAGAGGAGGAAGAAACAGTGTAGAAGGAAGAGTGGGAAGAAGAGTTCTGCTACTCTTCCTCCTTCTGTTATTTATCAAGTTAGGTTTGTCCAAGAGCTTTTCTTGCATATGTAAAGCAGAGTTGCTGTGCTTGATATGTGTTTTATAAATAGAACTGCTTCGCCTAAAGAAAACTGTAGCTGTGAGATGAGTTACCTTTAAAGACAAAGTCTGTCCCTCCCATGACTCGAGTCGAGTGAAGCCCTCTGCTGTAGCGCCCACGGGCGTAGATAGTGAAAGCGGGGTGTTTGCAAACAGGGTCAGAGTAATGGTAGTAGTGGCCCTCCCAGGTGTGGTTGTTGTCATGGAAGATGAAGTGCCGGGTGAGAAACAAGACTTCAGGGCGAACTTCGCAGCGTTGGCTCACCCACTGACCGTACAGACCAACGGTCAGGTCGGCCCGTGGCGGCAAGATGGGCGGGTGGAACTCATCGGAGCGGTAGATGATACGACAGGCGATGCAGCCGTGGTCATGATTCTGGAAATAAAGTGAAGGAAATGTGTTACAATGAAATGCAGCAATTTTACGGAGCACTTTAATGACATTTAGACTCTAAATTACAGCAAATATTCAAGATTCAAAATAAACTGTGCAGCAGGAACTAGTCACAATTTTTTCCACCCTTCAGGTTAAAGATGTGTAGGTTATATATATAAATGTAATATTACATGTAGGTTTTATATAACTATATTAAATAAATCTTGATAAAACATTAAAAACTGCCATGTTTCTCATTTACACAACATTTTTTGGACAGAATAAGCAGTATAAACATTACATTAATGTTGGTTATTAATGTCAGACAAATATGTTATATGTATATATATGACAAATTAGTTTTAAAAAATAAAACAATTTCATATCAAAACACCCAAATATACATTTTTTATAAACTAAGTAGTAACCAATTATTACATTTACCAGATTGTTATATTTTTTTAAACTGAAAACATTACCGCGATGTGACTGCAAATGTGTAAAATACGAAACTATCAAAAAGCTATTACAATAATTAACACAAAGTGGTTTGAAAGTCTATTATTGAATAATGTTACAGCTGTTAGATGTTCAACAAGATATAAAATGTCCTCAGATTTTTGCAAACCATTAAGTTGGATCAATACATTTTTCCACTGATACAACTAACAACAACTAAATAGACAGAACAGTAAGGTTGCTATAAATAATATATACTGATCTCACAGTGGGCAGACAAACTAACAACGACAGAGTTGTTGGGAGTATTTTAGTTACTGCTTTGGTTGTTATTACACGTGAGTCATGAAGATGAGAGAACTATCAGGTGTTAGTAAGGAAAACAAAGCTCAACAGTCACAACAGCATAAAAGTACTTATGCAGGTACTGACAGGGTAACGATACTCTAATTGACAAAAATTCAATCAAAAGCAAACAACCCAAAGGACCAGAGCTTGTAAACTTAAAAACTGTTTGCAAACTCTGATCTGAAACTGTCACTCAGCATCACTGCATAAAAATCCAATGAAACACGTGAGTGCTGAAAGCTTTTTAAATCCATCATCGGTATATTGTGTCATGAAAATCACATAAAGGACAGCTGGCATCTGTTCAGAGGTGAAGGAGGAAAAAGAATTTCCTTCAGTCTGAATCTCTGAAAGTGTTGGAAGCCAGACAAAGTTCCAACATTTTCTCAGAGTGATCACATCATTTTACAGTAAAAGACAGATGTCTGGTCCAACACAAGCCATGACGACAGGAAGTCACACAGCCGACAGTGAACAGAGCTTTGATGCCCCTTAAAAACATCCTCACATTGACAAACGAGGGTTTGTGAATCCATAAGTGACTATTAAACATATTCAAGTCACATCATTTCTGGTGGAGCCACAGAGCAGCGTGCGATGAGTATATTCACAGACAGGACAGCTGTGGCTCCCCTGGCTACAGGAAACATTCAAACGCCTGAAGGATTCGGAGCTGGAAGCCTTCACACTGTATTCCACAACGTCTCTTCCAAAGACCAAACTCCAGGGAGGCGGGAGACTTTTTGTTATTTGAGGGTGGTCAAAATTTAAGACCCGACATCTCCGACTCAGTCGTGCTTTTCCCAGGCAGCATGATGACTGAATAAGGTTTATGGGGAGTAAAAAAAAAAAAAAAAAAGACATTGAGAATGCTGAAAGAAGGAGTAAAAAATAGTATCACTACACGCTACAGATGAGATAATCCCAGTGCAGCTCCATAACCGCCCCAGAGTGAGAGGTTAATGGAACGACTGGAAGGGAGGCCTCCTGCAAATCCAGACCTGAGTGTGTAAGAGTGTACGGTGTTTCTACTGCTATGTGTCTTTCTTATTTAAGAAGCAAAAACAATGTGCAGAGAGAAACGGATGTGCTTGTAGTGTACATATGTGGAGACAAGGAAAAGAGCAGAAAGTAGGGGAGTTAACCTACAAAATATTCTTCTCGGACAGACCCAGCGAGCCTGTAGGTAGCCTGAGAGACAGAACTCAGGGCAGTCCTCAAACACTAAGCTCACTGCTCTTTCTGCCTGCACAGTAAGAACTGAAGGCGACTCAGATACGCATGGAAATATTTTTTATCACTTCATATCTTCTGTACAGTTAGTGAACAATGTTCAGAGAGACAAAACAATCATCCTCTTCACCATATTTCACCATATAAAAAAAGATCAAATCAACAACCATCATCACAGTGTTGAAGTCAGTTTATGGGTGCCTTACGCAAACTTTACACAACCCAGGTTCAGTTAGATTATTTGCAGGTTGAAAATAAAAGGGTTTTACTGTACTGAACAGTTGAACTCATGATTCCCCCAGTTTGTCTTTTCTGTTGGATTGTTGGACTGTGTTAGAAAAATAAAAGCACACTTTCCTGTTCAGTAAAGCAGAGTCGCAGGTAAAGTGTAGCTTATTACAGACCGAGCCAAGCTAGACGTTTCCACCCGATTCTGGTTTTTATGCTAAGCTAAATGAACCAGCTGCTGCCTGAATGTTAAAAAGGGGCAGTGTGTAAGATTTAGTGACATCTAGTGGTAAAGTTAGAAACTGCAACCACCTCAGTATTCATCACAACCCACCACCTCCCATCTTAATAGTGAGAGAGCCTACGGCAGCTCCCTGAGGTTCCACTCCGCCATCTACGACCACATCGAATAGCAATTTTTGAAGTAACGAGGTTACTTTAGATACTTGCCGGTGTCCCGTTAGCACACTGTCTACCTTTCCGTCAGTAAGGTCTCTGAAGATATCCATCTGTAAGTAAAACAAGTGTCTTAAGCACCTATGATCCTTGGCAGGAGAACTCATTAAGGAATTAGGGCTGCAACTAATTTCATTATACTATAATCTACAGCATACTAAAGTATGACTGTCTAATTATGACAACATGGAGAAGAGTAAATGTGACATAAAACAAGATAATTCCAAACAGGAGGAGGACTCTGACCAGCCAAGACACAACAAGGACCTCGTACCCAACAGAGGAGCTACACTTCTGATGCTCGTATGTGGTTTGAGTGAACAGTCATTTCTGCAGAAAATGTACATTCTGTGCATTATCAGACTAAATACTAGCAGTCAGGTTACATGCCAGACATGTTGTTACATGATTAACCGAAAATTCAATAAAAGAAAAATAATAATGTCAGTAGTCTTGATTTGTTGAGTATGAAACTATTATAAATGTAATGAGAAACAGGTCTTTCCATGTGGTCATTTTATATAAACTTTGTATTAGAGTCTCAGGATTAAACCATCGAAATAAATACTTTGAAGGCAACACAGTGGAGTCAGACATAAGAAAGCATGTCTTTGAGTTGAGGGGGATTTTTTATCCTTCAGAGCAAATCATTAGTAAGCAGGTTTTCAGCTACAGTGTCTGACTTACTGGAACTAAAGGGAAATGAAGGAGGATATAACTGCCTTCGCTTTACAGAAATGACATTTATTCATTTCATGTTTTACTACACTGGGCGGACGCTCTTGTCTTGAGTTGAGGTACAAACAAGACCCAGTCCAACCCACAGTAAATCAAGGAGAATTAAAAACATAGTTCACCTTGTTTGGCAGCCATCTTTCACTTGGTCATTTTGGGGATTACTGCTATAGTTCAGAGGAAGAAAATATCCATAAGCAAATGTTTTACAAGGAACAGAAACAATGTCGCTTAAAAAGCTTCTCTAGAAACCTACTGGTAATGACATAAACATTACTGTAGATCTATACCGTCAACTTTTCTGAAAGAACTAAAGTTTGAACTGCGCTTCACGGGCTCACAGAGAAACAGAAAACAACAACAAAGCATAAACTATAAACTCCAGATAACACATCACCACAAATGAGTCTCTGCATGAAGAATACATGTAAAAACCTCGACTGCCACAGAAAGACTTCAACAACAATATAAAGAAGCACAGATCCTTTAACAAGGATCGTTATCATGTGGTCGTTACTCCGCCTCAGTGACGCAGCAGCGAACCAGACGACAGAAAAATGGGAGAAAACAAACCTAAAACAAAGTCTGCTGCCTTGCTGTTGCATCACTGCTGAGATCCACCCAGTAACCACAAATGAACATGCCTGCACCAGCAATTGTTCTGGACTGGGACCAGCTCCGGCTACATGGCTTAAGATTAATAGACTGGATGGTCATGGTGGCAATAAAAGCCCCAAAAAGAACCATTGTAACCTCAAGAGATGGTTGAGTTAAGAGCACTTTGTGTAGAAAGGGGTGAGGTATTTTATACTGCTGCTCACCACAAGATATGGAGGTCAAAACATAATTTACTGTATGTGCTCTGTTGACGACCAATTGCAGTTAAAAAGGTCGTAAAATTACTCAACATTTAGGATGTTCAAAAATGCGTATAATCCAAACTTGTATTATTATAGACACACACTAGCAAGCGTAAAGGGTCAGTTCACTGAAATTACAAAACAACTTATTTTCCCCCCACTTATCTCTACTGCAAATAGATTTTGTGTCACCATGCTGAGGCTTTGAGTTATATGTATCAGAGATTACCTCTCTTTCTCTTTTAATAAAATGGAAGGAGATATAATTTAAATTATTTAAATAATTATGTTGACAGTCTTGTGAAGCACTTACACATGCTGTTGCATTTCACTTTGTCACACTGATTAATCATAAAAGCTTATTTGTACTGTACTTTTTTCCACACCATGTTTTGTACTGTAGCTCATGTGTCCCCAACTGAAGTTTGAACAGAAATGCATGCGTGCTCGTAGTGTGTGTACATAAGGATATTCTCTTTTTTAGCACTGTTTTGGTTTCCAACTCCTGATGGGAGGAGCTGCCCTCTTTACTGCCCTCTGCTACAAGCTCCAGTATGTTCATGTATCACGCCAAATCAAAATAATACAGGAGGAGGAGGAGGAGGAAGAAGAGTAAGCTCGTCTCTCACATCAATACATGAAGATGACGAACATGTTTTACAAATGTTATACTAAACATAACTACCACTGATTGATGCATAAAATGAAAACACTCTCCATCACCGTGCAAAGCAATACCGGTAGACGTGAGAGATTTATTGGTAATTTTGGTAAACTGACCCTTTTACTGAATGCTGTCATTATATTAAACTAACCACAACTTTGTGGATGTGGTGAATCAATAAATCACAGCTCTACAAACACCCTGCCTTTCCTTTTTATTCAGAAGAAATAGAGCACATGCAACCGTTTGATTTGAGCCTCAGGCATGCATGAAATCAGACCTGGTATGCGCTGCACTGGAATAATTCATATGGCTACATGATTACAAATTCTAGGAATACCACATGTTGATTGCTCCCAGAGATAGGCTGGGTTTCACATTGCGCCTCTAAGGGGCCAGAGGGGCTTAAGCAGAGCAGCTCTGGTCATTACAGCATCACATGGGAGCTCGTCTGATCACAGCACCTCACTCCACAATCTGTTTACATTCTGACCGGCAACACCCAGCCCCATCATCCCCGTGCAAACGCATGTGGATTTAGACAGTGGACCCTAACAGGATTTCAGTGTAACCTATGTGGAGGGTGACAGTGAAAACATCGCTCTAGGATTTCACCCAGCAGGGAAAATGCTGTTCAGCAGTGTAAATAAAGAAATGACATCCCATGAGCGCAAAAGAGGGAAAAAAGGGTTCTTTCTTAAAACTAAAATCATCTAGATTAAAATCATTATGTACATAGTTTCTGGTTTCTACTAGTGCAAATGTTTAGTGTATAAGAGAAAGTTTACTGAAATATCTTAACTTTGATTTGGATCAAATAGTTTTTCCGGTTGTATTTGGTTTAATTTACTTAGTTAAACAGACGAGTATAAGATAGAAAGTTCTCAATCAGAGACATTATTACATAAGAAAACATAAAGACCAACATTCAAATGCTATTTAGCAACTCTTACTGGTTACATGTCAGTGAGGACATCTACACAGAGGTTTGCAACACCCTCCAGGTAAAGACAAACTTTGTGAAGCTTCTTAATGGCTGTCTTTGGTAGACGTTTTAATTGGCTGAAACTGCACCGCTGCTGAAACTACTATTACACTGTGACTATCCTCGTATCAACAAACTCCACAGTCGCTAATGCACAGTCCCAATGGAGCAAAGTTTTCAGGAGAAGATCCAGGTTTGTAAAGTGGTGTGCTTTCAGGTGTGTTAAAGTTTACTACTACCAGCACCACCACAAAGGTGGAGTCATGCAAAAGGCAGCAAAGAAGAAAGCATAGCAAACATGGATGTAAACAATGCAGAGTTTAAGAACAAATGTTTTATAAGGAACAAAATGCATTTATCACATTTGAAAGATTCAATAATACACATCAAATTTCAAAGAAAATCCACTGCTTTCACTGAAGCTTAAGTAAATATCTACATCATTGTTTCTCCACGCTTTTAGCTTGTGAAATATGTATTGACCGTTTCAACCAAACCTATTTTCCTCATTTGTCTCATGCTAATTTATGTGAATATTTTTCAGCATCTGACAAGAACGTATGAAAAAGTAATGAGTAGTTTGCGTTTCCCCTCATCTACCACTTCAAAACCCTTCAGATCCTTCTTGTATCTTGTAACCTCTTGCAGGAGTGAAAACTGAAGTATAATGAAAATGAGCTCACATATTCTAAGCTCAAATCAAAAGATGAGAAAAGGGACTCACCTTGGCGTTTTGCAGGGCAGCCTGGTAGCTGGATGGCTTGTAGTAAAGCCTCTGAGACGGATCAGTGTGGATTTCCCCTAGAAACAGCTCCTCCACCAGGTGATCCAGGTTGTGATGCAGGTACTGCTTCTCCACCCGGAGCAGCTGCAGCTCGTGCATCGCAAAGTTAAGCTCTCTCAAGCAGTCGGAGCCGCCCTCCTCGCTCCACAGGTCGTAGGTCACACTGGAATCCCAGGGGCCCTTCACAGCTCCTCGACAACTCGGCCGCTGGCTGAGCTCTTTGGCTGCGGTGGCTGTGTGACACACCATCTGGACGCGGTGGAGGTGGTACTCTGCCTCCGTCCCGCCACGGATGATCCAGGAAGCCTGGCGTAAGCGCAGGCGACCCCGGACGACCAGCGTGTAGATGGGTTTGGTGCAGTGGTTGTCCTCATAGTAGAACTGGTGAGCTTGGAAGGTGTTGTTGGACGAAAAACGGTAGGAGCGCGTCAGAAATTCTGGACCTGATCTCACCTCACAGCTGCAACAGAAAACAGAGGAGGGTTCAGATAACCTTGTCTACATTATACTCATCTCACATTCCTGACGTCCCATTAAAATAATGCACAGAAAACACAAGACCATAAGTCCATTTGTTTACCTTGTGGACACCCAGTGACCCTCTATGTTGGGAGGCATCTGCACAGTGATTCTGGCTCCATTGTGGAGGTGCTTCAGCATGTGTTGGCAGTGAGAGTCTTTGATGGACAGGCCGTGGGTTTTCTCTAAGTAGAGGCGGCTGGAGCGGCTGTCGGAGTAGTGACGAGAGGAACCTTTAGCCCAGCCTGTGGGAACAACAGCGAGTATAAACAATTAACTCAGCAGAGATTTCTCTATTATTCACTTACTTTTTTTTTAGCGATGATCCTTAAAGCAACAATATGCAAAGACAAAACTTCAACCATAATCAAGGATGAGAGAAAGATTGGAATAAATAGTGAGAAATCAAAAATGCCTCACAATCACTTTTCTTGTTGAAAATATAAAATTAGAGGAAACTTAGAGTCTTCAGTTATAGATCTATAGTTATGTATGCACTAAAAATATAAACAGGAGAAAAAATTTAATTTAAAGGCAACATTAATACCAGCTGTGTTTGCACTTCAGACAGCTGACACACTGTGGCTGAAACTCACTTAAGATTTTAATGGTTTAGATTTGCAGAGATTCTTTCTTTTAGATCCTCTGACACTACTAAACGAAGCATCACTCTTGTCAAGGTAACATATATAAGTATTTAGAGGCAGGGGGTCATTTTAACTCATCATGTATGTCTCCAGGGCTTAAGCAATGACCTGCAACTCCTGGTTAAGATTAGCCTTTTATTCATTTAATCATTAATTTGTCATTTCCTTTACATGCAGTACGTACGAGGCGATGAATTTCTGCTTTGCAACAGACAAACAAAAACTAAACAAAAAAAAAAAAGAAGAAGAAGATCTGACAAATAGACAAGAGCAGCATTGACAGTCGTTAGTTCCCACCCTGTCCGTGTACCCTTGATGCACCACATGAAATAACAATGCTTTCAACAATGGCCTGGGCTTAAAGGGATAAAATATCGGAAATTAAAGCTATTTCGAAGCTTGGAGTCACAGAACAACCTTGAAGCTCACATTCCAGTGAGGATTTATTGAATTTAATACTCTAATATCATCAAAATCTACCTTGAAATATGAAGACTTTGACTTAAATTCTTCCTATCAGTCCCAGCTCGCCCAGCAATATCATTTAACGCCAAGGAATGCCACTGCGGTCGGCGCTGTGCTTTTAATCTGACACTAATAACACAGGGGGAAGAACAAAAACATCTGATTAAAAGGAAGCAAAAGCTCCACGAAGAACAAAGCTTCATCCAGCTGTTTTACACCCAGTGAGGCTGTTACAGTTGAAGACTGCGTGTAAACCACCACATCACAGCAGTGCTCAGTGGGAACACTGGACAGTGGTGGAGACCTGATCCCCCAACTCAGCTGGTGGCATTAGTAACGCTGCTGTGCTGGGTAAACGCGACAGAAACTCTTTGCAGTTTGCCCAGTGTGTGTGTGTGTGTGTGTGTGTGTGTGTGTGTGTGTGTGTGTGTGTGTGTGCGTTTGTCCCTTTTTTCCACACCTGCAGTCAGGCTTCCACCAGGGGAAAGATCCTGATTAGCTGCCAAAAACTTCAGGAGAGCAGTAACAACCTGTGTGTGTGGATGTAAACCTTCCACTGGTCCAGTTGATGTTAAGCCCTTTGTAATTTTCAGTGGAGTGTAGTGAACGTTTTCCTTTCCGCTGGCTGTGTCCTGATAAACACACATCTTTTAACACAGGCTTAACATTACAGTTCTCACTGCTGAATCTTGATCTGACTGCAGCTGTCCCGTTGTCAGATCTATCTAAATTTTTCAGACTGCCGATACAGTCAGTAGATTTACTGGCAATTTTGCGATCAATATGCAAAATGAATGTGAACGTAGCTTAAGCTTGCTTTAAAAGATGTGTGTTTATCAGGATATCCGGCTGGATGAAGTCTTACAGTAATTCGGAACACAGCCAGTGGAAAGGAAAATGTTCAGTTAAGTAATGTTAGGCAAAAATATCTATATTGTACTTTTTTTGTTAAAATCAGTATCTTTACAACATTCGTCTCTCAACCAGATAAAACAACATCTATCATGAAGCTCAACCAACAGCCCAGTATCTTTAGCTGGTCATACTGCAATGAAACAATAACAAAACCTCCCAGTATCTCACACAAGATCTTCAGAAGCTGTCAACCACATTTCTTCTCACAGACACACGATCCATCACTTCTGTGCAAACATTTTAGGTACTTCAGATGTTTTATTTTTTTTACAGTCAGGGACACAGCTTTTCTGTCCTAAATTCATTCAGCGGGAGTACAGATAAACCCCAGACACACAGTTGGAGTCATAAACATACTTTGGTCGAAGAGAAGAAGAACTAGGAGTACTGAAACAGAAGGTATGGCCCCATCATGGAGTCAGTCCGAGATTACATAAACAGATAAGACATTAAGGTGGCTTAAATCCAGAGGAACTCCAGCAATTTCTTCAAGATGTTTGGAACAACTTACTATAACGCACCTGAAAAGCTGTGGGGTCACACTAAGACTAGGTTTTGGGTGTAATCGAATGTACAGTATTGCTGAACGTAGAAATATACATACAGTATATATTTGATAAATTAAAAACTATGTCATTTACTTATGTAAAACGTTTACACACTGTCGTGTTCTGTGTCTGTTAGAAGATGAAGAGCAGCTGAAAGCTTGAGGTAAACTGAGGAGATTATTGAAATTTTAAAAACATTTTAGGTACAGTACATCAGTAACATTAATCCCACAAACACCAGAAACGGAATAGAGTCAACAAACATTCAGTGCTGTTTGGATGAATATGAGGTGACGCAAATATCTCATAGTTGCACAAAAGCAACTGGATAATTTGGACACCAGAAAAAAAAACTGATGATAAGGATGTTTCGCCTCCTTTCAGGGATGTTTTTGCAAAATTTCTTTGAATTTCAGAGAAATCTGAAGATGTGCATATGGTTAAAATATGTTAAAATGATGCTGCTGGAAGAAAAGTCCAAAATCTCAAATATTCCCGTATCCTCCAGCTTCCAAAACAAACAGACGTCCTGAAAACCTCCATAAACCTGATCTGCCCGGCAGCAGCAAGAGACAGATCGAGAGTCAGCATGCATGTTTAAGATTAGACTGAACGTTTAACTACTAGAAAGAACCAGATCTTTATTTATTTATTTAGATTTTAAAACACAGCTACAAAACATTTTATGAGGCATTATATTGTACTGAATCCAAACTAGAGCTCAATATGGAAAACAGGCTCACAGAGAAATAAATGAGGAAATGATTAAAAGGAGGTTATGGCCTGTTTGTAAAATTACTCTTTAAAGAGGAAGCGTCGTACGCCTCGTCCTCTGCACGTTTCAAAAGTGTTGAATGTGTGAGTCTCTTGAACAAAAAAACCAAAAAAAACCCTTAAGACAATAATCAGGACAGTTTCCATTAAAACTCTCTGCAGTCTCTCAAACTGCTGCTCTTTATCTACAATCAAAGCGCCCACAAAACTCCCAGAGCCCTAAACCACTGAGAACATTTCCAGTTGGCCTGATCCCACTGGTGAGGTAACAGCACTGGGACCCCGGACAAGCAGAGAGACTCCACATCGTTTATGGGAAGAGGAAAATCCACGAGTGCCAGAGCAGAGACCAGACAAAGGACCGTTCTTCACGTTATCTCAGAGTTTGGCAGCGACCAGGCAGGAATCAAAGGGGGCAGGGAAAACAACATGACACTTACGGACCTTAAAATAAATAAATCCAGAGGTGGTAAGAAAGTGAATACAATGATTGTAGTAATGTGGTTTTTTTGTAAGTTTTTCCACTATTTACAGTAAACTTCACAAATAAGCTGTAGTTTGTTTGCCCCGATTAAAAAGTAATATCCAGCATCAAGTATGATTGGAAAACACAGCACAGTCACGCTACTGAACGTGTGTCTTTGTACTGAGGCGCTGCAACAACATCAGGATGCCAACATGCAACAGAAACAATGAACATGAGCCTCAGACATGTCAGACAGACAGAAAGAGTCTACAGTCTACATACTAATGAGCCCGAGCGGCTGTAGTTAGACCCAGCTCGAATGAAAAATGAACATGTAGTGGTGCAATAGAGATAAAGTCAGGACATCAGAGTCATTCAGCAGTGGGAACCGGGATTATCAATGTCACCGTCAGCCTCAAGGTGGCCCAGGAGGTAAAGTCAGTATATTTCTATTGGCATATTTTGTCACAGCAGTTCTAATCTCTATATTCACGTCTCTGTCCAGCATCATCCTCAGTCATTACCCGACAGCGTTACAGTATTTTACTCTACTGAAATATTGATTGATTGATTTATTTTTAATCAGACTTACCCACAAGCGAGGTGGAACCTGTACCAACATCTATGGAGCTACAGTTTCGTGCTAACAGAGCCCATCTAGAATCTCCTCAAAGTCTGTTTACGATCTGTGATGGGGCGTTTCACGCTTTTCTGAAACGGTGTGCGTCCAAGGTCAGGAATGAAAATTCTACTTTTCAGCCAAAATGAACAAAATGAAGTCTTTCAAGTGGTCAGAGAAAATGGACGTTGGAGCCACATTCGTGACAAACTCGTGATATATGGTGGACACCACGGTATGAATCACTGAGTTGGCTCATCATGTGCTGCAGCTAGTATCATTTGCCTTCCCTCCATCATTCTCATGTTGGTTTGTTTGAACTTGTAACCACCCTTTCTTTTCTGTTGTTGCAGTTGGACTGCATCTGACCAACGACTGTTCCCCTTGATCTTGACATTATTTAGCTAATTTTCTGACCGATCCCTCTGCAATTACAGTGCTGATTATTTGGCCTTGCTGGAGCTCTGTTAGCGCTCTCATCTTTCTTTGAATACTCGCAAATCAAAGTGTTGATTTTCATGCTGGTAACTGGCCTTCAGCCCAGTGGGACCAAAGACTGTGATATTATTTGTATTACAACCTGAATGATGCATGAGCAGGCTCATTTCATCATCCAGTATTGTCTTGCAGTGCTTTGAAGTTAGTTTTAACTATATGCACAAGGCTGTTTCCTTAACATGTTAGAGTCTATGTTTCGTATTTTTTTATTTTACTCAATTCAATTTAAAAGTGTTTTCATGTATTTGAGTGCCAGTGGGAACATTTCATGGTGCCTCAGTGAGAATTTGAAGGTTCACTGTTACAGTTGTTGGTTTCCGTAAATGTGATTGAATAAAAATGTGAATTTTTATTATATTCAGCTCTTAAATACATCTATTTAAGATTAAATGTAGCTTGAGCGCCAGCTTAAATCTGTGATTAAAATTATTACACACAAAACACTTTTCCATTTGGTGTTTTTCCTATTTTTCTAAGCGCCTCTCTGTTGGCTTATCCATTCTCTACACTCACAATCACCACGATTTGAGAAGAACTCATGCATATCTTGATGTTTTAAAAAATTCCAAATGTGATACTAAAGGAAAAATAAAAAAGATGATACGGATAAAGCTAGCACCAACACTTTGATCATTCCAGTAACAAACAGCTAAGTATTCACACGTGTAGTAAAACGGATCAGGACGAGCAGAAGATCCATATCAGTGAAAAAGCTGAAGTTCAAGCAGCTGTTGCTCCACGTGAAGCCATTTCATCCGTGTGTCCCAGTAGATCGAGGCTGACTGTGCCACTATGAAAGGCTGCAATAACACACCACTTAATTGAATGTTAGATTCACTTAAACACACTTAAGGATAAGTGGGCTCTAAAATATTGTTTTATCTCCCAGTCATTTGAAGTTGCAGCCAAATGTTGCCCTTTACTGTCACTGCCAACAGATGGATTGGGTCAACTGCAGTCCCATAATCCTCTGCTGCTCAGGCAGGGTTTTCATCAGGAATTGATGTTTTAAGTGGCTCTTAACTTTCAATGCTTTCATCTGCCCAACAGCCCCAGGGGAGCTTTTTATTGGCTTTTAGCCTTCAAACATGTAACATCACTGTGACATAAGGGACAAGTTAGCCAAAAAAATATTGTTAGAATTAGTTCTGTCGGACACACAGACATGATGGTAAACAGGTGTGCTGAGGGGGAGCAGATCATAGCGGTTCCTCAATAAATCTTGTCAAGCATGAAAAGTTTCTTACCCAAAAAAGCAACGAGAAGCAGTGTGGATGATGGTCCCATTCTTCACCCAAGCTTCACTGCTCACGCTGGGGAGGATCAGCTTTTCCTTCACACGGCGTCCTCGCGTATTCCGACACAAATCCTCACATTATGGACCCAAAGCGTGGAGAAAACAAAATATCCGAGCATCATAAGAGACACACTTCCGATTCGCTATAGAGCATTAATCCCCGCTCCACCCGACGTTTAAGACAAAGTACCTAAAACACACGAAGGACAGTCCAAACTCTTACTACAGCGCTTTATCACAACTCAACCACAACTCAACTCCACCAACTCGGTGGCTTTTACGCGCGTCCTTCGTGCGTCCAGCGCCTTGGAGGACTGTTTGTAACGTGCTCAGACTGGACTCGCCCCCCGCCTCTGTGGAGATTTTGTGGGCGTGGAGTGTGTGTGTGTGTGTGTGTTCATGTTGTCTCTGTGTACATGGGGCTCTGGTCAACCGTGGAGCCTGGTGTCTTCCGATTATTACTGCGCCTGGGTTCAAAATGTAAGATTTTAACTTCTTAAAGTCACCTGAGCGACATTTTCTGCAGTGAAGTCTTGAAAAATTATGAGATTTTTAGCCCACAAACATAATGCCATGCCAAAAGAAATAAAGAGATAATTGACTGTTTTAAGCAGTGGTTGGTTTGTAAATACTTTAACATGTGATAAGCTCCAAAGAATCACAATTGCATTTTAATAGAAGAAGACTATGATCAGAATATTAGCTTTTTTTGTTTCAGTTTTTAAAATCCCCAAACAACAGTCCTTTGTGTGCTCAAGCACATAAGTGACAAGCCCGAAATCAAATGGTTACTGTCCTTTAATCTTTTTAATTACAGGTCTGTTCCTCGTCTGTTCTGAAGGCTGCAGTTTGGATTGTAGAATCAAAAAATCTGAATTAGTGTAACAGATAAAAAAAAACTATCTGAAGAGATTTTATGGTGAAATTGTGAAGGGATCATTCACTTAGAATTGAATTTAGTTGCACCACATTGCACAAAGTTTTCATTCGTGTTATTAGTTTCCAGCTTCCTGCTTGTTGATTGTTGATGATGATCATGACGATTCCTGCACATTTGTCTTGACCGTGACTCTCAAATTATACACCACATCATCGTGCGTCTGCCTGGAGGGAGGAACAAAGCTTCAGTTTCTTCCTCTGCAGCACCTGTGTGTGTCTGTGTCTGTGTGTGTGTGTGTGGGGGGGGGACCTTGGCCTTGAATTTCTGTCTCTTTTCAACTTGTGCTACTTTGTTGTTTTCTCTCTGATCCTTTGACCCTGAGGCGACTCTTCGCCTCCTGTTCATTCATCCACTCAGACAGTCGGACACTGAGCCTTTTAACACTGATTGTATCTTGACAAAAGCCCCCAAACTATTTTTTATTTTATCATTTTAAATATATTTATCAATTTTAACTTACAGTTACTGAATATCAGCTTAACAATTTATGACTTTTGTAATTTCACCAGGTTCAACTTAAGAGTTAAAAGAACATCTTGGAACATAGCACACCATGTAATGCTGGCACTGAGTTAATCCAGCAAAAACAAAAAGCTATTTAGAAGGGAGACAATGGGACAGTCAAAGCTCAGCTTTTACTAACATTGGATAGATAGTTTCAGAAATGTGATTTGGTGATTTTCAAATTTGATGCAGCAGAACCTGAAATAAATTCTTATTCCACATATTCTTCATGCTTAGCATGAAGCAACAATGTTCCTATTCACAGAAAAACATCCTGCACACTCCACAGATGGAAAAGACTAAATGTATTCAATGCAAAACGTTTTGGTCAAAAGACAGTTGCACAACTTACAGATCCTGTCATTCTAGAGACATAACTACAACACCCACAATGCAACTCAACTACGACAGTTCAGTTGATTCAGGTGTGTCGTGCAAATCGCTGCCAATGTAACTTTGAATTTTTAACTTTAAGCAGAGATGAGGATCGGGCCTCAGGGGTCTGATAAACTCCCTTCTTGCTGCGCACAGTGAAAATATTTTTTTCAGTCCTATTCAAGGGCAACGCCTGGTTACAAAGATATTCACAGCCTTAAAGTGTTCAGTTCTGTTTCAACTTACAATTGCCACAGAGCAAACTTGTGTTTTGAAGAAGCGCTGAAATATTTCGTGCAGAATAAAGTTTGTGTCTCTGCTTTCACATGTAGAGAGAAGTGAAACTGAAGGAAGCCCCTTCACATACAGCAACCTGCACTGATCCAATAATCCTCAAATCCTTAATCAGTAGAGCAATGCTCCACTGAGGGAGTTCTAATTAATTTCCATTGTTAACCATGGAGTCTTAGCCCTCGCGGCTGCCTCCCTCTGTACGCTCCACGGTATTTGCTTTTTCCCTCTAATCCTAGATCCACGCTCTGGGAGAGTGACTCCAGCCTTCCTCTCTCTCTCTTAATTCCTTCTTTTTTGTAGGGCCGGAAAAGCCACAGAGTGAGATCCGGACAAACACACGATGACGGGATTTGGAAGAAGCCCGGAAGGGGTATTAATAAGGGGGCTGTATAGAGGAGAGGCTGGAGGCAGGGAGGCGAAACTGGGAGACTTGTTCTGGTGTGTTGACCCCTGTGTTGTCCTGTGTGGCTAATCAAAGCATCACCGCACTCTCTTTGTGTCTCTGCAAGAATGCAATCTATGTGAGGGGGAAATAAAACCGCTTTGAGGTACAACAGTAAAACCAGCGAAAATCTGTATCTAAGTTATCACATTTCCTCTTAGAAGTGTCGATATAACATATATAAAAATTCATTGTGCAGAGTGATTATGAGTTTGCCTGTAAATGCTGAAATGTTTTATGTGCTCTGTGCTCTCTTTCTAACATGTTTTTTGCATTAAACCTTTATCATCAGTGTCCCTAAACATGTCAGAGTAGATGAATGTGAGGAGGGACATTTCAAAGCTGCTGCCTCTCTGTTTCCGATTAAAGCTGTGTTCTGAAGATCTGGATGACTGTTTTCTGTTTGCTTCTCTCTTCATGTTTCACTCAGGATTTTGTGTCATTTCTGGAGGGTGCTGTAAAAGTCAGAATGAGAGGGGAGTGGCGCACAGTGAACATTAGATTCGCACAATTCATATCCCAAAAATATGAATTGTTTAACTGTTGATTGTTACTGTGTGTCAGGCCGGAGAAGTTACTGACTTAGATTAGTGACAACAATAGCAGCGTGTTTTCAGTGAGATGTGAGCATCTTCAATCTCAGCAACGAAATAGTGGGTCAGTGAGTGCAAACGCGTGCTGTGCATCTAAAGCCCAAAAGCCTTGAACTATATAAACTATAACACTAGAATAAAAAATAAAAATCCAAATCAGCCTCATTTTAGTAATGAACCACATATGAACCTGGAAACCTGACGACAAATGAGCAGGTTTCCATTTGTATAGTGAGTAAGTCATACTGTTTCGTTCACAGAACACTTCTGCTGTTAGTAGTGATTGACTGGCAGAGATTAACGGCGATTTGAAATGGAATGCAGCCCAGTCACAGTGTACAGCTCAAAACAGAAGTGAAATGTACCCACGAGGGCCTTGTCTCTCCTGGTGCTGCTCTGTTCTATCTGGACTGACAGGAAACAGTAGATTTCTCATAAACAAAGGTGGGGGACCCCGCCCTGTGCACGCTCCAAACGTAGCTCCGGTGCAGTTTAAATCATTGTGTCTACACCTGTCGAAGCTGATTGTATGTTTACACTTGAGTGAAATATCAAAGATGAAGGGGGTGAATATTCATTTTAAATCTTGGCATTCACTGCTGAAGATGAATTGATTAATGCTGATATGCATCACATAAACACATTGCATTCGTAAAGAGTCTGAACGTGGAGTTTACAGCAGGGAAAAACACAATTTTTTAAAATCTATGCTACTTTTGAATCTTATTTGTGCAGAAAATCTGCCTCCTCTATCCATATTACTACGGCTGTGCACGGCCTGCTTGACAAAGTAGCAAAATAAGAAGTGGGAAGAAGAACGGGTTGGGCTGTAACTGAGCCTGCTGTATGTTGTCTGCTGAGATCATGAAGTAAAAAGTACTACTCAGCATTACTCTACACTACAGTACATTTAGTGTAAAACCTGTGCATCAGAAATCAAGACGTCCCAACTTTTAGTCCCTGGTGTGTGTCAAGTTCCAAAAAGTGGATGTTACATAAAAGATAAAACAAACAAAAAACATCCTGTTGGGCTTTTCTTGCCCAGTAAATATCTTTCAATCTCCATGATCCCCAGTTACAAATGGTGCAGTAAAACAGCCTGGTAAAGCATAAGCTCACCACCTTTGTCCACAAGGACATAACCTTAATAATACTGAGATATTTTCACAGGTTGTAGCCATTATTGCCTACATACACGTACATCTCGCATGTTTGCTTCGAGTACAGAAGGATGACTGTCATCCTCCACTGCCTCCACTGTTTCCCTTCCTTAGCCAAATAATGAGTCAAGCAGAGCCTGGTCGTGAAGGCCTGGCTCCAAGTTCAGTTTTAACATGGGCGACATCTGCAGCTGCAGAGAATATTTAAACAATACAGTTAAATCAATCCAGACTGAGAGCAGGAACAGAGAGACAGAAAGAAGGGAGGAGAGGAGAGGAGAGGAGAGGAGAGGAGAGGAGAGGAGAGGAGAGGAGAGGAGAGGAGAGGAGAGGAGAGGAGATAGCTTTGAAACCCAGCCATTCTATCTAGCTTAAATTAAATTGCTGTCCCAGAGAAAGAACCTCATGCCATAGCAACACGATTTTGATTGATTACTTCCTCCAGGAGACCTCCAGGTCTTCCTGTGGGTGTGAGGTGATAGACAGTAAGCACAGCGTAGCGTAATGCAGCGCTGATATGAAACCGCACTGCTCGGAGGAACGATGAGGCTGAAACACTGACAGAGCCCATAAGCTGTCATGTTTCCCATGATGGATTGTTTCGGGTGATGTTTCAGGACTGCTGACGTTGTTTTTCGTAGCGGACGAGAATGAGCTGCAGCAAACTGTTGCTCCACTATGTCAAAATCAGGATCCTTGTGGTTTTTGTGACCTCTGGTCCGTTCAGAAGTGTCTGAGGTTCTCTGACAGGCCCCTGTTTCTCCTCTGTGGTGCCAGCTGCTTGGTGAAGACACAGGCTGACTTCTGCTCTGCACGAAGCAGGCAGAGGGAGCAGAGGTTTTCAGTCAACTAAAGCTGCAGTGATTTATGCAAAAAGCACAACCATAGCCATAAAACATGTTGGATTTTTCTAGTGACCAGGAAGCCAGATCTCTAGGTGCAAAGCATTTGGTAAGACATCGTATAGCATAGAGTGCAAAGCCTGGAAAAAGAAAAGCTGCCACTGTACCTCATCAGAAATGCTTGTCAAATGGTTAGACAGCGTCTGACGTCAGGAGGGTCTGAGTGCCGCAGTTTCTGTGACTGTCCAAAATAATGTGACATCTACACCCACTTCTCGCCGTTGGTCAGCTGTGCTGTCAAGAAACTATGTTGGGACTGCATCAAGTTAGTGGCACGAGCTCTCCAGCTGGGTGCCGTTAAACACTGCGGTGTCAGTGTCTTGTCCAAGGACACCTCAACGTTCATGGAAACGCCTCTGGGGAGACTGCAGCGTGAAAGCAACACCTAAGACCGCATGGCCAGAGGAGCAACAAGTTAAAACAGCAATAGTCAAACCTCTATGAGTCCAAAAACATTATGCACTGAGCTAAGTGAAGGTTGGCTGAAACATGCAGGATCAGAAGTGAGATACGTGACGTGTGTGTTGATCCTATAACAAAACAGAATGAGCTATTTTTGCATTTGGTTGTGATTGCATGTCACTTTGCTGCATTGATCTCTGCTGCCATTTATCATTTTGTGTCCAAGCTTTGAAAGCGTCCAGCTACACGTTGGTGCTATATAATAAGGTGTTAATAGCATTTGCTCCACATAATAATGTTTGCAGGGCAGCATGACGCCAGCTGGCAACTTGTAAGCAAAACGTTAAAAAGGAATCAACAATAAATAAAAGTTCTGCTGAAGGTTTGCCACAAACTCAGACACTGAGATTGTATTTTATTTCTGTCCAAGTGGCTCTTCCCTGGGTGTGACAGGCAGCTGCGTGCATCAAAGGCTCTGGCATCAGGAGGAGGAGGAGGAACAGTAATCTATGAAACGTTTCCTGACCGTCCAGAACTTCCTGCTCACAGGTGGCAGGAAGATGACTGCAGGGCCGCCTCGCAAACGCGACGCCAGGCCGAATACTCTGACGACACTGGGAGATGAAGCACTCAGCCAGAAATGCATTTATCATCGTCTTTTAAAGTCGTGCCATCACTTTTAAATTAGCAGAACATATTTTATACCTTTGTTTTTAATCCGACAAGTTGATGACATTCTTATTTACAGCAGGGCCATAGGGAGACAGTGGTTTACAGTAATAAAATGAACTTTTCACGTGAATAAATGCTTGTTTCAACAGCTTGTGTCATTTAATAAAAGTTTTACATTTGTAAGCTGTAAATATGTACGAGATGGCCTCTCCCCATGACGGGAAACATGCCGAAGGGATCCACTTTAAGGTTATGGAATTTACAAAGCTGTGCGTCACCAAAGTTTAGGAGCTGTTCTCAATCATTTGATTTAATCTGCCTCATTAAAAGGAGCTGCCTGGTTGTCAGTGAACTGTAGATGTTAAAATAAACATTTGTTCACGTTAAAAGCTGAGTCTGATATTTCATTCTTGTCATGTCCTGTCCTCTCCTGTCCAGAAACTGTAGCTGAATTCTTTTTTCTTTAAAAAAGACCTTGATCAGTTTACAGTTTACTCAGTTTTTGAGATAGTTAAACATACAGTATTACACTGGACTGGACAAATAAGTGGTTAGTTATTAGTGCTTTGGTGAAAATGTTCAGTGTTAAAGGGATTTTTCCCAATACCTTAGCTGTTAAACTAAGCTTTATCTTCTCTCTCTGTGGACTGACAGGTGGACTTGACCTCTGCTCTCAGTTTCTCTTGCTGGCCTGGAGCAGAAGCCCCTTAAACCCTTCACTGGACTTTTAGAGCGAATGACGTCAACAGTGTTGGATCTGCACCGAAGCTGTGAGGCCAGCGTATTTATTTCACACCACAGAGCTGCAGCTGCAAGAATGTCATTTTCTGTTTTTTAACATGTTACGTTATAATGAGATTAAACTTTAATACTAATCATAAAAACCCGCAGAGTTCAGGCCTCTTCTCTGGAGGTTGTCAACAAACATGCTGGGAGGAAATCGCCTAATAATGCAGAAAAAGAAGCCAAGTAATGGGCAGGAAGCTTTAACAAAAAACTAAAAGCATTAAATATCACTGTTTCATATAATTGGGCAATATATTTAAGAGGAACGCTGAATTATCAGAAACGAGAACATAGCTTACAGACGTGTCCAAAAGTCAGAGGTCAGGGTCACTGTGCTCTCACGTCTATCCCATATCTCAGGAACGCCTCGAGGGAATTTCACTACATCTGGCACAAACGTCCACTTGGACTCAAGGTTGGGTTTGGGGATAAAAAGCACTTGTTAGGGTTAGAGAAGTTCAAACTTTAATAAAGACATTGTGTTTTTTTTTCTCTATCAAGCCATCCCACAATCTTTCCCTGACCTTAACCCAGGGTGCATGAGTGCCTGAGCCAACGTAAAACGCTTCTGGATGTTGTATTGAAAGATCGGATATTTTCACCAGCATAAATTTGTAGATCTGATGTTTCAAAATCTCCACTACGCTTGATGAAGATATTTTACTGGTGCAACTGGTGAGTTAAAAACTGAACTGAATTATTTTTGCAGTCAGACCAGCTGGTTTTCTGCTTACGTGTCTCTTTGAGAAAGCTGAAAATGTGTTGGTCTCTTTGCCTCACAGCACAACAGCTCTGCTCTGTTTGAACAAATAATATTTCCACCACTAGCCAGCCTTGTTAGCCAACAACCAATTTTCCTTGTCTACATTATCTTCATCTGTTACTAATATAGCCACCTTAGAGCTGAGGCTAAATCTAATTTTATGTGATTCATTACTGTTCGCATCAGTTGTCAAGACATGCCTGAGCAGAGTGAAAATTGTTCTTTGACATCTCGCATGTCGAACACAAAGAGCAGCAGGAAGCGACAGGTACACTCGTGTTTGTGTATTTGTGCCTTTGAGTGACTGGGAAATTGCTGGGGGGGGGGGGGGGTCACATTTCAAAACGTAGGATCAAGGATTTTTGTTCACAGCGGTGATTGGTTATTTGAATTATGTCCAAGCAAGAAAGACAGAGGTTTTGTTAAAGTCTTGCCATCACTTGCTATTTTGTTGACATAACTGTATAAAAATGATGCAACACTAATACAGCAGAAACTGTTGTAATGATAGAGCTTGGAAACATCTTGCCATGGCCTTTAAAGCAGTAAAAAGATGAGCGTGGGAGCCAAAGTCAGACTATCTGTGAACAAACCAGTCAGGGAACGGAGATTGATGGATTTTCAACACAACACCACTGATGTGCACTGCAAATGTTCCATGAGAAAAGGCAGATTCGTGGTGTGTGAAACAGAATTTGTCCCAGATTTTCTCTCTTCTTCTTCCTCCCTCTTTGCTCTCCTCTCTTCTCTGTGGGCTGCATGGAGGAAGCTTTGATGTGGCGCTCTCTCAGTGTTGTGACCGCAGGCCCAAGAGGAACCAGATGCTCTTTGGACTGGCTTGTGGTGGAGAGGCTTATATATAAATAAATAAAAAAAATAGAGACAGACAAGATGGGTGCTGGTTGAGGGGGGTGCACAACATGGCCAACAGGCCCAGAAAGACAAAAGGAAACTCTAGAAGGAAATGAAACATAGTCTTTGTATTATCACAGTTTAACGAGGAGTCTGATGTGGGCGTGTCACAACGTGGAAACCTGAAGCAGATTTGATGGGAGCGAAGGGGGTGCCATCTTCAATGCATCTAGAGCACAGTATACACTTATGCTAAGATACGCGTGGAGGGGTCTGATGCTGCGTTTGATGCACATTCGTTTAAGACAGTTTGCAAAACGTTTCTGTGGACACTGCCATGTAGTCAGGGGAAACAATTTCAGTCAGTGCTCCAGTCAGCGCTTTGACTTCAAGGGCTGTTCCGTCATACTCTTTCAAGTGTGAGGTTGGAAATTTCCAACCTCTGGTTTTCATCGATCGCATCATTACAACAAGGTTTCACAAGGTTTCAAATACAAAAAAGTGTTTTTACTTTGAAAGTGTTTTTACCCTTGTTTATTCCCATGGTATTTTTTTTCTTTAAATGGTATCCTCATGACCAATTAAATCTACAATACGCCCCTGACGCTAACGGTAGCATGACGCTCCAAATCAATTTGCCAAACTCTGAACAACCCTACAGGTATTACTCATAAGAAAATTACAATATGCACGTAATGTTCTTCAATATACTTTTGTAGAAATATGCTTTGAAACATTTTAACGTGAAGAGATAACACAGTACCAGGTAACAACAGTAACACGTTAAAGTTAGGAAACCTCAAACAACCACAGTAATTATGTCAGCAGCAAAGGAGAAATGTTATTTTCTCAATTTTAATTAAAGGTTGCATATGGTACATGCCGTGTTTCTCATGGTAACTCATATCTTACCAACTGGACCGATGATTGAACCAGTAATATTTTAAATTAACATAGCAAACGTTAAAATAAAATTGCAGATAGCATCTTTCACCACAAACACATGATTTTTATTCATGTTTGTGATGTGATGAATCAAATCATTTTCTGTTGAGCATCCCAGTGTTCTCCTGCTTCACTTAATGTTCCCAAATGGCATCCAGGCACATGTCTGAACTTGCTCTTTACTGCTCTGGAGGTGGAGGAAATGATGGCTGCAGTAAAAGCAAGACAGTAAAGAGTTGTGATCTTTCAATAAATCATCAGGTTTGCAGTTCAAATGTTAATATGACATTAAAGGGGGTCTCGAGTATCTTAGTTTCTAATAGCAAAAGTTATTCAGTCACCGACAATCAATAAATCATGTTAATAAATCATGGGTTCTACAATCTAATGTGTCCACAGTTGTAAACATGAATAATTTATGAAGGGATCTTGTTCCAGACGCGCTGCAGCTCTTTTCCACATGATGGTCAAACTGTTATTTTTGTAAATAGCCTTTAAAGTGCTTTATAAATAATTAGTTATTAATTTTTTAAGCATTGATAAATCAACTAATTACCGCTTATTGATCCTTTAGAAATGTTTGCCTTAGTGATAAGGCGGAATGATTTTATTATTAAACATGAGGAATAAGACAAATACATCAATGTCATGTGCTCTCTGAAATACACTGTACTTCACCGTGGCTGATGTTTCCTTTAGGAACATTTGCTGACACAGTGGGTTTTCTCTGCTGGTCCTGCCTTTGAAGGACAGTCTGTCTGACCACCGGGGCACCAACAACCACACCAGCACCGGCAGCACGACAGAACACAAGCCGAATAAAATCCGTCTGCATGGCCGCTCATACTGTGCCATTACACAAACCTCATAATAGTTTTGATTTATGACCCTCATATGACACTGTAGCGTCTGGCGGGAAGCCTACACAGCTCCGTCTTCAGCTTCAACCACAAAAACATAATTGTGTACATTAAGAATTTCCCTCTGGTCTCCGGTCACTGAGGACAATAATGTACAGTAACTGAACAGAGATAAAAATAAATGAAAGTTACATATGGAAAGATTAATCTGACCTCTTAACCATGATGCTTTTCCATCTCTGAGAGAAATAAAGAAAGTCAGGATTTCTCTCTCTATGTTTCTTTCTTTCCTTCTTTCTTTCAGAGAGGCAAACATGTCATGACATGTTTATATCACATGTCAGATAACCGTTTATGCATTAAACCAAAGCAAGGCAATTCAATGGCTTTGTAATGGATGCGAAATACAAGAGAATGATCCAAATTTATTGGATTAGGAGGAAATCAAGTCCAGCAAGCAGAAACAACTAAGAGCTGATTTTGTTTATGAAAATAAAGATGGCAGAATACTGGCAGCAGTTTTGCTCCGGGGAACTTCAAGAGGTTTTGAATGAGCTGCAGGATCAGAATTACTTTAATCCTCAAGTGTAGTAAACATAGCAGAGTTTGTATTGTTGACATTGGTGCAAAAATTATACTGACAACTTGACTACTGACAGAATGACACAGAGGGGAGTCCTGCTGGAGCCTGTGAGACACATATGAGACAATAAGACATCACAGAGCTGCTCTGTGATTGGAGGGAATGTCAAAGGTGGATTTGTGAAACCATTTTTTCATCTTTCAAGCTGTAAACAAATGTCTTTTCCAAAGTGGAAGTGGAATTTGCGTACCACACTTGGAGTGTGCCTGACGCCATCTGACATTCACCAGCCAACAATGCTAATGCTAGCCACGTGTAATTACAGTCTAACTTCCTTGTAATTAGTTTTTTTGTCTTCCGTTTACTTTCTGTTGGTTTAATAACATGTGATTCACAGACTGAAGGTTTGAAAATAATATTTGTATTGTAATATAGTTACACTTTTAAGTTACCTTGATTTAACCACATCACAGGAATCACTTCACTCGCACTCCAAATGTCATAATTAAAAAAACTGACAATCTTGCTGTTTGTGGTTTATTATCCTTCTCCCAGCCTGTACTCTTATAGTCTATATTAGACTATAAGAGATCATGGGAAATGTGATTGCAAAACGTTTCAGTCTATTCCTACTAATGATTGAAATTAAGCTTTTGCAGAGAAAGCAGTTACAGAAACTAGAAATTATACAGTCAGTTCCATTACTTAACTGAATACAAGTGACTATGGAAAAAAAGTCCAACTCTGAAATGGAAGCTGACAGTCTACACTTAAAGAACACTAAGTTACTGATGAAAAACGTACGGACCTGATTGTATACACAACTCAACCGTTGTATAATGTTGTTATATACAACTCAACTGATTTATTGTTAATTCACACATTTGTTGACACTGAGATAAATGTTCACTAAAAATCTGTTTCACTGCTTTTCCACCAAAACTGTGAATCTTGCTGAACAAAAAAAACGCTCGTAGTGACTGCAGCACTGACAGAACCTGGTTAAGGTTATGGAAAGATTGTGGTCTGGTTTAATAAAGAAAAGGTAAACAATGACTTCGGACACAGTAATTACATTTCATATAAAAGTATTGTAGCAGTCATTTGTAGGAGACAATTAATGCCAACACCATGTTGTGTGGGCCTGTGCGTTCATTAGTGAAGAAACAGCTCTTTAACCTGCTCAGGTAACTATCAAATCCAAATAAAGTCTTTGTTCACTCTGCTTTCTGATACGTCCCTCGTCCAGTAAAATGTCCCTAGCTCCAAACACACTGTTGCATTACCGAACCTACAACTGCTAGTTTAGCAGTTCAGATGAATCAGATGAAAGTCAGATGAAAGCTGTTGACAGGAAAACTCCAAACTATGCCTGTGGTTTATTTTATGTGGAAAAGCGCTGCCAATTTAAGGATCGTCTTTGGTTTCCCTCTTACAGATCAAAGGATGTCAAGCAATCTATTAAACTGGGGCCGCTGTCTCCACGACGACAAGACCACAGACAGGAAGCCGGTCCTTCCTTCACGGGCCCTTGTCATCAACAATGCAGCCACTCAGCAGTGTCTGACTCTCCCAGAAGTGACTGTGTATATGCAACACATGCCTGTTTGCATTTGTGTGTAATTCAACTCCACAAAACACAAAATCTTTCTCATTTTTCTCCTGTGTGTGTGTGTGTGTTTGTGTGTGAGGATATGTTTGTATAAATATTTTAGTTGTGAATGACACAATCTCCTGTGTGTGTGTGATGTAAGTGGTTGAGTGTTGACTTCTGCTTCAGTGGCCCTTTGAAAATCTTTGAACGCTGTGTTCGTAGGTCACTGTGGAAAATCTTGAGTTTGCCCATCACATGATTGGAAACACCTTATGAAAGCGCTCAACCTTTCAACCTTATATATATTCTACAGTTTAATTGCTACGTTTACAACTTAGATTTTTTTACAACACGAAAACAAAAATTGGACCAAACTAGGTGCTTCAGTATGTTTCAAACACACTAATTACAGCTAAATTCTGTGGGAACGTGTAAATGAAAAACATTTTGTGTGTTTTTCAAACATGGTAACAGGTAACAAAAGGGAATGGTAAGAGTTTCGGTGAATAAATCATGGTTTACTCGAAGCTTGTGACTTATTTTTATACTCAAGCCAGATTGTTTCCTCTCAAAATTAAAATCCGCTGGACACCAAAATGCAAAATAACAGAAATAGTTAAAATTATAATGTTAAACAACTAAACTGCAACCACAAATACCGTTTTGTGTGAACATAATGATGACAATGGAAACGCTTTTGCATTTCATTTGCATCAGAACATTTTTTAGGAGACAAGATTGAAAGAATGAAAAATGTGAGTATAAATCCTGCCATTTCTATGACCAGTCAATACTTAAAATGTCACATTGTTAGTTTTCAGAGACCAAAAAAACACGAATCCTCTCAGTCACAGTTAGAAAACTGTGGGGAAAAGGGTTTCATATTCTATTTGATCATCTGACACCTCAAAGAATAGCTTCAAAGTTTGTCAAGTCAGTCGTAATAGGACACCTGCATGTAATACGCTGAGATAGCTGGTAGTCCCACTATGCTACTCTCTTAAGTTGAATGAGTCAGACTTCAGCAGTTAGTCAAATCAGCTTGGTATTTTTGTCTTTATTTTTGACATGGATCAGTGAGGAAACACTGTCTGAGGAAACAGAAATAGGGAATTTCATACTGAGCGGTTTGGAATAACTTAAACATCTCTGTCTCTGGAACTAGATTTAGCTCAGTACCCAGTAGTCGTTAAACAAATTCAGAATCAAACTGGATGCAAAGCCTCACTGGTAATGTCCTCTAAGGTTTCCAAAAATGTATCTTAATATCCACAGCATACATTCCAACCAAAGATTACAAACACATTTCCTTCCCAAACCTTTTTTTGTTTTTGCTGCTTATGATTCACAGTTACCAGTGGAGCTGTGAGCATAATGCGGATCATCACCTTACTGTGCTCGGGCTGTTGCCTGATTTAAACAGTGTGTGTACTCCGTGTCAATATGTGTGTGTGTGTGTGTCACAGACTTTTTGTCATTTTCAGACTGTTTCAAGCTGTAAGTGAACAATATCATTTGGATGCCCGTAGGCCTTTTTACAGACTTAGGGAATGTGGAGTCTGTGTCCTATTAAGAATCTGTTATAAGCTGATGACTGAAAGATGGAATGAGACTACGAAAGCAAGAGGGGATCAGCTGCAGCACATTAGGACTTAAAGCCTGTCAGATCTCGCTCTTCTGGGTTCAAGAAATAGGTTCCATTGTGCCCAACTAACCGGATCCTCTCCAGTCCATCTTGTTTGCATGACATCAAGGGCTGTGTAAATTGAAAAGATAATCCCCATTCTTTTATGTGTTACTGTGGGGTATGTGCTGCTTTGTGCGTCGAATGTGAAGCAGAAACAGTTTGTGTGTGTGGAGATTAAAGCAGTCCCAGTTGTGAGCCGGATCAAACTGCACTGCACAAATAGTTTTGGTGGCTTGTTTGAACTTTTTTAGATACATGGTTTTGATTTGCTCATACGTACAGAAATGTCTAACAGTACTGTTTAAGTCATACTTTATACTTTAAAAAAGAATAATACATACTTTGTTAATGCTTTACAGTTAACCATCAAAATCAATTCACAGAAAACTCTCTACATGCGGACATCTTTTATCAGTTACACCTGTACATTAAGGTCAATGTCATTTTTCCTTCAAAAAGCAAACACTTCCATCTCTGACCACTGACAGCCCTGCAGTCAATTCTCAAGATGAGCCAGACGATTACAAAGACTAGATTACTATTAGAGTAAATTACATTTCTGCAGTGTATCTGCACAATTAGAAGTGTTCAAAGACGCAGCAGACGAATGACGGCAATGCTGAAATAGTTAAAGGGGCCGTTTTATGCTATTTGGTATTTTGAATTGTAGCTTAGCTAAATATATATAGGAGAATCAGCTCAGTCTGCTCTGTATATGTTGCAAGACTTTCCTGTGACTTTAATTATTTTTTCACACTTCTTCCTGGGTGTTACGACAAACAGGTATCCTGGGGTGCATGTGCAGACTTTGGTTTTGAGTGTACACTCCTCTGCTGTATCACCTCTTTAAACAACAAGTATTTTCCTAAACATGACCATGACCATGTCTTAATAATGACTAATTACAAATAAGAAAGATAAAATTTACGTTCCTGGTATTTCAAAGTCCCAGTCATGCAATTACACCACAAGCATACAACAAGGAGCGTCTCTAGTGAACATCCTGTACTCAGCTTTCTCCTGTCGTTTCATGCCACAGTGCCACAAGCGGCAATCCTCATAATGTAGCTTGTAGCTTAAAAACAGGTCACATACTTGCTATTGTGCAAAAATGGCTGTATGGATGGTGTGTTTTTGGTTAAACTTTGCCCCGTGAGTTTGTGTAGCAGATGAGATGCAGGATCACTCTCATGCACAGGTTACAGGTTTCAGGTCTGAGAACGGTGCAGTTTTGTGTAAGACTGATGTAAGTGTACTACAGGGAGAGACTTACAGTGGACTGTTGCAGTATGAAAAGTGTTTGAATCTTGACATCCAGGAATGTGGTGTTCACCACATGTCCTACTAATAGTCAACATTGATTAACGTTTATCAATACCATGATGTTTCCCTGAGCTTTAACTAGAATTTCCGATGCTTAGCGCTAACCAAACCTTAACCACTGAAAGCGGTTAGGTTCAGTCATAGTCACGTGTAACAGTTCTGGAATACAGTGGCAGGCAACGATGTCCTCATGATAGGGATCCTGAATCTAAAAATGACCTAGCTCACTTTAGAAGGCACCTCCAGCCTGTTTTGTCCCCTGCAACATCCCAGCTGGATCCCTTTACAAGCCTGAGCTGTCAACCGAGTTTCACTCAAGTCTATGTTAGCCAGCAATTACCACAGAACAGTCAACACCACAGAATCTCACAACCCCCATAAGGAGGGAACCTGGAATGATGTACAGTATGTTATCACATGCAACTACTGTAGAGAAAATAGTCCCTGGAAAAGAAACTGAACTACAGGCAGCTTCAACTGTCTGTAGACGCTAAACCAAACCTGGTCACAACAGCCAATGGAAAAAAGAAGAAAAAGCATTGAGCACAGGACGCCCTGAAAGAGTCAAAGCAAATACCACCTAATGTGCAACATCCATGGCTGGACTCTCAACTGACCAGCCTGTATCGCTCAGCTATCTCTATCATAGACCACGAGTCAGCGGGAAGCTGGCAGAAACTAAAGGCAGACTGATCTGGGTTTACTTCAACAACCTAACACGTCCACCGTGTGAGAGTCCAGATGTGATTCCCTCAGCATCACTATTTAAAGTGAGCTATTTAGTAAAGTCTGGCTGTCACTTCAGAAGACACTGATTAAGAAAAATGTCTCCGAGCCTCGGACTTGAGTTTATTAATGGTTAGTGGGGTCAAAGTGTTGTATGACTCTTTTCAGCCATTAAAAACCTGCAAAGGATTTGACACAGAACCACCTCATTCCTCTCCCCCTCCTCTGTAGCCCGCAAATTTTCAAACACTTCATTACTGATGAGTTGCGAGGCCGTGGATTTTCAAACATTTCACTGATTCCATCTCTTGGCAGGGACATCTTTGTCTGGTCCCTGCAGCAGGTTGGAAACAGATGAGAGCAGCGACTGCGGAAAATGTCGGACAATATCTAAACTTTCTCAAACACTTGCCTCATAATCAGTCAAAGTGTCTGAGCATTGCAGTCTGCAAAGTCTCAACAGTGCAGCAAAATGCTCGTGTAATTATTTGTGTATCATGTATCATAAAACTGGATCATTTAGTTTTTTTGTTTCTGCAGTTTAAACCTCCTTCTATAATGAGATATAATGCATGTTTTGAAAAGAAAAAGTGTATTATAGTTTAAAATAACTATGTTGATTCTTATAAATGCTTTTTCAGCTCTGTTAATCCACATGATCATTACTGTGAAGACTACAAACTACTACAAACTATTGTCTCACAAGTTTTCCAAAGCAGGCAACAGGAATTTTGGCTTCTTTGGATGGATGCAGTCAGCTTTTCATCGGGTTTTATGAAGAACTGGTATTGTTTTCATGTGGCTTTCCACTATTATCCCCTCACTTTTTTTGCCTGTCAGTTTATTAAGCTCACGGTACCATGCAGAGACAGACATAACTGTTTAGTGTTTTGTTTTTCTCTTTTTTCAATGTGCACAGTTTGTTGTACAGCGCAGAAGGAACACATTTATCCAATACTGCGACATGTATGCTAGTCAAGCCAAATCCAAGTAATTCATCATTTCTAAACATTTGGTTTGCATTTTATAAATCTATATCAGATTGTTAAGGACAAATGAGTCCCCAGCCTTTCTCAACAGTGACTGTTTCTCCAAATGAAGCATATTTCTTTGGCATATGTGCTCTATGAATCAAGAACACATTACAGTGTCGGTTCCAAGACGAAGACGAAGAAAAAGAAGACGAAGAAGAAGGACAGATATAGTTATAATATAGTTAGTTAAACAGTTTATATCTCTTGAAAAAGAGATTTAAAATTTTAATTCAACAGGTAAGTGTCCATCTAACTTTAATCCTGCAGGTCCAGAGCTTTAACCAACCAGTCACAGTCACACCAACTAAAGAACTTGAAAAAAGAAAGTGTGCTGTTTTACAAACTGCATCAAAGACAAACAGTAGGTTGATTTTCAGGTGGTTAATAATAAAATTAACTAAAAGATATTAGATTAGAAGGCATTTCTTCCTGGGATCTAATCATTAACTCACATTAACATTAACTTTTGGAGTGTGATAGTTAAAGGCCTCTCTTTTGGCCACCCAGGCCTGTTACTATGTCCTAACTGCTGCATGGGTTCATGGACTGAACAGTAGCCGGACCAACATTAAACCTGTCATCACACTGCATTTCAGCTGTGTCTATCATCAACATCGATGTATCTGGCACAACATAAGTAGTGGCAAGTGAAATGATTAAACAGGGGTGAATGGCATGTGGCATTGTGGAGTTTTGGATCCAGGTTTGCTTTCAATACACTTGACATGTTGGTCATAAATCAGTTTAGCTTCATTTACGATAAAAATGGTTTGTTTGATTACATTTTCATTTTTAACATAAAATAAGTCTATTACTATTTTTTTTACCATTTAATGTTACAACAAATATGACAGTAAAACGTTTTGTAAGAGTTAAGAGTGTTGTAAAGCAAGAACCGACTCTGGTATCCATTATCTATGGTAAATCATAAAATACTGGCAAGTTAATACACTAATGCAGTTTTGCACATGTTGAGGGCTCAACATGCATGTTTGCAGGTGGTGAGGTTTAGGTTCAGAGGGCCAGATCAGATACCGAGCGGCAGAGCAATCTGTATGAACTCAAAACGTTCAGCATTCCTCATTCTGGGATGGACCACCCAAAAAGAGCCCCTCGCTGCCTCCCTCTCAGCGCGCCCACCCCTCCCCTCGGTCTCAGGTTATAAGGCATCGCTGCTCTCCAAAAGAAAATGTCACAAAAAAGGAACATGAACTTCAAAAGGCAGCTAATCTGAAGTAGCCTGAGTTAATCGTGTGCATCTGTTCACAGCTCTAGGGATTCTGACCCACAGGAGTCTTGTTCTGCCAGTTGCTTCACCGCGCAGTGAGCACAGACTTTAAATCATTACCACTCAGAGTGACTAGGAGAATGCTCTCTGGTAAATTCTGTTGACAAAGCCACACAGAGAAGTAGACTGTGCGCTGGAGCTTCACTACAAATTGGAGATTTTATGAGAGTTTTAACAAGCTCTCACAGCATCATTGGAGCAACCCTTTAACCCGGATGAACTACTTCACAAAAGTAGGTTTGTGAGAGTGAAGCTCAAACCTAAGAGTGATCTAGTAATGCATCACTTGAACTTAACCTCTAAAAACAAATTCTTCTCCAGCTCCAACTCAAAGTTTTTCAGCTACTTGGGGTTAGTGTAAACCCAGCACACATTATCACCTCATAAAGTGAACGTTTAAACAAACTATTTTATATTTGCACATCCAGCGGTTAAGAGGCAACACTGGGATTTGTGTTTCTGTCAGTATCTGTAGGTTTCTTTCTTTTAACTCTGGACTAGTCTCCACTAGTGTTTTATTTATTTTTTTGTTGAAAACAGCTGATGCTGGAAGTGAGCGGTGAGGGTGAACCCAGGCAGGATGTCTGTGGGCCGTAAAACCAGAATAATAAGATGAAAGATGCTAACACACTGTGTATAGCTGAGGGTGATAGTTACCTGTGGGTTTGCCACTACGAGCCACTGCTTTCATGTTGCATACTGTCACTTAGCCCGTAGTTAATATCTAATAATATCTATCTGTCTTACATAACTAACATCACTTATTTTAAAGTGTACATGCAAATATGAACAGTGTGGAGATATTTTCTTTGCACCACTAGAAATCGACTGACAGTATGTAAATAAAGCATTTACAATACAGATGACCTATACAAAGAAGGGCAGAGTAGACTGTTCTTCCTCAGGAAGCTGCATTCTTTTGATGTGTGCAGCAACCTACTGAAGATGTTTTATCAGTCTACAGTTGCAAGTGCTCTTTTCCTTGCAGTTGTGTGCTGGGGAGGTGGCATCAAGGTTGGTGACGGCAATAGACTGAACAAGCTGATCGAAAAGTCTGTAGCTGGACTGGAACTGGACAGTCTGGAGGCCGTGGCAGAGAGAAGAATGGTGGATAAGCTCTATGGTGAACTGATAGCAGATGGGAAGCTCATTCAGCCACAAAATAATTCCACCAAAAAGCAAGACAGAACATTTTAGGCGGTCTTTCGTGCCCACTGCCATAAGACTGTACAACAGGATCAATACAACAGGATCTGTGGATAATTAAAGTGTTATCTCATCATTTCTTTTACAGAAAGTGTACACTGTGACACATCAGCATCAACACCACAGTTTCCTTCATATTAACTTTATCTATCAGTTATTCATAAATGTATTTATGTAGCAAGATTCATAAAGTGGAAGCAACTCAAAGGGTTTTACATAGAAACATACAAATCAACACACTAATACAATTGGAATAATCAATGGTCAGTACTCAGGAGAGACTCAGCTATTCTCTTGTCCTGCACTGAATCAACCCATCCGCCATCACACGATAAGACGCCCTAGAGCCAGACGTCACTGACATCAGTGGTGGCAACATTAGATTCCTCTCAATTTGAGAATAAAGACAGACCCCCATCCAAACTGTCTGTATTCATCACTGTGGGACAGAAGCAGAGAGAAAAAATTCACATTTCATTCTTATGCACCATTTGCTAAGAAGATATCAAGTCTAGCAACATGTGGCCTTCCCTTGAAGGCAACCCAAAACCACATGTGTGAATCCCCCACCCCCTCACGCACACACATACACACACACAGGCAACCCGGTGTTGTTAGAGTGGGGTGATTAGGGGGAAGCCAAAATCAAAGGTACAAATCATGAAAATTAAAGGACTTGCAGGCCGGCGATCTTTCCCTCTCTCAGGCAGGAATGCTTCTCATTAAACGACCGTCTCAATGTGAGCCAGCAACCCACACTGGTGTGGGCGTTTGCTCTTCAAAGACTCTTGTAACATGGATGTGTTAAGGGATTTCAGTCATACCAAACATTTTTGCACAGTGAGGGCAAGTGCAGATACATAAAACGAATAAGACGTTTCGACATATATTTGAAACCTCTACTGCCATCCAAATTCAAGGAGATGGATGGAATGATTAAAAGTCAATGCTTCAATCTGTGTACAGGACAAACCACCTATATAATCTCAATGTGGCATGACCTGATGCAGAAAACACAATGTCAGAGAGTGCAATGGTGCAGATTGACGAGATGGGTTGACTAACTTTGACTTTTTTTGGTTAGACAATAACTTACTTATCATTATTTACTCAGTCACACATCTGATGGATAAAATGAAGCCTGTTAAACTCAAACTAAACGTTCCACTGAGAATAAATCAGCTAACGTGTGTCAGTAAGTGTAAGTGTAGGGTTTTCAGTAACTCACCTCACGTATAATGACAAGAACAAATGTGTAAATGTCTTGAAATCTTAATCTGATCTTAAAATAATCACTTCTTCTCATCTCTTGAGGGACACCTGGTGAAGGTGTGGAGCACACCAAAAAAAGTAATAATAAATCAACTCCCCCAGTTTACAGTGGCTCAAATATTAGACCAGTTGCCCAACACCTGTTTCACTTAGCGGATGCCTGTGTGTGTAGAAGGTGGTGTTGATGGGCGACCAGGAAGTGAACGTTCAAAGTTTATCCACTTTCTTTCACCACTTGCCTCAAGTTTAATGCCATTAACTCACATCAGCTTTATCAGGCTGGTGAATTATTCACAGACGGAGCCATTCAATCATCCCAGTTTTCTTTAGGCTTTCAGACGGCCTGTCTGACAGCCAACAGGGCCGTGTCATAGGTGTGTGTACACTGCGGGGAAAGGCATGTGCTAAGTGAGCGTATGTATAGAATTAAAGTCTGCTGTTTACATTCACACGCTCCCGACCCGTGAGTTGTTACCGGTTTGTATTTGGCTTCAAGTGAAGTCCCCTCGCTCCTCGCTTTTGTTGTTTCTCAAGCAACATTTATCTTTAGCTTTGGTGTCTCGCAGATGATTGGAGGAATAAATCACCGCACTCGAGAGCATGACACCTCCGTGATACTGTCGTTGTTGTTCCACCTGTTGCCTGCACAGTGTGTCCAATCCGCGCAGCAGCAACTGCTGGGTTGTTGGGGATTGAAATCCCTCTAAAAGTGGCCAGTCGACCTTCTCCCTACAAGGTGTTTATGGCAGCAGGTTGGACTTCAGGCACTTGAGCTATGTGATCCCACTGATCCCACACTGAAAAGTAAAAAACAGTCCCTTCATTCCTTGGCTGGCGAGTCTAACATCGATAAGCCTCAGTTTGAAATCTTAGATTGTGGGAATGACAAAGAAATGTCCACTTTTCATCTCCATTTGAGCCGTTAAGTGTAAAAAACTCAAAGGCACTCCTGGTTTGTTGCTGATAAATGTGGCTTCAGATGATTTCCCAGGAAGTATTTGTGTGTAACTGCAAATTACCCATATTTATCTACTGCTCTCTGTGTACATTTCAATCACTCAGTGGGCTGGCAGGCATTACCTGGAAAATAAAGACATTTCCTTTGAAAAGATCAGTCACAAGATTGGTGTAATTGAACAGGCACTTATGCTGATCCACCACGTTACAAGACTTCAGGTGGGTGTCGCCAGATTGCGAGTTTAAAACCTTTGATGGGGTGCTGTGACGGTTTCGAGACAAGGCCTTCTCTGTTAATGGAGCTGCTCTCTGTGGATCGGAGCAGGCTGTGGAGGCTACAGCTGCTGATAAGTTGGCTCTGGACTGATCGGAGTCATGTGCAAGAGGATGAAAGCAGACGCATTAAGTTTAAAGTGGTAATCTTCTGAAGTGGTGTTGCTTTGATTTTGGTGACATCTGTGGCGCTAAGCGGTTATTACTGTGGTCATTTCTTCCCCCTACACTTCTCCAGCGATCACTTGTCAAACTGAGATTTTGTTTCCTGTGAAGGTTAAATGTTTTAAATATAAACAGGAGGATTCACCTTCTTCATGTTGGTTTAAAGTCTTAAATGAGAACAGGTGGAGGTTGCCAAAATGTTGTGAAACAGCCAGTAAGATAGTGGGTGAACAATGCCATCTGCAGTTAAAGTGAGCAACAGGTACAACACAAAGCCAGTTGCAGTTTTCACAGTCAGTATTTCTTATATCAACAATGGATTCAATCACAGCAGACCTACAAAGCTTTCACGCCTATTTTAACTGATCAAACCTAAACCCAAGCTGGTGAACATACAGTATGTAGTAGAGCCAGATATTCCACTCAGTTAGTTGAGATCACATTTTATCATCTCCAGCACCAATGTATTTGTGACTTGCCACATGTGTGAACATAATATTCCTGATAATATCCTGATTATGTTAATAGAAAATTTTATTTTTACAGAAAGCTAGCAGTAGCATCTGCCAAACACATGCTACAAACACTTTTTTCCCAGTGTAGTTGGACAATGTGTCTTACAGGATACCTTTGATCAAATTAAACCTAATCCTTACTGATCAATAGTTATGTTCATTTCTGTGCTCATGCAACACATGAGGGAAACTTTAACCACATGTCCAACTGATGTGACATTTGGACAAAACAAAAGCAGGGAAGTGTCCCTGTAAGACACAAACATCTTGGTTTGATTAAAGAACCTGGACCTACTTCACATAAACAAAGTTATCTTCTTGTATTTGTGTTTTTAATTTGATTGCGTTTACTTTGTTTTCCCCAATGCTACATCGGAATTTCTATTGTATTCTGAAAAACAGAAACATATGTTTGTTACACACCGTTTTCATATCAAATTCCACAGAAGCTCATCTCGTGACGGGTCAATACTTTCAGGGATGTTGCCCGGCGAGGGCCCTGCAGTATGAACGTCTGGCAGGAGAAAACAGAGGCCCCTTTCATAAATCCCAGACTGACATCAAAGTTTTGCTCCGTGCTCAGACACAGACAAGACAGAGAGAAGCCAAGAGGAAAAAGATTGAAGGCATACTTTTAATGATATATTTTCTCTCTGTGGGGGGGTTCTCAGGATAAATACTAAAATAAAAAGCACTGGTGGAGCCACAGACAGAGGAAACAGACAATACTGAGTGATATGTGAACACCTGCTGAGGAGCAGTAATTCTGCTGCTGCAGTGTTTTAACACAGCTATTGTTCTCTGTGGATTCACTTAATATTCATCCGAATGAGACATTTGTATTCACCTCTGTCTCTGCTCTGACAGGTCATAATACTGGTTGACTGGTGCCCTCCTTCTCTCAGGGAGAAACCGCAGAATAACTTCATGAATGTACAGTCATACTGAGGTAGAAGAAGACGAGTAAGTGGGCTGTCTCAACCCTGAATTTCATCTGGAGACGATTACAAAGCTGATTTGGAAATGGCTCTGACTTCTCCAAGAAGCTTTTAAATGATATGTATTACTTCTTATGTCATGTAAGTAAATCAAATTTGTCTACACAAAGCACAGGAATTTATCACTGTCACTTTAACACTTAAGATTTGAGTTTTACATCAAATGTGTAGATCAGATTCATTTTATTTTTGTTTGTGCCGAATCAGAACAGACAGAAATAGTTTTGCACACGGAATATCAACAAATTCCTATTAAAAGACAAATATATTGTGTTTCTACCTAAAAGCTCTACAGTATTATGTGTTGTTTCAGATTTCAGTTTGGAGGAGATTACAGGTAGGAAAACGTTTCATTTTCATGCCTTCAGTACTACACAGATGTGCTCTCCAAACAAACACTCCTTTAAGATCTGTCAGTTTGATCACAGAGGGAATTTCATTAGTGAGACCTCCCTGGACGAGACCGATAAGAGCTGAGGAAGAGGGCAGGACGAAGAAGGGGAAGGACGAGAACACTGTGCACTGTGTTTGTCAAAGACAGTCCTCTGTTGTCATGCCTGCAGGAGGGTGAGGCAGAGAACAGAAGATGTAGCGAAGGGAGATGGGGAGAAAGCAAGAAAGAGGAAAAGACCAAAAGGAAAAGGAAATGAAAAGAGAGTGAGTGTGGGGAGGAGTGGAAGCAGGGAAAATAAGGAAGAGGAGAGGAAAGGAGGTTTGGCAAGACAGAGAAAGAGAAAAGGAGAAAATAAGAGAGGAAGGAGTAAAAGAAGATGGTAGAAGACAAGATGAGAAAGACAAAGACGAGGAGAGGGGAGACTAGGAAGATGATGAATGGACGTATGATGAAGAAGGAAAAGAAAGACAAGAAGGATGTAGAGATAACAGGGTGAGGGGGAATAAGGGAGGGAGCTATGGGGAGAGGGTTTGGGAGGAGAAGAGTGAGAACAGGTGGAGACAGTGATGTGGGAGAGGGTGAGCTGGCCTGGACTCCCCACTGAGGAGTGATGTGATGGTAATCTCTCCGCTGGAACATCTGGTCTGGCCTTGAACAATGACTTTTGCAGGCAGATCTCTCTGCGATCGAGCCGGGCTCTCTCAGACCTGTGGAGATGCCCCGATAACCCAGCTCCCCCGGTCTGACTCTGCAGGTCAACACCACGGCGATCAACAAAGACGCACTTTGTCGGTGGACACACTGGGTCACAGTAATAAAGCCGCTCCTACGTTGGAAGCGGGTCACATAGGAGCTCCGGTGTTCAAGGTGATGAGTAAAACTCAAACATTCCTCCTTTGCATGAATGTGACATTCACTCTGAAGAAGAGCTGTCACGGTTGTGTCACGGTGTCAAGTGCTGCCTCACAAAACAAGTATTAGAGAGACAGAACTGCTACACAAACAGACGCAAACAGAACGACTGCACAGAGACACAAAGCTCTGAGAGGTGCACACAAAATGGCTGCAAAGAGACTATTATAAAAATACAAACTGCAAAAGAATTGCAATGCTTCAACAAGTCGGCGCAAAATGGCCGCAAAGTGACACAAAAGGATTACAGAGTCACAAAAGGACTAAATTAAAACAAAGAGGTGATAAATGACTAGAAAGCCACAGAAAGTCTACAAACAGATGCAAAATGATCCCAAAATCATCAACAAGGAGACAGAAAATGACCCCAGAAGACAAACTAAATGACATAAAAGCTGCATTGTTTGTAGGTGTGTAACATCTCTCTCAGTCTGGGAACATGTCTGCGCTCGGGGGCTGTTGTCTCATATCCCATCCATAGATGATTGATGGTTTTTTCTTGGTTTAAAATGCTTTGGAGATTACATCAAGGGCATAAAAAGAAGACATCTGAGGGACAGAGCGACACCATGCTCATGAAGTCCTTAAGAGTTGGAAGAAATTCCAGATGGTGCTCAAGTGGAGGACGACATCACAGGAGACGATGTGGCTCATGAATGTCAGCAACTCTTGATTAAAAGCCACTCCGCTCTGAGGAAGAAAAAACTGCTGACTTTGCCTTTTGTGCCGATTTATCACATGGAATAGTTTGTATAAGTTGTTTTATTCTTCCAAAGTGTGTGTATGTGTGTGTGTGTGTGAGAGAGAGAGAGAGAGAAAGAAAGAGAGAGATGAGATGAATGTAATTAAAGTTGTTTAATTAGATACTGTTCTTTTCTGGGAAGCCTGTGGCAGCGTTGGGTGGAGCCAGAGTGGAGACAGGAGGTTTGTGGTCTGGCTGAGGGAACCACGCCGGCCGGGGTAATGGAAACCGGGTGTTCACTGTACACATATACACATACATGCCAACACACACACACACACACACGCACTCGCGCCCACACACACATAAACCACAGCTGAAGAGGGAATATACACACAAAAAGCCACATAAACGTATGCAGACATGAATGCACAGCCCAACACTACTAATGTATGCCACACACACACACATTAAAATGCATAAATTCATTCAAGTGACTACCTGCATGATACAATTCAGCCTGCTGACACGTGAATTCCCCAAATACGGGTGATGTGTGCATTTGCATGCACACACACACACACATGAATGCAAGCTCATGCATACATAAAAACAAATAAGGACTGACACACAACCTCCTCCGAACTGATGCACGATTCACGCGCACGGCGGCGCATGCTTGGATGCGCACTCACTCTCCGCCTGTCCTTCACGCGCGGATGTGTATGTGCAAGAACAGGACATTATAAATGCCTACAGTGTTCACGTGCGCACAAACATACACGCTGTGTAATGTATGCACGCACACACACACACACACGCATGAATGCGCACTCACACTCCTCCCCCATCCTCTCGGCCTTTACACATGCGTGCGCACACATATAAATGCGCTTAGGCACATGCCTGAGCACACACGCACACAGTAAGCCCTCATCACTCAAATCCCTTGACACACACACACACACACACACACACACACAGCAAGCCTTCTTCACAAACACACATAAGCAGGCAGACATGACACAAAGGTGCACTCACACCCAATCAGTCCAAGAATGTGATACAAACCCATATCCTGCATCATTCAGCAGCTTTAATGCGCACAGACACACACACACACATACACAGAGTACAGCAGGGACAGGAAATGCAGAAAACAGATCTTGGGCATCTACTGACACCAGTGAAGCAAGACCCGCCTTTTCCATTAGACGCTGACGTCAGTTTCCCACCAAACTGTTTCGCCCTAAATCACACGAGTTCAAACCTTTCCTCTGCAGACAGTTAAGAATAAATCAAAGTGAGATGCAGGCGGCAAACGGAACTCGTGCAGAGGATGATCTCCCTCCACACCGTCTGGTCAAACTGTCGTTAACAGCTACAGAGTTCTTCCATCTGACTGTGAAACCCTGATACTGCACGGGCCCCGCTCCAGCCGCGGGACTCAGATATATGGAAATATATGGAAAATTCAGAGGTGTGAGAGCGCATACATTTCACACAACCGTCAGATGCGCTTTTCAGGGAGCCTTCCATTAACAAGCCCCTGCTCACTGTTGTTCTGCTGTTTCACGGGTGCCATCACTGCTTCTTCTAGTCCTGGACAGTGAACACCAGCAGGTCACATTGGGCAGCCACAGGTCAATCGCTATGAACAGGGCACCATCTAGTGTTGCATGCAGAGTATGGGAGAAGCTGCTGAAAAGTTTCCCCAAGATGATGGAGCTCAGGAAGCCATGTTCGGAGTGCGACTGCTGGCTTCACGTCGCAGGCCAACTGGGTTCAGCTTCATGAAACCCTGAGGTCACGGAGAGGCCAGTTTTACGTCCGAGACGCAGGACAGAGCTAAAACAGGCTGAACAAACCTAAGACACAGTGGACATCAGGGGAGGGGGGTGGAGGTGGCTGTGCAGCAGATGTGACTGTTTGCATAGGCCAGGCTTATAAACATGCCAAAGCCTGAGGTACAGATACAGATACATCTCTGAACTGAAGAGTACAGCTGGAATATTTTGACTCCGTACTCACTGTAATCTACTGATTATTTATTCAGCTGACAATATTAAGTTTATCATCATATCAGACGAAATAAACCAACAGACTGTTGCAGATGAGATGCTAAAACTAGCATTTTCGCTTTACCGTGCTCTCGTGAAACTAAAGCGGATATTTGACTTTCTGGCATTTTATAGACCAAAAGATCCGTCGTTATGTAAACGCATATAAACCAACACTGCAGCTTTAAAAGCAGCATGGAGCTAAAATGCGTCACTATATTACCCCACTTCTGTTTACAGAGTGTGGAACAAATAGTCTGTTTGACCACACACCTGTAGCTCCACTCTGACCAACACTGGAGCCACAATTTTATTTTTGTGTTTCAAGGCAAATTTAAATCGTGTGCAGTTATTTATTTACAATAATCTTTAGTCAACAGGACACGAATATCACACGAAGATAATTTTGTGCTCAAAGGTTTGAAGCAGCTCAATTTCTAACCAGTTCGCCTTAGTGGCGACTGCAGAAGATACAGATATCTCTGAAAGCTCCTGTAATCTCCACAACACTCCGACTTGGTTCCAAAGGTTTTGTGTCAGGGAAATATTTAAGATGTGAAACCACATTTCCAGGTGCTTGGGTTTAGGGGCGTGGCACAGACATGTATGCAGGGCTCCTGTCAACAAAAAAACAATCTCTGCAAAAAGCAGTAAAACACAGCAAATGGTGTTTATTGTCAAAGTGTAGGAGTAGGACAATGTTATATGTGCATAATTCATTATTGTGTTCTCTAATTGTGCAACAAACTAAGCTACAGTATATACAGACATCTATCATTAACTGTTGATAGCTGGATGACAGTTATACTGTATAACAGTAAATCTAGTTGGCCGGTTGCTTGGGCAGGACAGCCTTTAAAAGACGATCCCTTACAGACCCAAGACTTTGGTATCATCTGCGTCAAATGCAAAATGGTGACTCTTACTCTTACAGTGTAATATCAATACAACTAAACACATCGATTAAAAACATCCACATGAATATACTCAATGCAACAAATGTTATGCAGAAAAATCTTTTTTTTTTTCCCCTCCCACCAACTCTGCTTCAACTTTTAGCTCCATAAAATCCAGTAAAGGTTAAACAAACATTTAAATGTTACGTATCCCATAAAAGTAAAAGAGAATCATGTTATGAGAACCCCCAGTCTAGATAGCAACGATGCTTTGTGAAAAATATATGTATAGTAGAGTGAACTAAACATTTACATGATTTTACAAGTGGAAAGAAAACATTGTTTTGACATAACTCTTTAGAATAACGATACAACCCCACAGTCTTATGAACATGCTCTGGTTACTCACTCCGATCACTGTCCGTGTGATGTCAGGCCATCGGCCTGTCACAGGGTCATTGTGTCAGTGTGTTTACACGTTTTTAGGTGTGCACATGTACTGGTCAGTATGTCAGTATGCGTGTGTGTGTCTGGTGTGCTTGCAGGTTTAACAGTCCCCCGAGTTATGCGAGTGTGGCCCGGTCTCAATTTTCCAGTCTCTCTGGTCAATGGTCTCCCCCTGGCCGTGCTGGGAGGCGGCGGGAGACAGGGACATCTGTCTACGGGGGTTGCCGCTGTGCATGGTGTTCCAGTGGCGCTTCAGATCCGACGCTTTGATGAAGGCCTTGTCGCAGGAGCCGCAGTTGAATGGCCGCTCGCCTCGGTGCTGCCGCTCGTGGTCTTTCAGGTGGGACTTGTGCTTGAAGGCCTTTTCACACATTTGGCACGCGAAGGGCCTCTCGTTGCTGTGGACCCTCTCGTGCCTCTTCAGGTCGGGGCCCCTGATGAAGGCCTTGCCGCACACCACGCAGCGGTGAGGCTTGAAGCCAGAGTGGATCTTGAGGTGCTCCTTGAGGTGGGCGGCGGTGGTGAAGGCTTTGGGGCAGTGCTCACAGCCGTACGGGCGGTTGGCGGTGAGCAGCCTCTCCTTTTTGGCGTTGTGGTCCATGGGCTTTGCTCCTGTGTTCTGACAGGAGCCGTGATCGCGGTGGCCGTACAGCAGGTACTCCAGCTTCATGTCGCTGGAGGAGGAGGAGCCCCAGCCGTGGCTGTGAGGCTCTTTACCCATGTTGGTGTTGTAGTTGTGCGGCTGAGTCACATGAGAGCCACCAGGGCCCATGCTGTCCATCCCCTGATCATAGAAGCTGTTCTTCCTCACCTCCTCCATGGCCAGCTCCTTCAGGATGGCGTCCTGAGCTCTCATGCCGTTGTCACCTGGAGCTTGGTTTTCCCTGGTCTTCATGTTGGTCAGTTCACGTTTCTGGGTGCACAGGTTATCCAGGAAGTTGATCCCCAGGATCTGACCAGAGGACATCATCATGTTGATGTCCTTCTTCCTCACGGCCAGCCTGGCTGTGTACATGTAATTGAGCACCTCTTCAAATATATCAGACCGGATGAAGTCCAACTCCACTATGGAGTTGTCCTCGTCGCTCTGTTTTTTAAAGAGCTTTTTGAAGTAGTTGCTGCAGGCTGCCAAGACACAGCGGTGAGCCCTGAACTCTATGTTTTCCACCACCACCACCACATCACAGTGCTCACCTTCCATCCTCTGTTGGTTTAGCATCTTCAGGAAGGTGGCTTTGTGGTCATAGTCGATATATCTCAGTAAATCAGACATGTTGCACGTCAAATAGGGGCAACCTGCAGAAAGGGGAAAAACAGCGGAGAGTCAAATATTTTGATTCCCACCACACAACTGGGCATGTGCGTAAGCTGCACAGCTGAGAGGCGGAGCTCTAAATGCACGTCTGCTATCATGCTATATGCAGCTTAAGTATGCAACACGCGTTGTCACTGAAATGCACGAGTAAACATGCAGCCAACATCGCGCTGCTTCCAGCTGACAGCTAAAACGCGGAGTACAAATAAGTGGCAAAACCAATCAGGCAGAAATCATTTGAAAAAAATACGATAGGCCCCACAGCGATAAAACCCGCAGTAATAGCAACAGAAAAAAATCCCGAACCCCCACAGAAACAAACACGCGCACTTTTCTTCACTTAAACAAATGCGTTTTCGCCGCTGTGTCGCGTGACAGCCGCGTCGCGCGTGCAGGGAGGATAACCTTAGCGAGACTGTTTCACATTTCACTGCGCCCAGCCATTTTGGTCAGCAAGCCTCCATTGGCATGTTTCTGGTGCCTTCACAGCAGTTCGCAAACAGCGGCAAACACAGCGGCGAAGGGGGCGGACGAGGCGCGGCACGGCGCCGCGTCGTCCCCCGCGCCCTTCGGAGCGACAGAGAGGAAATAAAAATGTTAATACCCGAAGCCTGGACGCGATCCCTGTTGTTGTCACGCAAGGCAGGCAGTCGACGACGACCCAGGGCTGTCGTTTTTCCTCTTCCTCCTCTTGTTGTGACTGTGGAGCTGCGCAGGAAGCGCTGCGTCGCTCGGCTGCCACCTACGGCACCGGAGCACGTACTGCGCCGAGAGATCGTCTCCGTGCGAGACGACGACTCACTCTGAGGCGAAGCAGGTGAGGGAAAAGGAGACCGAGTCAATTCCATGTCATTTAGATAATGTGTTTTTTTTTTCAGTTAAAACCTTTTATTTGTTATATTTGTCACCTTTAAATGATTGTTTACAGTTTATACTAATAATGTGGATGCTGCTTAACAGAAGGCAGAATAAAAAGAATACATTTGAAAACGTCGAGTTTCTCTGATTTGTTGCTTTTATATTCTTAGTAGCTAAAGGGTGAATTATTTTATTGCTAGTAGACTGAATATTTTAGATTTCATTATGGGACAAATCTGGTCTTCGACGACATTAAAATCAATAGCGTTTAAATTAAATTTGTTAGAAAATTAATAACCCAGGTGAATGAAGCCAAATCAAGTACTTACAGTTATGTACTTTAGACCATGTACTCCAATTGAACTGAAATAGGCCAATTCAAAGGAATGATCCTGCAATAAACCCTCCCTTTATTCAAGTTATGACGTTCAGTTTTCTGCTCCGCTTCTGATTTTGTTATGGTCATTAGGTTGAAATTGTGAAGCTGTATATTATACTAACAAGTGTTTCTGTAAAACTGTCTGCTCCATTCGTACCAATGAGGTTGGACTTAAATAACAAAAACACTTATCTGCACTAACTACAAAACAAAAAACAACTGCCAAACAATGATGGATTCCTTTATTAATGACTTATGAATTAATCATTAGACTGTGAGTATGCTGTTGTATACTTCTAGTCTGCCAGTATAAAAAGGTCAGTGTACAAATAAATAAGACTGTAAGGTAACAACAGTTAAAAACACTGAAAAGCAGTAAGTGTAAGTTTGTCCTACACATGTCAAGTTAAGAGGTTTTATAATAATTTAATCAGGCATTGCACGTAGTATAGGTCAAAGCTCAAAGCAAAGCCATGCTCTACATTTTATCTTTAAAAAAAAGTATATATGCTACATTCATTGCGCTCTGGTAAATTCTTAGCACTAATACTGATCCTATCATACTGCCTGGTAAATAAAACACAAGAAATGATTTCAGGTAGATGTTTTTTTTTAAGGGTATCTAGAGATATGTTTGCATTACTGCATTTACACCCCACAACATCCACAGTGAGACCTCTTACCTCTCGCCTCTCTTTGGTACACACGCACGTACCAGAGAGAGGCGGGGCATCGGAGGCCTCCGTGTATTCAGCATCATCACCTATGGCCAGAGTCCTGCCTTAATTAGCCAGGGGTTATTTATGTGAACTACATCTTCAAACGATCATTTGTTTTAATTTATTATAGATCAACTACATTTTACAGGTTAAATATTGATAAATGATAAATTGATAATAAACGTAAAAAAACGTACATTACACTTGACACAAAAGTCTTTTTTAAGGGTATATTTATTCTATTAAGGGACTAACATACATTTATAGATTATTGCGATATAAGCATTAGAGTTAATAGTCATATTATCACCTAGAAGTTCTTTTCTTCACAAAATATATCTGACACTGACTTCGTCTCATATCTCTGAGTGAGAAATCAATACTCAGCAGATCCACTGGTGTTTCTTTCGGTGCTGTGATCAACATTTTATTATCTGAGAAGAAAACAGCAAATTAAAACAAATGCATTTGCCACTTTTATTTCACCGTTTGGAGTAAAACATGGCTGTACATGAACAATATTCGGTTATTCAGATACAGAGGAACAGACGTGGGAGGCTTAAAGCTGACATGAACTCTCTTGGTTTTGCATCTAGTTGGGCAGAGCTCACGGTCTGAGCACTGTGCCTCACAGTCAAACCTGGGACTCGTGGTGCAGCTGATCATCTACCCTGGGAAACATTCAAACCCTGTACAGGCACATAAAAATCTATTTCTTGCTCAGAAATCTCGTTTCCTTGGCGTTTGCTGAAATAGACCTGCTCAAGAAAAAGTGTTGCGGTGATGGAGTCAATCAATGAGAAATGATCACATAAAGGTAATTCAAGTAGATACGATGAAATTAAATGTGATAGATAATTTGATATTTTCCTAATGAAGCTTCGATATGTACAGTTCTGGGCTGTAGTGATTCCTGTAGTGGAGTATCTGATGGAAAATCATCGGGTTGTCGGAGTGAGGCGATGCTTGCTGGCAAATGAGGTTGGCACTTCTACAGCAAGGTTAAATAGTGTCTGCTCTAGCATATACAGACTACAGCGATTTTTAAGTGTCTGGAGTGATGGCTTTATTTCATAAATAAAATGTTGCTACAATAATTATTCTCAATAATCATAAAAATGCATCAAAGTCATAAGGCAGTGAAAGTTAAGTTTTTGCTTGCTGCACACAGGGATTTTGGCGTGCAGATGGACTCATTTTTGAAATCATACGGTTTTCTGTGTAATCTTTCCATTCACTGGAAAGTGCAACGCTGCATCCTTCTCATGCTAAATGCATTTATTTATTTTGCAAGTGATGGTTGCGACTAGCGGCGAGCTGCAGCATTTGGAGAGTAAGGATTCGTTATAGTCTTCTGAGAGTCCCGGTGTAATATATGAAGTTCTGGATGTTGGATTGGGGGGCGGGGGAGGGGGGTGAACAGAAAACAGGTCTCTGTGTTACTCCTGAAAGAGCAGAGAAAACAGCAGTTAGAATAACTAGATCACCTCTGAACCTTTTGTGCCACAGTGGCAGCTAGCAAAGACTAAAAGGGGCCTGATTCACAGGCAGTTTTACTCCCATAAGTAGATAAATACACACCATAGACACACACACAGATTAGCGGGCGCTTTCTGGTTCTAAGTGATTTGCAAACAGTTCTTCCATTCAGAAGTGTAATTACTGCACGTTCTGAGCGGTGTAAAGATACTGGTAAAGTAAGATACTGTAGTCTACCAGATTATTGTATCTGAGCTCAAGTAACAGGATGTTTTAAATCACATTTGTAGGAGAGGATGAATGGCTGTGTGTGTTAATGGACTCTGTTTGAGAATATTCACATATAAGTCATATAATTTAAGGAAATTATTAAAATTGTGTTGTTCCAAATGAGTCTAATGCTGTTTTTGCCCGTCTCCTCTGTGTGCATCTATAGTGTAAAGAGAAACATCCAAAAACCACAAAAAAAAACTTATTAATAGATACTCAGAGAAACACAGCACACACACCCACTTTTCTTTCTATAGTTGTGAGGACACTCATTAGTTATAACTAATCACGATAAAATACCCAACACCTATAGTAACCAAATTACTACACCTAACCCCAACACCAAGTCTTCACACTCACATGGCTCTTTAAGGTGTGAGGTCAAAATGTCCTCACAATGATGGTATTTAAATTAACTTTTTCCACACAACTAGATAAAGACATACACACACAAACACAGAAAACTAAGGGCTAGGCTGCAGAAACAAAGCCAAGCATTCCCATCTGGTGAGTCAAGTACAAACATGCACGCTCGTCCCAAACCCTGCGCCTTGGGATCGTAAACAAGCAGCTTCAGAGTCAAAAAGGTAAATCAGAATAAACTGGGAACGAGTATTTTCCAGAGACAACAAATGCTAAAGAGAAAATATGTTATAGGCTCATAACAACATGCTGTGGTTATAATGGAATGAGAGGCAGCTCCACACCTGACATAATCTGCACAATGCCGACAGCGGACAAGTTCAAACACAAATGGTTGCATTTGTGAAGTTGTGGAAACACTGCTACAAGGACTGATGACCTACCCCCCACCCCCACCCCCCCTCACACACACACACACACACACACACACACACACACACACAGAGGAAGGAAGAGTGCAACTGAAGGAAGCAGTATGTCACAAATTGTCTCAAGCGCAAGTGTCCTAGAAACAGTTTTCACTGATATACTCCATGCATGGAGATTCAAACTACAAACTACGCTGATGGAAACACTGTCCAATAACAATCAGTGTAATTTAGACCAAACTCACCTTAACTTCATTTACTGACTTTTCGTTTGATGAATATCTGATATTCATCTTAGATGTGTACAAACTCTGGTAGTGTAAAATGATGCTTAATGTGTTTGCACAGTGCATAAGAGCTTTTACAGTCAATGTACATGATTTTTCTTGTGTGAGCAGAGTTGAGAATAGACTAAAGCATGTCTGTGTGCAAGATCAGATTTCAGCCTATACAAGTATGCAGTCACAGACAGTACTCTGAGAAGCAGAAGCTGGTTTAGCCGGTATATAATCGCTCATCGCTGCTGCACTGTCCTTTGTGAGGCCTCACAATGCACACACAAGGTATGTCGAATCTATTCACAGAATATTGCTCAAGAAGCAGGAGTTACTACTGCAACATATCTTGTATTTGTAAGTCTTAACACAACTTGATAATTAGTTAAGAGTTCTAATTCTGACTTTTAAAAATTACGAACTGTCTAACAACTAAAAAGACGTCTGTGTTGCATGTACTATACACACAGCAGCTTTCTGACAAAAACCCACAAAAACAATTGTGTTCCTTTCCAGCAGGGGGGAGTGTTGCAGCCACATCACAAGAGATTGCATATGGCCGCTAGCATTACTGGAAAGGTTTTTAAGCCTTGTCAGTACAAGCTGAGGCTGTAATGTCTGCCCTGTGTGCACAGACCCACTGAGGGAGTGTGGAGCTGGAATGACAACAGCATGATGCATTAGCTGTAAGTGCTGCAGAAGCAGGGCTGTCTGTACCAGTGGGAAAAGGTGCTGATGGGAAAGCAGCATGCTGGAGATGGAGACCAGCTTGAAAAAAGCCCAGTTCCACATAGTTAAAGATAGAGCAGACCAAACCAGACAAGGCTGGGACCAGGGCTTGGGCTGGGGCTTCGCTGACTTACCTGGGTCAGTCCTCACCCTCCTCTGGCGTGATCTCTGTCTCTTTATGTACCACTACTTTGGTCACTGACATGTCAGGATGCTGTTCTTTAGCCTCCTTTATGGCCTGAGCCAGAGCCTATATACGAGGGTGTAGTGTCAGGAGGGATCACCAGGGGTAGACAGAGAATGGGGAAGGGCAGGGAGGGAGTGGGATGTTGGATTGTAAGTCAATATGCGCACAGGGAAGTCACTTTTAGTTACATTTGACACACTTCCTGTATTTGTAAAATTCACATCACAAGTTAAAGCTGTTTTGTTTAAAATGTCACATGCTAGGCCAGTTTGTTTACAAGGCACAAGTTAAGTTCCTGGGGGGGTCACTAAAGACAGCGTTCAGCATTTCACTTTTTTGTGGTCATTCCTTAAAAACAATCATGATGTACAGGGAAAGAAAAATAATGAGGGTAGTGGATATAAATAAAGAGACTCTGAGACCTCATCATGATCGATATCTGCGTCTCCTGTGATAACGATCCTTTTCTCGATTCTCGTCTCAGATAGTCCTCCTTTCACGGTCTGACCAGCAGAAACAAAGAGACTCACATCAATGCATTTGTTATTTTTTATGTGGCATTTCTGTGTAAAACGACTCTTTACTTAGCAGTCTGAATTCTTAAATGGAAGCTTATGTGAATAGACAGTTAACTGAGTGTCTTTGGTTTTGGGATGATTCAATTGAGGGTTTAACCTGAAAAGTTTGAGTGTTTGCACTGTTTTCTCACATCTATGGATAAAAAGAATTCAGAAAAAGCATGACAATGGTTACTAGTGGTCCTAATAAAAATTAATTTACTGTAAAATCCTCACTGCAGTAAAAAAAAATACAACTAACAAAACAAAAACAACATCAACAACAAAAATTAACTGCCCCAAAAAATCTGGACACAAGACTCTGATAGTAATGAATAAAGGTGTACCTCTCTTTGCTGTTCTTAATAGCATCGGTAATCAATCTGAAGAAGCTGTAGCATAGTCCAAAACATTATCTGGTATAATTTCTACACTATACTCTTAAGCTACAAAAGAAAAATGTATAAATGTTGGCCGTAGCGTGTCTACCGCTTGTCTGCATTGTCCCCAATTCCCTAGATTCGTGCAAAGGCTGTAGACACGTTAAAGGCTCAGAGCGCTAAGAGGTCAAAGGGACAACAGATGAACTCTGACCTTTGTGATGTGTGTGGTTGTTGTGGTACTGGTGGTTTCCAGGGTGATGGTCTGAGCACTCAGCAACACCCCGGGGTCTGCGTCACCATTAGTGTCACCCTGTCGACAAGCGAGACAGTCCATTTTTAGATGACATTTCATTTTTCATTCTCTGGATTGAGTCAAAATACTCACTATAGCACATTTCATGACTATTAAATGTTATGGTATCCCTAAAGCTGCATTTAATGCATTTTTTTCCTTAAAAAGCACAAAACAAAAAAACGATTCACATTATCTTATACACAGAAATATGAGCATTCATTTAGAGTTCACTAGTAAGTCTCCTATCAACTTTGTTTTTGTCTTTAAATGTTCATTTGTACCTCTGCAGACTCATAGGTGATAGTTTTTGTCTCTGTGTGGATCACAGGCACCTCTTTGGTACCCACCTCGCTGACCTCAAGGTTCTAAATGGAAGAAGGACAAAAGACAACAAAATAAATAATCAACAGAAGAGAATAGCAGTGATGAAACTCTGTGCTCTGGTTAAAATTAGAGACTGTGTCTGTGTCTGAAACACTGCTGTGCATAAAATCCGACCAATAAACTAAACAAAAATCCCTCAGTTTAGGGCTTCAATCTCTAAAAGAGCATGCAGTCACACATTCGAGTCCCTAATATAGTGAAGGACAATGCAAATTCAAGGGCTTTGATTAAGCGTGTGCACCATATTATAGATCACCTGATCTGTTACTGTAAGCGACAAACCGTGACGTTAACAAACTGAGGTCCATGCTTTCTGTTAAGTTTTGACCTTGATTCTGAGTGGCAGATTGTGTTGGCAGGAGTGGAGGGGTGGTGGAGATGTTACAGGGTTGAGGTCACTGGAGCTGACGCAGTGTTACCTCTGACTGAGATACAGATGGAGGTGATGTTGACATCTGATGATGCTCCTTAATTTTCTCTTCAAATACTTCTGCTGGGATTGGTTCTTCTTCCTCTGATGTCAGGACATGTTCTTTGTCGTCTTCTGGTTTCATTTTCAGTGCTGCATCACTGTATTTTTCCTGTGCGTCTACCTCTAATCTAGCCACTTCATCTCCAGAGCTGTCCACCTGTACATGGTAGAATTTTTCTTTTTCAAAGGCCAAAGGTTTAAAGATGTCTAGAAAGTTTCTTTTTGCTTTGTCTTCTGCTGATGAACATTGATCTACTTCTTCATCCATCTCTTCCATACCGTCTTCCAACGCTGTGAAGAACTGTTCTTCCTTAAAATACCGTACCTCATTGCAGAACTGAACTCTCCTGCCATAAACGCCTGACTGCCCTCTGTCATATTTTAAATCTGCCAATTCCACATCCAAATTCTCCAAGAAACCCTCTGCTAATTCCTCTTTGTTGCATTCTTCCTTTTCTAATAAAGACAGATTATCTTCTTTTTCACAATCTCTGACGTAAGCAGGAGCAAGGTTGTGTCTAAAATCGTAATTTTCACCTTCCAACACAACTGCACCCTCTCCTACCCAGTCTATTACTTTTCCATTTACATTTACTGATGCCAGTTTGAGCACTGACTCTAGCAAAGAACTACAGTCACACACGCTCTCATCTAACCCCAAAACTGTTGCTACTGGTCGCATTTCTGCTTCCGAAGCCACAGATGCACACTGTTGAATTGGCTCTACAGATGACGCAGAGCCAAGAATAACAGATTTGTCACTATTAACAGAGTCAGTTGGTAGAACTGCTGAGCTGTGTAACATTACTACACAGTCTAGCTCTCCCTCTGCAGGCTCTGTGGACACTGTATTGAATGTGAGCTCAGCTGTTGTGTACACTGGTTTGAGCTTTGCAGCCTCCGTGGTGTGGATATTCACCGTCGGCCCTGTCGACTCGGTTGGTGCTGCCTCTGTCTCCGTAGTAACCAATGCTTTCTCTTCTGGGTCAGCTGACATCTGTGAATGATAATTGTATCATCAGATGATGTTTTTTTGTTTTTTTTACCACTGTACAAAACAAATCCACTCAGCGCAGGGCAGTTGCACATCAAACCTGACAGAGAGAAACAGTTATGTTGGCTTCTCATGTTATACAATTTGACAGAATTATACATAATAGATACAAATATTTGAAGATCGTTTAGAAGAACCATAGATGAAAGGTCACCTTTTGAGAGGAGGAAACCCATCCCAGCGTAGACTGATGGGACAGAAAGATGAACAGAGCAAATATAGAGAGAAAATAAAAGAGAGAACCGTTAAAGTGAACACAACACCAAAGGAAAAAAAAAAAGAGAAAGGGTGGAAAAATAAAAGCTGTGAAAAGTAAAGAATGCATGGATTGTATGGAATACCATTATGTAGCTCATTAAATCTGGTAAACCTGATGCCAAGTTGAACAAATCCAAAAACCTCAAACAAAAATCCATTTTTAGAGTCGCTTAATCCAACAGCTGCACATTTCAGCTAATCTTCTTATGAAAACTGTTCCTTAAGAACAGTGAAATCTCTTCTTTTTTTTTTTTTTTGGTACACCCATACAATTTTTCTCCTCGTTACAGAGGTAGAGAGGAATTTTGGAGGATGAGGTGGAGAAAAGCTGCAGCAGTGGCACTGAGCCAGAGCTATGAAGTCATTGCGTTCAGGGAAGTGATAACAGAGCTAGAAGAAAGGAACGATGCAGCGGAGCAAAACATCAAAAATACAAAAAGGAGCCAGCCAGATCTCCCATTTTTCCCTTATCAGCTGCAGGAGTCAGCTGCTAAGGCAAAACGAGCCGTTTTAGCTGTCACCAAACTGAAAAACATAATCAAACATAACCAAACCAGTTGTATCAAAAAGAAGCAGCAGGCTTGATTTCAACAGAAAACTTTGGCAAGTGTAAGAGTGAACGCTGGTTATTAAGGGACCGTTAGCCATGCACAACGCTTGATTAAGTTGCTGTTAGATCGGTTTTGGCCGTTACTGGAGGGAGGGCAATGGGGGTAAGCTGCGGGTGGTGGTGGAGCTATGAAGGGAGGCAGCCAATACCAAGTTGTTGCTTTTACTTTTCATACAGTACCACTGCTAAAGACGTAGCTGAAGATTCAGGAAGTGTGATCTGAGTCAGGCTGGGCCTTGATTGCTCAGTCTGGACAAAAGTGAAGATTTCTGTCTTTGACTCTTTGACTTCCCTTGCTGACACACTGTTGAACTCTGATGCTTCTGTCTTCACCTCCTCAGAAATCCATGAGGCCATGGCCTTTTTGGGCGAGTCGATTCCTTTTATGTGAGTCACGTCATCGGTTTTCAGGTTTGGACTCTGTGTTTTGACTTTTGTGGTTTTGGATTCTGTGACAACAGCATTATCTTCTTTGATAGTTTGTTTCTCCTTAGACGCAGGAAGCATCTCATTATCCTCAGCACTGGCTTCTCCAGGGACAACAGGTTCTTCTTTTTGATCCAAATCCCCCGTCTCAATGTCCACCATCTCCTCTGCCTCTCTCAAGATAATGAGTGTCCCTTTCTTATCACTGATAGCCTGGGACACTTCCTGCCTGACAGCTCCAGGGCTGACCTTCTCCACCGACCTTTCTGACACCTCCTCCTGGGAGTCTGAGGTTTTCTCTTGCACCTCCCTTAGGGTGCCGTCCATAAAGACATCGTCATCCATAGTGGTTGACAGACTAATCCCATGAGGCCCCGAGGAGGTGGCCCCATCTGTTACGATACTATCCACCACATATTTCACCAGATATCCTGCTGCCTGAGGAGACACTTCGCTTATTGGACATGGATCAACTTAACAGACAGAGAGCATCACATAGCAACACACAGCAAGAAAAAGCAAAAGCAAATATTTATCTAGATATGATATACACAGACTGGGCTCGGTAAGTATGTGGACACAGACGCACTGTTTGGATATAGCTTAGATTCTCTAAACAGATGTGGTAGTATGAACTATAATATAACTGAAGGAATTAATAACATCAGAAACAGGTGCAAAAATGCTACCTTTATAATAAAAATTATGACAGTTTGTAGATCTAAATTTCGTAGAATGAAATAGTGCACAATAAAGAAAATGGCATAATCCCATCATGACTTAGTTAAAGCCAAGCACCAAACATCGTGCTAGCGTCCACATGTCTGCTAGAGAAAACTAGATTTAAAGGCCAACAAACACCACACACAAGAAACAATATTTCAAGTGTGACAAACTTATTGGAAGCAGTTTACAGTACCTCAGTGGCTTTGGTTTGCACCTCCTCTTTTGTCTCTCCTGCAGACTGCTCATTTCCAGTCTGCAAAAAGAAAAAAAAGAGAAAAAGGTCACACACACACACAATGAGATAGTTAATAGGAACGTATCCTGTGTGGCTTCATGTTCAAATAGACGGCATCTTAATGTCCCCACCTATTAACAAAATAAAAGACATAAGGTAATACTGAAAACTTCATTTGTGTACACAGAAGGTGTTCATTTTCTACTTTAATATGCACTTGAGCCATTTGAAGTATTATTTATACTGTGCTAGACTCATTTTGATGTTGGAAATGTTGCTCTAGGCCCATTATGAATATTGAATTTACTGTACTATGAGTGACGAGATCACTCCTGAGATTGATGTCTTTGTTTATACGAAAATCGCCTTGGTGATGTCATGCTCCACACACATGCCGTCATTCAGTCTGCTGTGGACTGCAGCTTACATCCTGCGGCTCCAGAGGCTCTATCATTGGCGCGTCATCTGCTCTGGGGGAGTATGCAGAGGATGAGGAGAGTCTCTTCTCCCATTCTGTCTGACCCAGCGTGCTGCTGCCAGTCTCCAGAAAAGAGCGCTTCAGTTCGCTGATGTTGGTCTGGTGCTTGACCATCTCTGCTGGAGGCTCAGTGTCCTAAAGTAGTTGGTCAACCATGATACAGGGAGGTAAGGGCAGGAGCAACGCGGAGGGAACGACGGCCATGCTTTATATACCTAGCTGTAGCTTGCATATCCAACTAATGACCAAAAGATGGTTGGGCAGCATAAAATGCAGTTCTGAAAAGGCCTGGAATTCCTTGATACAGACCGACATCAGCTGCATTATGTGCTTCCTAATTCTTTATTGCTCAAAGACCCGTTTAGGATGCTGTGCAAAACAAAACAGCAAAATAACAGAAAAACTGTACACCAACATAGCAGGTGTAATAATGAGAGTAGCAGCTTGCACTTAAATGCTAAGGGAGCATTTAGGATCAGTCTTATCTGAGGAAAATAAATGTCATCGTGCAAAAATTGTTTCACAGTTTGAGCAAAGCACAACACTCCCAAATCTCGTTATAAGTTAAGGCCGCAACAAACACTGACTTTACTTTTAAATCAGTTAAGTTGTTAATTTATTTCTCACAAAATAACCTGGATGTTCACAGCAAGAACTCTGTTAGGTGAGAGTGCAATAATAACTGCCATTCACACAGGGAAAACTAACTGTAATAATGGTAGAGCTACAAACAGGTTCGACATAATTTTCATCAGTCCTATTATAAGTTAGGGTTTCTCATACCAAAAGGACCAGCATGCATATCATGCATAGTTTTCTTACCAACCTCTAGCATTAGATTACTATGCTTGATAAAAACGTTTTCCCCTCTTACTCGTCTTATGAAACTATACTGTAAGGAAAAAGAGGGGAAAGGAGTTGCAGTTTAAGTTGCTATGACACGTTAAATTTAAAAAAGACTGGGAGCTTTGTCTTCTTACATATGGCTATCAATTTCATGATGGCAATGTACACCAAAAAGCTCTTTACTGCAGTAAAAAAAAAAAAAGAAAAGAAAAACGAATATGACGCCACCATTTACAAACATAAGCACATAAAAAATGAGCTGGAATGGTGTGATAGCAGCCAAAGTCTGTGAATTCAGGCGAGAGTGAATGGTCAGTCTGGTGTGTGGTGTGATACTGAGTGTGTCAAGAGCAGCAGCAGAAGGCAAGCCAAGGCGGAGGGACAACAAAAAATGTCTGATGGCTGATGTCTGAGTGGCTCAGTGCATCTGGTGGTGGTGTGATACACTGAGTAGGTCCACAAAGCGAGCCGAGTGTACCTGAGTCCGTATCTCGGAGTCGTCATCTGCTTCCGACTGACAGCAAGTAAGCAGGAGAAGACAGAGGCAATGAGACAAGGAGGAAACATGCAGGTGATGGAGAGAGAAAAAACAGGTAAAGGAGAAAAAAATATGCATGAGTAGCAAGCAGAGGAAATAAAGGGACAGATTAGAAAACTCAAAAGAAATGTACCGTTTACTAATCCACTTCCTAGAAAACACCTGCAGCTAAAAAGTCTGAAGAATCAAAATCTGCCACAGTAGTCATTGTAAACTGCATTTTGTGCTGTGTGAGACTGAGATACTCGACATGCTTAGCAAACAATTGGTTATTGAAAAAGACTGATCTAAGAACATAGAGAAAAGTGCAGACATAAAAAACCTACAATCTGTTTTTATAAAAAGAACTAAATTGCCATAACCAGATTCAATGCATGCATCACGAGCAGAACCTTAAGTGCAAATCCTTCTTAATGTTTCAGTGGTTGTAACATCCACGATTCATCATCACTTTATTTTTCTCCTGTCAGTATTTCTTCATGCTTTAAATATGACACCTCTTCCCGCTGTACAAACCTCTGTGGCAGTCATCTCTCCATCAAAGGCAAAGTCAGTTTGTTCGCTGTCAGTCTGCTTGCACAAACAGACCAAAACCGTTCCGTGAGGCAAGCAAGAAAACAAGAAGAACCCAACTTTTAAGCCCTTGAAAACGCATTACACAGAACACAGATTCTTTTATAACCACAAATGGAACGAATGGAAATGCATTGGTTGTTTCTGTAATTTACACATTTTCAGACAACACTACAGGTAAAGTTAGCACAAGGAGAAATCAAAGAAAAAGAAAAGCAAATGAAAAATAAGCAAGCGAAACAGATACAGAGGAAGTTGAAACCTTCGGTCAGTCACTTTGACATTTAGTTGTAATTAAATTTCATTTGCTTCGGTTTCGAAAAGTGTTTCCACTGTACAAACACATAATATGTAATTTGACAATTTCGTTGCTGAACAGTAACCTGACTTTCAGGCCCTCCCCCCTGTTCTCCATGCATGTTGACACTAGGGATGATCTGGATGCTTTTCACGCTCACAGTCTCTCTGCATGACAGCATGCATTACATTAGACTGATCATCTGTCAAAGGGTGTTGCTTGAGAAAAGTATCTCATCCTGGCACTCCACAGTGAGCTCCTCTGAAATGTTAAGAGACCCTTCAGCAGAAGTTCAATTTGAATGATTCATTTTAATTTGTGCTGCTCTGTTTGAGTCAGATAGCAATGCAGAGAGAGTGTGCTTCCATGCACTAAAGCAGGTGATAACACTGAGATGAGTTAGGCACAACAATATGTGTTTAAATATGAGGTTTGGTAAATGATTAGTAACTAAAGAAAGATATATGACTTCTTCAAATCCTCAAAATCTCTAATAAACACAGTCAAATATTTCAATAGTTGGAATAATTGTTTTACAATGCAGTGGAATTTCATGGTAATTTGTTAGTGATGCTGCTTAAAGCTTATACACAATATGCAGTAAACTGTTTCAGAAAGAAGTCTACGTAAGAAGTCCCAACCAATCTAACATATAAAATATATATATATATATATATATATAAAAAATACAAGCCAATCAAATATGAAATGGTGAGACTTGCAGGTTCATCTCTGTGCACTTGTGATGTTGATGAGATGTAGTCTAAAGGATGAGAGTGTGATCGGGCAGAGATGAGGTTCTGAAAGTAGGAGAACTGACAGACACTGGGACAGACACAGTCTCCAGGTCGGCTCTGAACTGGTGAAACAGCAGAGCAAGATACAGGACAAGATAAGGGGTTAACCTTTAAATGGTACTGTCATTCTAAGCCAGAGGCAGGTAGTGGAACATACAGGCGTACACAAACACACACCTCCTCTTCCTCTGAACTGTCATGGTCATGGTAGCCCTGGGCTATGCAGGCAGTCAGGGATGTTGCCTTAGGCTCCAGGTAGCAGAGGCACAGCGCCAAAGGGAAGGAGAGAGTGAGGGCATAGGGGACTGAGAAGGAAGTGGAGAGCAAGAAGAAGAAAATGAAGAGGAAGCAGGGGATGAGTGAAGGTGACTTAATGGGCAGGAAGTTTTGCGCACACTCAGGGAGAAAGCGCATCTCTGACAGATCGGGGAAAGTGATGTAGCCGTCCTCATCCAGGATGGAGGACAGGTCGGGCAGGTGCAGGGAGAAGGAGAAGAGTGTGCCGCCACGGCTCTTGCCCTGCTCCAGCCTCTGCTTGCGTGCCGAGAGCAGCAGCGCCTGCTCCTCCAGCAACGCGGCTTTGCGATCGGCATGGGCTTGCCGGCGGCGGCACCCGGCGCTGCTCTTGGCCGGACTGACTGACGAGGCCCGTTTGTGTGCGTTCTCCCTGCGCCGCCGCCGTACTTTAGTTGATGAAACAGGGGATGAGGGGAGTGAGAGCTCAGAGCGGAGGGGGTCGTTTGTGAATGCATGAGGGGAGCACTGATGGAGAGAAAAGTCAATGAAGAGATTATGTTTGTGTAAATGGAGAGGGGGGGACGGGGGCGAATACGCATGAGCACACACGAGTATAGTGTGGGGTCAAAGGAAGGACAAGAAAAGAAAAGCTAATTAGTAAAGCGCACACAAGATGAAAGCACTTAGGCCTAGACTACTGCAGTGGGTTAAAGCTGAAAGCAACTGGGAAATTCTCATCAGCCATTATAATGTTTATTTAAAAAGAAAAGGAACTAAAATCCCAAAAGGACTTAAAGAAAACAGTCACAGTCAGATTCAGGTTTTTATATATTACCTCTCTTTAAACACCCCCCCCCCCCCCCCCCAAAAAAAAAAAAAAAATTGTTTGAAAGGTTCTTTTATCCAAATTAAATGCAGCTTTGACCTCGCTAAAAGTGTTTCTAGACAGCAGTTTACCTTTGCGTCTTGTCTCAGTGGTGTGCCAGTAGGCTCTGGCGTCTCTGCAACATCCATCTGAGCATCCTCCTGCTCCGCCTTCTCTTCCTCTGCTTTCTTCTCCGTCGTTACCGTGGTGATTATGTCTCCCTTGGCAATGACTTTGGTCGCCCCGTCGGTGGCGCTGTCCTTCATCACAGTCTTGTGGTTCTCCATAATGGGAGCTAAAATACCAGTGGACAAAGATGGATGTGACAAACTGGAATCGGTGACGTTTTCTGGACATCAATGGCGTGTTTGAGTCACCCGAGTGCATTGTTGTGATAATACCTATTTTACATTTGAAACTACACCGCATACACAACATATGGCAGATATTTGCACTTTGCCAGCTTTCAGGTGAAATCAAATTTTTTTTCCAATTAAAGGAAATAAAAGAGGAACAAAAACTAAGTGGCACTTTTAACAATCATATTGTGTCATAAAAGCAGTGGTAGCATCATTATTAGGAAATGTTTTATGTTAATGCTTAAAAGAAGACAATGAGAAAACCAGCAGTGTTTGTTTAAGGGTTTTGTTTTCTTACTTATTTAAAATTTGGCATTTATGAAATGACGAAACAGATCACTGCACAGGTAACCTGGAAGAATAAACTGAGGTCTGTGGGAGCATCTCCACTTAGACGGAAGGTGTGGCCAACAATCAAACAAACCACAAACTGCTCCTCACCTCCATCTAAGCTGCGGGACATGTTGTAGCGTTTGCTGGAGGACCGTTCAAAGAGCGGAGCGGGTCGGATGATCTCAGAACTGGCTCTGCGGGTCTGAGCCTGCGTTCTGCCGCTGTAGCGAAATTTGGAGCCGAGGGTCAGGAACTTCTTTGGGGGAACCTCGGGGGATACAAGCCTGTCACGAGTTACAAACACTCCAATTAATCAAACCAGAAACAAAAGCACAGATTGAAGCTAAGTGCTGCAAAACATTACAACTCCTACTCATTTGAATGCTCTCTGGAGACCCTCCAGGTCTGGCTAACTACTTGTAAGATCCCAGGAAACCATTTCCTTGCTTAAAGCAGCACAAAGCAGCTTCACATGTTGCCCAAATGGCAACAGAGTCTGAACACTGTCTGGCTACATAGAAATTATTTGAGGTGATTATCAGTGAACTCATGTTTACAAGGCTGGCTGTGATCACTCATAATCAAAGGATGCCAAAGAGTTGGGAAAACAAAACAGCTTATGTTTGGTGAGAAAAAATCCTCTCTGTTTGCTACAGAACCAGATGTTGAATCATCCCTTATTGACAAAGAGGCAGTAACACACACAATTATTATTATTATTCTGTGTCGTCTTACCTGAAGAAGGTATGGTGTTCCACGCAGACCTTCCAGAGCCTTTTGGCAGCGCGATGATTTGGAAGCTTGAAACCAATTGTGCTTTCAAACTGCTCAAACTACAAGAGAGACAAGTCCTGTGGTCAGAGTCACTTTATAGGTCAATTCAATATTTATATTGGATTCTTGATTCTTCACAAAACATCTCTGTACTTCCCACATAAACAGTCAGGTTTACACAGCATTATGAAACTATTGCTACAAATACAGGTTTTCCTTTCTGCCAGTGTGAAACTGTTTGGTCGGGGAATTTTAAACATAAACGTCTTTTTATTTCCATAAAGTACACAACTTAGGAATCAAATTCCAACCAACTGAACCACCTCAGGGCTGTGGTGCACCTGCAGCTGCTTTGTCTAGTGAAACACAACCTCATATAATTAACAAATGGATCAAGCCTCAGAGCAGATATTAAAACAATGTGTCAATGACTACCCAGTATATTAATCTTGAACGACACTTTTTCTCACCTCGCCAGGCCGAATTTTGATGTAGAAGTTGTTCCTCTTGTAAGATATCTTGAGGATCTTAGGCCATGCAAATCTGTTGATCCGCAACCTGTCTCTGTAGATGAGCAGGCCACTTGCACAAACTCCCAACATGATCTCCACACCCTCAGAGTCCTGCAAACAACACACACACACCAAAGAATTAGTTTAACTGTGTCACTTTGGCAGAGTGACGCTTAGTGTCTTCTCAAAGGAGAAGCCACATCATTGCTCCTCTTTTTATGTTCTTTAAAACATAAACTCCTATTCCTTAAGTCCTAAGGCATGGGAGCTACTCAGGAACTAGTGCACAGCATGGTAAATCTGTCTTTAATTGTATGTTTGTGATAATAACAGGGTAATGCAGGCAGGTGGAGAGTGGAATCAGGCATATGGTTCTCCAATCTTCTCTATGCAGGCCGTGGTGATGTTGAACAGGGACAGTAAAAGGCAAAAGCAACAGTGAAGTCTTGGGAGGTGGTGAATGAAGCACAAAACGATGCTCTTCACTGCACAAAGCATGAGATGAGCAGGTGAAACCAAATGTGACATTCTGAGAGGGAAGCGCTGGTCCAAAGCAGGAACAACCGGCCTTAAGTAACAGTGGGGTTTTGAAAATGACAACTGTGTATGTAACCATGCACAAGTGGAAACCACACACACGAACACACTCAGGTAAGCACATGAAATGCAGCCTCTTACCTCTCCCTCAGCTGAGGCCAAGCATTCATAGAGACGCCCTACCAACTTTGCATTTAATGAGAGAGGAGAGAAGACAAAAGAGGGACGCTGGTCTGATATGTACATATTATTTTTGTGTATCAAAACTATGACTCACAGAACCAACACTGAGCATTGATGTCTGCTCAGTTTGATCGAGGCCGCCTCCTCATCTCTGTCATCTCCTCCAGTCTGATCTAAATCTATGAAGGCAATATCCTCCTCCATCGCTCACATCTAGACCCATTTTGACTTTCAAAGCGCTTTTGATAACACATTCATATCTGAAGACTGATGACTGTAGTCTTCTTTTGTGGTGACAGCAGTCCTGCTGTCGAACTCCAGCTCTCGCTTTGCTGCCTGTGTTGTAATGATACATTTGAGCCCATCTGGTCGATGAATTAGAAACAGCACAACAATAATTCAAGTCAAGCTGGGCTCCAGACTCCATCCCACCCCTCTCCCATGCCTCACTCCTTCAGGCCCAAATCCACAGAGGTAAGCAGTGATATAATGTAGACCAGTGGTGCAGCAGAGGAATGTTAAACTGAGGCATTGCCGTGGCAGCCATGATGTTTCTGAAGCAGTGGTGTTGTGGTGGCAAGCATCACTACAGACTGCATGAATGGAATGTATTAGATTTTGATCCCACATAGAGAATACACTGTACAACGTATTTAATCACTTAATGCATCTCGGAGATACATACTATGACTGCAAACATGTAGAACCAGCAACATGGTTCATTTATAAAAATATCTTAAAGGAATAGATTATTCACCTTCTTGCCAAGAGTCTACAGCATTTACAGCTTTGTAAATATCCAAATTTAGCTCAAGGAGCAACAAATATGGTTGTAAAGACTACACAACAAGTTAAATGTCTAAAGCGACTTGTTACCTTAGCATGATGGAGGTCCACACCATACATGGACAGCTTCTTGGCATTTTCCAGGAAGTGTATCTCTGCTTCAGCTGGAGTCATTCCCCTGATAGGCCAGAACGTGACAGATCAGACATGCAGCTTCAAGTAAAGCAAAGAACGATTTTATGCTTTCAGACCAATGTGAATATGCAACACTTCACTTAGATTCCAGTAAGATCTAAAACAGGGATAATTAGCAGTTTTATTGCATCAAAGCTTTTTAGACAATGGTTGTTTTTATGGATGCTTTTAACTGATGCTCCACGGAGCACTATGAGTGCATCCATTTTTAGCATAGAAGGCCTTTAGAGAGACCCTAATCCTGGCACTGTCACTTCCTTGCTCCACCCACAGGATGAGACAGAACTGCATCACATTACATACAAATCACTGTGATACAGGGAGAATGGGGGACAAAGGACAGCCACCTAAATCCATTTATAGGAAAATGAAAATCCAATGTCTACAGACATGTTGCCTTTCAAAGCAGAGTATTGTTATGAGACATAAACATCAGTTTGCCAGACTGAGTGACCTAAAAAGTATTGTTTATGTAAAATTACTATTATTTGGTAGAGCAAGTGTTTATAACATGTCCAAATCACATACATTATTAAAAATATTTATGAAAATATATAGTAATAAACATCCTATTTTTAACTCCTCTCCACTATCACAGTAAAGTTTCTTAGTTGTATTAATGTCCAGACACCAAGATCTGCATGAAACAAACTTGGAGTGGATTTTAATAAATGTTTAGTTGTCATTACAACTAAACTAAAAATTGTGTGAATTTTTAGTTTTTTCAGCTTTAACACTGCTTAAACATTTTACTCAACCATTCAAGGAAATGATGCTAAGACTAACTTGTAGGTTTTATGCAGCTCCATGACTTTTTCCTCAAGCTCTTTTGTCTGATTGGGCGCGAAGCGCAGTTCACTGATGTAGTCGCTGCCCAGTTCCTCAGGGTCGTAGTCTCCCAGTTCAGACTGCACTGTGTATGAGCCCAGCACCGTGTGCGTGGCAAAGGAGCAGGGCAGGCGACCTGAAACCACATCATCTCTCAGCTGCAAGCACAGGTAGTACCTGTAGGTATAAGAGAGAAAGAGGTGAAAAGGAGAATCATTTTTTTCCTTATTATCAAATGAAGCGTCTGTGTAGATTTCTGTAAGCATTTTGTTATTATTTACCTGTACAATCTGTTACTATTGTCTGTCAACAATCTCACTAAATGTAAATTAACTGCAAACTCACCTTGTGATATCCTCAGTCAGCAGGGAATGGTCTGGAGGGTAAAACTTTACATTGAAAGCAAAGTTCCAGGGACCGGCTGAGTAGAAAGAATATTAAATGATCAAAAGAAGCATTTTAGAATTACAATCAACTTAATGAGTTGATCAGCACCGCTTTGCTTGTTTTAATATGTTTCAGAACTTACTCCTGATTTGCTTCTTCAGCTCCTTGGAAGGGTCGAGCCAATTCTACGAAAGAAAACCACAGACGAAATGATTAACCATCGGCGATGAGCAAATTACAAGAACTAAACAGAACTTTTGTAAAGCACAAGTGTTGCTCATTTCAAAGCCAAACTAAACTCTACTTTATTTCTACTGTCAGTAAATCAAAAAAACTAACATACCAAATAACGATCATTAGAAAATTCTATTTCGTTTTTTTTCTAGATTACCTTCTGATTCTCTACATCTCTGTAAGTAATGCCAAAGTAGTCCTTCTCCAGTAGATTGAGATGATCACATATCTTGTCAAACAGAACTTGGCCCTTGGCTCGTTTCTGTGAGAGGAGAAAACATGTTTTTAACACAAGATTTGACAAGACACTAAAAGCATTAGCCCATTGTTTATGAACATAAAAGTATTGTTTAACAGGAATAATACAGGCAAAGTATAGTTAAGTATAAGTAAATATGAATTTCAAAGACACCTTTGACTAAACGTCACAGAAAGAACGTTTTAGATGATCACATAAATCATATTCAACATTTAAAAACACCATAAACAACATGACTGCACACACAGAACTTCATAAACTCAGCCTGTGGAATTTGCTGATGCATTTATTTTTGCAAAGATTCAATGAAAATGATCTCAAAACCATTTTTTGCAGAGCAGTAATGTGAACATTTTCAATTAAAGTAACAGCTTGATGGTGCAGCACTGCTGCATGACAGAGCGTTTTCTCAAAGGGCTAATCCTCGAGCTACTGGAAATGTGCTCGACAAGCTGGGCCACCCTGGTTCGATTCATTCTATTTATAGCGTCATAGTATGAATACACCTTCAGACTTCTGAGCTCAAGGTGAAAATCAGCAACCTAAGTATCGACTGCGCATCTCAAGTGCTGGATGTTATCAGCTGGAGCTTTGTCGTCTTCCCTACGTCACACAGTCATTTGGCCAGCTCACACAGGATATTTTAAGGCCTGTGTTGCCACAGCACAGACATCTCCTGCTCGCACAGAGCCAAAGCCACATGTGTGGATACGCTGAAAGCTATCGTCACAGCTTATTCTAGCACCAGGCGTCACAACACACCTGTGCATCCTCAGTCAGACTAGCACACATCGAACGGATTAGATAATAGTTCACATGCATACGAACACACACATTTTGCCCGTTAACAACAACAGACATAGCCATATAATCCTGAAAGTGTGTGGTACACCTGTTTCTCACTCAAAGCTTAAACCCTTGTTACTGGAAAGCTCCAGAGTAAACGTGTGTTATTTTAAAAGCCTTATAAAGCTAATGGCAGGCTAGAGTTAATCCTACCAGAACATCTCTAAAGGAATTAACAGTCATACTACTGCTGCTTTGCTGTGACTGCAGCTTCTCAACGCAGCACTTAACTCAGGTCCTACTGACAGAGTCTCCACACACACATAAAAAAGGTCATGATATGCAAACCCTCTGTTAAGGCTTGGTCACATATACTCGTCTAACACATGTAGCTATAGAAAGTAGACTAAATATGTTAGGAGGCCAGTGGATACAGTCAGCTCATCTGACATTATTCAGCAGAAGAAAACATCAGGAAAAGTTAATTCTAATTAAAATAGACCAATCTAGGTCAGTTCAATGTTGCTCAAGATGTTCTAAACTAAATTTAGAAGAGAATAAACAACAACAGCAGCTGCACGTTTGCACATTCATAATGATTATTATATGAAGGAACTGGAGCTTACATCACAAAACTACGTTTAAAAGTAGGGCTGAAAGTAACAGTTAACCCCTGATCCTTCAGAGACCTTGATGACTTTTTTTTTTTTACATATTTTGTTTTGTCTGACCAGCAGCACAAAGAACTAACAAATCCTCATACTGTAGAATCTAAAAAAAAAAAAGAAGAGAAAATGGTTTCTCATTTGTTTGTTGAGCAACTAACTTATTGATTCAACGAACTGTTGTAACCCTAATTGAAACAGAAATGTATTGTTAAAAGTAGGATGGATATATGCATTTAAATGTAAGGGATTTCCCAAAATATTCCAATCATTTACAGTAAGAAGTGAAATAGATTTTTTGGCTTTGCACTGAGAAACAACCCCCTCTGTAGTGAAGCGGAGGAGGCGCAAAAGTCCTGTCGAACAGAAAATGATAGGAAACGATTAGTGCAGACATTTTTCCCACAGGAGGAAATTGAGTTGAGCTGGAAAACTACAAGGTCAGGGAGATAAAAACGTCAAATCTTGACATGCTGGGCTGCTTTCAAATGGGACTGGGAGGAGGAGGAGGACTCCCCCATAATTATCTCAGGGTCCTCTGACCTCTATTGTATGACTGTGTCAGATACCGTAAGCTGGTCTAGCTAGTGTCTGCTGCGATTCACCCACAGCTGTTACATTCATACAAGTGATTTTTTCTTTGTTTCAGTCAAGCACAGACGGGTCATGATTGTGCCAAACTCTCCTTGTAAGCAGGAAAAGAATGAATCCTTATTTGATGTGTCTTGCTTTTTATTGTAATGAATAGCCTTTAATTTAAGCTTTTCACTCGCAACACTACTATTAAGTGTCTTCATACAGCGGTATAAACACACTGTTACTGTGATTAGGGGTATTGTCCAGCGACCAGCGTCACCCAGGTGTGACTCATGCCTACTGCAGCATCAATTAGCACTGCTTCATGTTGGATTATTGCTCTTTAACATTCAACCAGAAGAGGCAGACCAGATTGCTATTGAGAAACAGCTGTGCTCGATTAGGCATACTTGGATGGTTTTCAAAAGACGTCTTCGTCTTCATAGTATTTTTCTGTGGAATCAAAATGTGTGTGAATCACTTTATGAGAAGAGGTGAAACAGCTTTGGGTGTAGATATGTTAAAAAAGAAAGTCTGTTGATTGGACAGATAATTCAATCACTCCATTCTTTCTCTACTGGTTCCTTCTGCTCACATCTCCACTAATAGGCTGTAATCTGAGGCTAGCTCCAAGTATTCCTCTTCTAATGGGTGTCAGTGTTGGAGCACACTGAAGAGGGGTGAGCCCCAGGTCGACCTGGCAGGAGGAAAAGACTGGAGATAACAGGATAGTAAACACACAGGACATGGTGATTAAATACACTAAAACTGCAAAAACACACTGTAAATAATTATGTTTACATTTGTCCTGTGTGTTTATCATGTGTTACACTTTAACAGAGATAAGTGACATTTATTAAATAAGGATAAACCCCCTGAGATGCATCCATTTGTATTCAAAGGGCTGAACGACTGAATATTAAATTCATTTAGTTTTATTATAATAATTAGGGAAGTAGTGATGGATACAAAATGCTCAGCTTTAGTGTATATGATGCATTAAAATTCAATTAGCACTCCATGGCTGCAGTATAATTTACACTTTTTTTTTTACTGAAATAATTAGAGGCATATGAATTGCCAATTATCGATTTGTTAATACCAATTTAAACTATATACATTTAAATAATTAGAATTTAGCTAGATTAACTCAGACATTGGAACACCATCATCAGATTTAGTTGCTTAAAGATCAATATGCTATATCTATTTTACACCAGGATTTGGTTACTCATCATAATTCATTTTTCAATCCCATGTTGTATTTACTTTTTTATGACTATGCGTTTATTTGAATTTGGATGAAGGATAAGGCCTTTAAGTATACAGTCTTATATGTAAGTTAAGCAGAAAGTTTGGTTAAATGTGCAGCATGAGCACAAGTCTTACAGAAAAAGCTGTTAAAATAACAGCACTTCACTAGCAGGATGCAATAATGAATCCAGCACACAGAGTAAATTACACTGATTCTCTCCAACAAATGCTCCCACTTCACAGTCAGAACCCATCAATTCACCATCACCAAGAAAACTGTTAATCTCTGTATCTAAACCCCTGATGGGGAGGAATCTGCTCAAAGGATGTATGAGGAGGGTCTGGTTCCTTCCTTCTGCTAGAAATTTGACAAATGTACAAAGCTGAAAGTCTCAGCAAATAACACTATACTATTCAAATTAATTCCTGAATTCATAGCATTTATAAAAGAAGCAGAAAGCAGCCATTATGCTGTGGACCTCCTACACTCCCAATGACAATTGATTGTTGGCTCTATTTGCATTAGTGGGGTTATTTGGGAGTCCATGAAACTTAAGAGCTATAGATAATCAAAGTATTTGTTCCAGGCAAGGTTCACAGTGATGCTTTGGGACAAAATGAACCTTACACAACAGCTTGACACAATACAGCAAAAACCTCACAAGACTTATGACGATCATCACGGCTGTAGTCCGGTTGCCATTTTATTATAATGCAATTAAATCGTGTACAACTAAATATAGAACATTTAATTTGTGATATTACTCTCTTGCTACATTGCCTAACCAGAAACCGATGAATCCATTCAACACCTCATCCTGCTCTTTTATTCTTACTCATTATGATTAACAACCACATTATGCTCCATTTCTTCTCTTCACAAAACATCACATTTCCAAACTTAATTTTCCACATTATAAAAAAACAGACTGCTGGGATGGTGGGACTGCAAGTTTCACATTTCCATTAAAAAATGTTTTTGAATGATTGTTTGCTCTCCTTTTGTGATAAGGATTATTTCTGGATAGTTGATGAGCTTTGAAGTAAGAGCTAAATATTTAAGAAGCTCTCTCAAGACTACATAAAGAGGCTTCGAAGGATAAATCCCACAAAACAATTTGACAATGCAAATGTAAATGCAAAATGAAATCCATTAAATCCCTACTCATAGGAAAGTCCATCAAAACAGCACAGTTTTATTTTACATAAATTAAGTCTCATACTTTGTCCCGTTAAAGACGAATCAGGACAACTAACACACAGACATAAAGATAGAAGCTCAACATCTTCAGCTTGTAACACATTTTAGCATTTAAAAGTCACTGCAGAAACCGAAGCTGCTGTCTATCAACCATCATTTTAATGTTTTGGAGCCCATGGTTAAATTGTGCGATATGTCGTACTGTTGAACATAACTTTTTCTATGAATCCTGTTCCTCTTATTTTGCAAAGAGAAGTGCTTATGTTTTTAATTTGCATACATGGAGTCTTGTACTTGCAAAACTGAACTAAAATAGTTCAGTTCTTTCCAAAAGTCTAATCAGGGACAGTGCTGTTCATGCTATTATCATTTAATAATAACAATCTGTGCAGTTCCTGTATAAATATATTATAGAAATAAAAGTGTCCCCACATAATGCCATTAAACAAAATAAAAATAATCAAAAAACATCTTCCCCTTTTTGAGGACATTAAAAAACATCACACATTTCAGTGTTGGTCTAATCACAGCCATTATAAACTGATGAAAACATCATTAGTGCTGCTGTGTTTGCAGCAATTCAATTCAAAAGGCAATGTGATACACTGATGGTTTTATTTTCACACAACTATTTGTAGTGAGCAGTGATGCGTGATTAGTTTGCTTAGACTAAAGTAAGAACTTTGTTTTTTATTTTAAAAAATAGCAACTTAATTTTTTTCAGTGTAATTGATGTTAAATTATTGCACTTTTGAAAACAACCTCCTACAGTAGTAAATGTGCAAACAAAAAACAAGATTTACACTTTAAAGAAAAAATAAAAATAAAGTAGCAGCTTCAACCACCCCACCACCACCTGAAGTTTCTCACCTCTACATTAAGTGTGTAGTCGGAGCCATCCAACAGGGTGACTTTACACTGCATGATCTTCACCTTCTTCACTCCTCTCAATGGAGACCTGGACAGACGACTTGTGGATGATCTATGGGAAACCTGATCCTCTTCCTGCTGCTCCTAAAAAAAAAAAAAAAAAAAAAGAGAATAACTGTTATTTAACAATTATGTTCTACAACAACTACAATTTGCATGTTGTTCTTTTATATTTTGTGGTGTATATTTCTTTCTGGAAACTGTACGACACCACTTCCTGCATTTGACTAGACCAGAAATTAAAAATTGCTAAATGTGCTAAAAGTTGGGCATTTCCTACTGAAAGCCACTAATAATGGTAAATAATCACTGGGCATCTCAGAGGCTGTGCCAGCTTCATGGCCCTTTGAAGGGAGACATCATTATCTAGTCCTAACCTCAGCTACACAAGCTGCGTTTAATGCCTACTCCCCATCCAAGCAAAGATTAAATGTTCAGCAGCCTTAAATATACATTAAAGCTGTTTAGTCTATGCTGCCCTGTTAGCAGTTTTATCACTTTTATGCCAGCTAGACCTGCTCAGTTTCTTTGCATCACCATCTTTACCTACAACTAACCTAAATGTCATTTACTAAACTTAGCTGCCTTTGGTAAAACCATCAGATGTGTCACGAGTCCAAAACCTAAAAATAGAGACTGAGATCCTGACTGAAGTCCCACTGAGAAGAGCTTGAGGTGTACCACCATTTTGTCCTAAACAGAGAAAATCCAATTTTCCACTTCAGTGAAAACAAAGTCTTCCTGACTGACTTTGTGCTGAAAAAGAGGCCAATGGCTCAAAGACATTGTTCCTTCTTACACACAGACAAAATGGACTTTATGTCCCTTTTTATTCTTACTGTATACAGAAAATCTGAGTGCAGTAATGTCTGTCAGACAGTGTGTCATCTATCACCCTCAGTGTGACATGATGAGAGCTGCTAAATCCAATTAAAGTGATTTATTTATTATTTTATAAAATTATTTTCAGCTACACTAGTGGTGTGGCTCTACGGATGTCAGTTTGTCTGTTGGACAGTCCAACACTTTGACCAAAACTGATTTTATACAAACTATATAACAACTCCAGAAACGTGGGCTCACTCTGGCTGCCCAGCTCTGGCTAGAGGCATGCACGAGAGTGAACAATAAGGATAAATGATACGGGTTATTACATATTACAAAGTAGTAAATTGTCTGGAAATCAAATTTTAAAACTGTTAGTGGATAAAATAACAGAACAAGGAGGTCTGAATATGACTAATAAACTGAATAAAATACCTGAAGATCAAGTTCTTCATCCCATTCATGAAGAAACATCCTTTAAATCTAATATTTTTTAGGGCAGTGAAGACCTGATGCAGCCAGAATTATTAAATCAGACACACATTTTGCTATATTGCTCAGTGCAGGACATAATGAATATGTCCATGACCTCACTCTGCTTCTGCTGCTTCATTATATGACTTATTCATTACGATTCATGTGTGAACTCGTGCTCTACTTCTTCTCTTCATCAGACAGTGTTTCCACATCACAATAAAAGCAGAAACATGCTCCAGTCCATTGTGGTGTGGATAATCGTTCACTGTCAGTGCTGCCCCTACTGAACACCAAAAGTATATCTTCAAATCCTTGGTTGTCTGCATTAACTTTATCACTCTAAGCCAGAGGCCTCACACCATGAACCGCTAACAGTCCTGAGGTTTTACTTTTAACTCTCCAGCTCAGTCTCCTCAACATTTCCACCACTGTGTGATGTTGTGTCAAAAAAAATTATGCAACTTAAGTCCTGGGAGTCAGAACATGCCCCTAATTTTCACAATGAAACGACTGAGCACTGACGAAGACAAGTTTACTTGTAAACAAATGCTTTTAATGCAGGGTTGTAAACACCACTGAGGACACAGAGGCCATGTCGTCAGGATTGTGTTGCCCCCCTGTTCATTTCCATTTTTCCACACAAAGACGCAATTCATTCAGGAGAGGACTGAACTGTATGTAATGTTTTCTCAAATCCAAGCCTAATTTAAAGCGATACAGTGTTTAAGTTTATACCATGGAAATCCATCAAAGAACTGCAGTGTATTTTAGAAGCGTGGTAAATTATGGAAAGACATTTAAAGGGTAAATTATGGTCTATGGTATTTAGTTAAATGTCCATGACAACTGACTGGATATTTTCTAAACCCAGACCCAGAAATGAAGATGTAAATGTAGTTATAGAGAGGCTGACCTGTTCTTTCCTGGCTGGGGTGCTGTGTCCGGCGGCAGCGGGAAGCTGCTCCAGCTGGTTCTGAGGCGAGGTGGGTTCGGCTGCAGCCTGACCCGGTTGAGATGCAACTTTGGCTTTCTCTTTCTCTTTCTCCGTCTCCTTGTTCTCCTGCGGCTGCTTGGCCTCTGCGTCTGCGCCTGTTTCAGTTGTCATGGTAAATCACGCTGGAGTGGTGGAAAGGAGAAAATTAGATGAGTCAGCTGAGTGGTTTGGAATTGATCTACTGCCACTTTTTCAGGACTGGGTAATGATAAGCTTAGTGGTGTCAGCAGCGACTGTTGGTATTCTAACATACACTATTACATATAGCTGCAATTTCTTCTGACAAACTAAGAGATCTAAATATTAAATAGTAATGGTAGTTGATATTTAACATTGTAAGACAAACAAGGGCTAATTAAAAATAATAATAATTTAATAACAGAGACACATATGGCCCCAAGGGGCTAAATGAGAGGTAACATCTAATGGCTAGTTTTGTCAAACCAAGATGACAGATCACCCTGGGGGCCTCTTTGCTAACTATACCCACAGGCTTTGACATTGGGATGTGGGGTCTGAAGGGCGGGTGTGCGACAGAGCGTGCTGTGCCTCTGCCGCATAAAACCTGGGGTTTGTAGTACGGATGCCAGACATTCTGTAGTTTGCCTGCTTCTCCCTGAGGTCTATTTATAGGAGCTTGTTTACTCGGATGAGATAATTCAACTGAGGATCTCTGACTTGCAGCCTTGGCTGGCGACAACAACCTCTGGATCAACCAAACCGATGCTGTGGGATGAGGCGATGCCCAAATTAACAACTGAAACATCCACATTAGAGAATCGTGGCTGTCAAACACAAAGTGTAGAAAAACAACAGTTATTGATTATTTTGTAAATGCCAGAAAACTTCCCAAAAAAATTGGGACCCTGTTTTCTGAATAACTAGATTTGGCCCACTAGGAAAAAGTAATAAACACTTCAGAACAGTTACTTTTTAAATGGATTAAAATAATGCTGACTCAAGATAGCAGTAAATCTGGACTTAGAAATGAGTCAAACCACTTAAACTTGTGTTTTTCAGCATTTCAGGCACATCAGGGGTCATGGGAATGTCAAATCATATTCAACTTCTCTAACTATACGGGTTATAAAAATGTAATAAAGAAGTCTTGATGTAAGTAAAAACTGAAAGACCACGGCGTCAAATTAAATTGGAATTTAGAGAAAGTCTCTTTCTGCTGAGGAGCGGCTCAGTAATCAGCTGACAGCTAACCTTTGCTTCTCTTAACCCTCCCATGAAACAGGAACTATGTTACAAGTGGAGGAAAGGGACATCTTAGCACCATAGAAATGGAGGAAGAATACGTTCAGTCACTGGTGACAGGCACTCTTCACAGGGCCACACAACAGCCCACACAGTGGCCTTGTGTGTGGCCCTCGCCATGAACTAGTACATACATTATGCATTCAGAAAGCTGTATTAACAACTCATTTTGTGCCTTGGCTTACTTTGAGTATACAGAAACAGCTGATGATCACACCAACATAGCCATATCATATTAAGCATAAGTTTCACTAAAGCCACAGTATTTAATGATTGGATTAATTTGTTTTTGCTGTTCTACTGCTGATTACTGTTGTGTAGCAGGCATTCAAACTCTCTGCTCAAGAACGCTTTTACATTGAACTCTAAAGAAGCTGGTGGTCTTCAGAAGCACACAGGAAAGAAGCAGTGATGGGTTTGACAGGATTTTACCTAATTTGGAACCTTTATTGATTCTCACTTTTTGTTGACACAGAGCACAACACAATTAACGTCCAGCCTAAAAATGTGAATGTGCTGCTTTTGTTTTACGTTGCTTTTAAACTATAAAAAGGTAAAACAAAAAGATTTGACAGATTTGTTAGTGTCAAAGCTTAAATTCTGTTGATCTCTAATGGGAAGTTGTGCAAATGTTTTTCATGTCAATAGTTTTGAGGAATTATTAAAAGAAGAACTAAATATTAGCACAAAGGCTGACAGCTACAATGACCAAGGAGACAAATGAAAATAATGCAAAGTAAAGACAAGCAGTAACCATCCATCCATCTATTTGTCTTCATGAAAAGAACAATTACATCATCGATGCTACCCGCCCATTTCTTCTATCCAGTATAAATCAAAACTAACCCACAGGTTAACAAACCTGCTGTCTGCAGCTGGACAAATAAATTAAATCCAAAATCAGACTTAATGATCAAACCACCCACTGCAGTGGCTATTTTGTCCATGCTAAAGGCTCGGCAGAGGCTTATTAGTATGTAGTTACGTTACATAACTGATCACTCACACTAAATGCTGTGATGCTGCCCCATGCATGCTAACCTCCATTTTAAGGTACATTTGTCAATGTAATGCACACTGTTAGAAATTAGCCTGCACAGATAGAGTCACACACACACACACGCATACACAGAAGAGGACGAGGGACTGCCATCTGTGCTGAGTGCCATTAACTGGAGTATACCACAGCTGGCCCCTCCCTGCCACCCCTGCCCTCACAACCATAACTCCCCGGGGACTTACGGAGGTTATGTGGAGAGGAATGGCTGGCGTTTTTTGACAAGTCAAGACCCATTCCAAATGGGCCCGCTGTATATGATGCGACCCTTCTGCACGGCTGCAGGGCTGACAGCTGTCACACACAAACCCACCTACTGTAACAGGATACCGTGTAGCTGGTCTAGCCACTCAAACGAGACACCTCTGCTGGGGGGGTCACAGATCTCTTAAGTGTGACTTCCCTGACTTCTAAACAACAAACAAAATGACTAATGTGTTTAGTCAGTATTTTACTTCCCTTTAAATTAAAAGTAGATTTGAGACATTGAAAAGTTGCTCTTAATCTCTGGTGAGATGCAATGTGTGGGTTTTAGACTGTTCCTCTGACAAAAACAGAATTATTTAGACCTTCAACGCCTCTGCTGAACAGCATCTCTCCACACAGGCAAGCGTTTATCTATTAAAACAAGAAATACTGGAATGAACAAAGCTAAAATACTGGAATGGATGAAGTACTGCGAGTCCTTCGAAACTGGTTTAACAAGCAACGCAACAAACTGACTGTTTACCCGACTCCTGCTTTTTTCAGTAAGAAACACAAACAAGTAACTGACTTGGCTAAAACACTACATGTTTAATTTGGCGTCAGGCATCTGCAAAATGTTCCAAAGTAACATTTCACAGCCTAGCACAGCTACAGTAAGTCATGCCCTTAACAATTCAAGAAATTCAAACAACCCAGATCTGTTTTCTACCTTCTAGTGTGTTCGGCCAGAACATTCTCCAGCCCTGACACAGCACAAAGTGCGAAGACAGCCACATTTATAGCCACTGCAACTTCAGCCAGTCCATATAAAAACAACAATGTGAAAAGGTTTATACCAAAATAAAATAAAGTCAAACATAAAAGTGATGTACAAACATAAAAAAGTTAAATATTTTGTACTACAGTTTCCAGTTTTTAGGTACGTCTTAATAAAAACTAATACAACAGTTCAGCAATAAACACTAACTTTATGAATATTTTCAGTTGTCATTATAGTGACTGCATAATAGAAGACAGAACAAACTACATCCACCAGAAATTATGAGTTTTTACAAAAACTAAACTTTATCAGTGTCATGAAGGTGGGTTGGTTACGTATGTTTTTACTTACGTGTTCCTAATAAAACACCAAGTGTACAACACATCCGTTTCAGCCACACCTAAAACTATAGACGTTCCACTAGGATTTCCGTGAAGAGTCTGGCAACAATATCGTAACAGCTGAAATGTCTTTGGGACATAAATTTGGCAACAATTTCAGAGGCATCAAAATAGGTTTAATTAAACCCTTAAAGACCAGACTGAACGAGACAACTTAACAGCTGAATTTGGGGAAGACAGACTGATCCCATCAAGGTGGATCCAAGCGGAGAGCGTTACTGCTGAAGGCTGAAACTACCAATTCAATTATGAATGAACTGCATGACTATCTGATATGGACTTATACCATAATGCATAAACTTAAAATACATGCCACACGATGCTTAAGCCGGGGCTGATGCACTTAGTTGCATGTCTTGCAATGAAATCTGAGGAGTTGCTTCAACAATAAGGTGATCCTGCATTCATGCAGGGAACACAAAGCACAGTTTCAATTAAATCATGATACAGCACGATACACTGTATTTATGGCTGCAACAAATATGCAGCAGTCGTGTTGTTGATCTTCTTATGACAAAAACAAAGAATAGAGGCTGTTATGCCTCTGTGGCTCTCAACATTAAGTTTAACAGTCGACTAATAACATATTTGGGATACGTCTTTATGTAAATCAAGGGTTAAACAGAGCTGACTGTAAAACCATATGATTTGAATGTACAAGAACTGACCCTGTAAAGCTACCGCAGTTCTTCAGAATGTGGATATTAGGGTTAGGGTCCTAATACATATTAAGGGATGTCCTGTGTATTTTTAACAGTGAGGTAAAAATAAAACTATCTGCATTTTCCAACACACTGCACACAAGATGAAGTAAATTTCTATGACACTATGAAGCCCTGCGAACAGGGCCCACGATGATGCTGCTGCCTTTCAGTGATACTGCAACAGCAGCTCAGAGTGCATCTTAATTAAACTGTCAGTCTCCAGCCGTTGCATGTGCTGTGCCTACGAGGATGTGAGGATGCTGAAAGAAGATCCAGACCGTGTCTCCCTGCCCCTAACCACGCCTACCGCACTGCAGATCAAAAACACCCAAGTATGTCGTCTTAACCTCCGACAGTGCAACAATTCTCATCCATAAACTGTCTACAAATGTTACCGTGCCCGTCGGTGACTCAGCTCTGTCCTTCACTTTCCCCAAAAAGCGTCTGCAACGTCACGTTTCACCCATTTTCCAGTTTCTGCCTCGATACTGGAGCACGCTAGCTTACTGTGCCTTAAGCGCCTTATTTCTTTGAAATACCCAACCGAGGTTTGACTTTTCGGCCACAAAGTAACCACCGCTGCAGCTGCCCATTCAGCGGAACGACACATCACGTCGCTACTGTGTTACAAAGCGAAAGGCTACGACGCAGGGAGCAGAGGGTTATGACCAGTGTTTATGACAAGGTTAGCCACGTCCACTCGACTTTTCCGCCTCACTGAATACAGTGGAAGTGTTTTTTTCAATGTTAATTATCTGTCATCGGCCGCGGGTGCTGTTGTCAGACGAGTACGGCAAACAGAAGACATGAAACCGCGAACTGTGCAAACCAGGAAGCGAGCATCTCTCCTAACACAGCCTGTGTGTAAAATAAGGACAGAAAAGCAACAAAAGAGGTTTATTACCAGGTAGAGCGTCCTTGTTCAGCGGGTTTGGGGAGTTGCATTCGCAGTGGGCTTCTGTTTCCTAACAGCGGTGCTACTCTGCTGCAGTTCCCCTCTCCGCCAGCCTATCAAGCTCCACTATGCAGCTGAGTAGAATTGTGGGATATCACGACAGCCGGGGCATTATTTTAGCAGCACCCACACACACACACGCACACACACACACACACACACACACACACACACACACACACACACACACACACACACACACAC